>OZ038503.1:41422550-41461550 GCA_964036315.1 Acanthosepion esculentum
GTCGTCAAGTGCTATTGACACTGTTAGTTAGCAAGTCTTTCTCTATCAACATGATGCTAACTACATGGGAAAAGTTAAAAAAGAAGAGAGATTTTTAAAAAAAGCGTAGATCATTGCCTCGATAGTGGTATAGAAACTAGAAGAGATGTAATTTGGGACTTCTTGAAGGGCCGGGAAATTTTTTTATTTAAACAACTTTTCCAGGACGCCAAGTGACAAAGAAGCCACGTAGCATAATAATAAAATGTGACTAACAAAAAAAAAAAAAACTGCTACTGAATAAACCACACTTGACCTCAAATATTTTTTGTTTTCTTTAAGAAAAAAAAAAAAAATGAAAGACAGGCCCGTACAAAAATAGATAATTTCTCAACACAAACGTTGTATGAATCCGGCTCGATAGTCTAAGAAGTGCCTCCTTTACGTAAATGAGGGTGGTTTGTTACGTCAACCCAAAGAAAGAGACTTGCCATCAACGAAATCAATATCTGGGTTATGTGACGTAGACAAAACCGAGCAAAGATGAGGTTCAACTTTGTTAGAAAAAGTTGTTGTGAATAATAAGTGGTACTAAATGTGAACCGTGTACACACAGACTTCTAAAAAGTAAACTCTAGATAGAAAACTCTGTGTAGATTGAAGAAAGGTGATGAATTTATTGTTGATTGCTTATGGAAAGATTTTTTTTAAAATGAATTTCAGCCCATTTTTTCAATTACATTTCAAATGGCATTTTTACTAAAAAGTAAACACAAAAGAAAGTTTTTGTTCCTGTGTAAAAATAACAGAAATTTCTTCCACTGAGTATGTTACTAAGTAACTACACTCAGAAGAAATTTCTGTTATTATTTTATCTCAAATCTTCACTGATGATAACCTGAGAAATGTTTAATATTTTGCAAAGATCAGGACATAATTAAAGCTAAAATTCAATTTATTATTCTGCTTTTGCTTAAATCATGTGACAGAAAAATTAGGAATAGGAGGATCATTTTCAAAACCGGCTCCTTTTTTCTTACAAAATGAAATGTCAGTTGATCAAAGACAAAAACAAACGTACTAAAATTTGACATTTAGTCACAAATAGTGTTTAAAAGTGATTTTAGTTGTAATCGGTGAGAAATAAAAATTATTTCAAGCAAGTGTTCCTTAACCTTCCATGGCTTTAGAAAATTATTAATAAAATTAAAATTATACCATTTTTTAAGTTATATCTGCAAGCCTGTTTGACTTGACAAAAAATGTTTGATAAGTAACATGACTTCTCATATATACGCATTATAAAACGTTGCTCATTCAAAGATTTTAAAATTTTTAAATATAAAAAAAACGGTTCATACAAAAAAAAAAAAAAAAGTTTTTCCAACTTCTCAGAGAAAATTTGAAAAATTTATATTCTTGTACCGAAAAAGTATTTGCAGACACCAACAAAAATAATTAAAAATTAGACAAGTTTAGGCGATTAAACCGTTATCTTCCCCACATATTCGCATAAAAACTATGACTCTTATTCTGTAACCCTCTACCTTGAGTGGCTCCCGGGTTTTGAACAAAAATGGAACATCATTGTAATGCAAAATAACTGCCAAAGTACCTTAACTTAAGATAAGAATATTTCAACTTAAAAATTAAATCAAGCAAAAAACTTTTTCTGGTGAAGAATAATAGAAGTCTAGAAATGTACCAACATTCAATAATCCCTAAATACAAAATTCTTAACTTATTCCATCACCTGACAACTACAAAAAATATAAATAAAAAGCAATATGTCAAATTGTAAAACTTCAAATCCAAAAATCAAATTTATAAAACTAAAATTAAGATTTTTTTTTTCAGAAGAAAGTTCTGTGCTACTAAGTATGTGATCAGCTACGAGTTGAGAAAATTCTCAACATTTAAAAATATGCAGAATAAAATAAGAAAAAAGTAATGTAATCTTTACCAAAACAAAACAAATACGACATAAAAGAAACTTACTGTGTAACTAGAGTGTAAACAATTTGAACATCCTTCAGAAATGCAATCTACATGAGATCAAATGTTATGTTTGGACAGGTACGTACACCTCTCAATATTTGTTTTCTTTTTAAAAAGGTAGATCCATTTAGGAATCATGCACGTAGATCACATGTAGTTTAAGTTAGCACCGAAAATTCTTTAATTAACTAAAGAATTCATTTATCCAAAACCAATTCCAAGATTCAGCTTGTTCAAATCTTGATAAAATAAAAAATGTGAAAATCTGTAATTTATCCAAACTTTTCATCCAAATAAAAATTTGTTTTAAAAATGTATTGTAAATTGTAACTTCTCCCAAAATATTTTAAAAAACCAATAAAATTTTACTGAAAATAAAATAAATAAATAAATACAGAAAAAAAATAGACCTGCGAAAAACAAAAACAGGCGGACTGACTATCAACTTGATTCAATTTAATTTAATTACATCCTCACAGACTATCTGCTCTGCTATGGTTAGGGTTCTTCCTAGTATGCAATGAAATTTCAACAGAATGCAATCTTATAATAAAAACTAAATACCATTTTCAGGAGACAAGTTGTTAAACAACTGAAAAAGGAGTAACAGAACACATTTAAAAAGTTGAAACAAGTTTTAAAAAGAAAACAAAATGATTCCCACTGAATGTTCTTTGATGACCTGTTGTTATTCAGATAGCTTGTAAAACTGTCATCAGTAAAAAAAATATGAACTTTGTAACAAAGATAAATTGGTTTCATAAACAAAAACATTGTTTAGCTGTTTTAGTTAATGTTTTTTAAAAAAAAAAAAACATTTTTAGTTACATTTATTATCCAAATACGTCATGATCGCGAAAAATAATGAAACGTTTTTTCACTTTTCAATTTTGAGAAAAAACAATTTAAAAGCCTACAATGTATTGAAATTTGAAACTAAATTTAAGTTTCTGTGTTCGAATCTTCAAATTAAAAAAAAAAAAAAAAAAAAAAATATTTCTGGATATATAGGTTTCATCCAATAAAAGTACAGATATCAAAAAGCAAAATTTTAAAATTATTAATACTTTCTCCTGGATGTTTCTAATTTGCCAAATTTAGATTTACAGGTGGTTACGTAAAAAAAATCGTGAAACAAACCAACGAAACAAGACATGAGAAATAATGTGACCCTGATGAAGTAATTAATTAGCAACAACATTTATTGGTATTTTCTTAAACTCACCGGTGAGTACCAGTAATAATTCAGATACCCACCAAGAGCTGTTTTAATACCCATAAACATGATTTAGAAATAATCATGTCCCATTGCTTTCCTTACTTGCTAAAAATATCACAAAGAAATTCCACAATGTGTAGGTGGATACAAACTTAAAGAATTTCACTTGTTTAAATGCACACACAGACATAACATCACATGTTCAAATGTTGTAGATGTCTATAAATTATTATTACAATTTAAATTCTTTCGTTAACCTATGACAGAAATATAAATATCTGAGGATTAATGATGAAATTCAGAAAAGGACATCTCAAATTGTATGGCATAATTCAATTGCAGGACCACAGGTTATTTTCCCCACCCTGACTAAAAATTACCGTACATCAAAAAGCAGCAAACTATATGTGAATATTTTTCGAATTGAAATGTTGAATTAAACAAACCCTTCGATAAAAATACAATCTGAATTAAAGCTAGGAATCCAATTAAAAATTCGAAACAAAATGTCTTTTTAAAAAACTAAAGCAAATCAGCCTTTTTCAGTGAATGGAAGTCGCTTACTCATGAGGGTGACACATTTAACAAAACAACAAAAACAACAAATTTCATGATTCACTTCACACGCACGGTAATAATTCATCTTTCATTTTCTGATTAGGAAGTATTTTTAAAATTTAAATTAATTAATTTTAAAATGCATTTTTTACTGAATTTTGATGTATCCAGAGAGAGAGAGAGAGAGAGAGACGAGTTACTTTTTTCTTTTTGAAATATTGAGGTCGGTCGAAATATAAAATAACATTAAATAAATAACAATAACAATTTAAAAGATGAATTAGTCAAGTTTCATAGAACGAATAAAGAAATCGTAATATTTCTTAAAAATCACATTAAAAAAATAAAATCATATGCTATAAAAACGAAAATAAAACAATTATAGCAAAAAAAGGAAAAAGTTCCAACAACAGACGCGTTCTTAAACTAAAGATTTTCAATTTTATGATTGAAAATAATAATTTATAACTTAGAAATAATAAATAAATTATAATAAATTTTATAGTCTACAATATAAATAACGGTTAAAAATAGATAACCATAAATTCGATGCTAAGTTTTGTTTTTTGGTCTATTCAAAAATGTCAGCTGATTTGAAACCAGAAAACTGCAGAATAGTCAAGCAATAGTGTACAGCTGAAGAATTGGCTTCTTTAAGGGGAATTCAAACTTTTCTTTACAAGAGACACTACATGATTGTCTTAAGTTAAAAAGATTACTACAAAAAAAAACTGATTTCGTGTTATTGTTGTTGAGGGGGACACGTCGACAAAGAATTGAATACAGTGAAAAAAAACAATTAAAAAATACACATTCCTTCATCAATATGGAATTTTTAATGATCTTTACTTTTTTGTATCATGAAACTTAGTTTATTTTATTAAGTAAATTGCTCAAAATTTTAAAAATACAAAAAATAAAAATATTAGTTTTCAGTTTTCGCTTGTCAAAGTGACAAGGACAAGCAACAATCAACATTAATAATAAAAAAAAAAGCTTAATTTAACAAATAAAAATATTAATTGAAGCAATTACTTTTTTTTTTTTTTTACATCTAATAACCAATAAATGAACTTTAAGGTCAACATAGTAAAATTATTTGTAATTAATAACTTTAGTGTTGAATAATAAATTAAAAAGCAAAATCTTTCTCCTAACCAAAGCAATATAAAAAAAAAAATTCAGAACACATGTGTTAGTTAAAAATAAAATTATCAAACTTACGTTTTTTATCTATCAAATCAAACCTAAAACTCTATAAATTTTATTTATTTATATATTTTATTTTTGAGCAATCATTTTTTTCTCAAAATGTTTAATTCGAATCAATATTGGGAGATTTCCTAAGGGTTTTTCCCCCATCGTATTTATTCCCAGTGGTCGAAAAGTACCTGTTGTCAGAAATCATTGATAGTAAGTAGCAGTACCGGCAAGATTAGATTGCAGTTTTAGTGTAGAAGTCTGGAGAAAAAGAGGAGGACAAAAAGGTAGCTTGATATATGAAAAAAAAGACGATCATAATGATGGGGAAAAAGAGAGACCCACATTTATTCAGCCATATTCCTTTTCTTAGACTTCTTCCAACTCGTAACCTTTTTTCTAGGTGATTATTTTTACTTCAATTTTAGTAGTCTTTTCCTAATAATACTTTAATTAATTATCTGCTTGCAGTTATTGAAAAAGATAATTTTATTTCAGGCTCTTAAGTCTTAAATTCATAATAAATCATTTTTTTTTATGTCACTAGGGGTCGTCCTCCCACTCAGCTGACTTGCAGATTTCTTGGAACTTCCCTGTTTTTGTTTTTAAACACATTTTTTTTACCTTAAATTAAAACGTTTAACTTCTATTTTAAAACGTCGATCATATATTCTTTTATATATATATCTGGAATTGGAATTTTAAAAAAAAACACGATCCTATTTTAAAATCTTATACTTTTTAGAAAAGTGGGACTGTCGGAATTTCTAAGAGAAGAGAAAAAAATGGTTGATATACTTTCTTTTTGAGTCTCTTCAAGGTAAATATACAAACAATCTTTTTTTTTTTTTTTAGAAAAGACCTATTTTTTTTTAACTTTTTTTAACAATAAATAATTTTTTAAAAAACAGAACATTTTTAACAGCGCGATGTTTGCTTCAGGAAATTTGGTGTCAAGTGGTAATGAACCATAATTACTCCCCATTCTTCCCATGAAGCCCCCCTTTTTAGCTGAACACACTTCCCTAGCAATAGATTTTATAAACATATTTGTACGTGGGATGGATATGAGGTAACTAAGGTCAGTTTTTTTAGGCGACGTGGTCATGCTCATATTCTTTATTGATGTTTAAAAAGAGACATCTTCGCTTAGCACTGTGTACGTGTTTGTGTAGCAGCACACCCTTGCATGTAAAACCAAGAAAAAAACACACAAAAGGAATGTTTTAGGAGGAGAAACAAGGTTAAACTAATTATAAGGAAAGTAGGTAACTGTAAACAAAATAAGGGTAAGAAAGTCCAACAAAAACTAAACAATTCAGAGCCATAAGGCTGTTTTTGGTTTTTAGCGGTAGTAAGTAGGTACAGTCGTCCTGCGACAGAAAAAAAAGTAACCTATTGTAGTAGTATGCAATACAAAGCCTACCTATGGAACGGTGATGCTTTCCCTGGTATGAATAGGGGGGAAATAGGGTGTATCTGCAACCGGGGTGTCAGGAATGGTCAATCCTCGGTACCAGGAATTTGAAGGTGTTGATATCTCCTGTGGTTTTAGACTTAGTCCTGGGCTTACGTGGTCTTTGATGACAGGAGGGGGGGCACGCCGGAACTGGACACTGCCGCACATGCGCCATGCAGACGACGTGGCACTACTTCCGTTTGCCACAAACTCCCACAATGCAAAGCGAATGCACGCAATTTTCCGCTTTGCTGTGCGTCGTAAGGAAGAGTAATTCGACTTGTTATACTTGTAGGTCGTTTATTAGCAAAAAATCATTTGATGAATAGGTTGTTCTCTATAATGTGTATCATTGTTTACCCATGATACGCGTTATAGAGAAGAAAAAAAGATTAGCTTTATTTGTATGAGTTTTATCAGTAACTCGTACCTAAGATATTTTGCAGGGAATATGAATGTACAGCGTGTTCCGAAAGTCTTGTCACTCCCTACCAAAAAAAAAATAATGAGAACAATAGAAGAACAAGTAATAATACAATCACATGTATTGGATTCAGTTTATTTACTTTCATTGACGCTGTCACACATCGAGAAGGCTTGTATAAACCCCATCATTTTCGTGTCAACCATCTGAAATAGAAAATTACATTATGTAGGGGTGACAAGACTTTCGGACCACCCTGTACTTTAATTAAAGTACATAACATTAATTTCATTAAATGCTGCGACCCCAATTAATTAACGTTGAATAAATGAACACATTAGTACAGAAGTGTATATATATATATATATATATATATATGCATTCAAGCAAAGGCAGTAATTGTAAAAGAAAAACAAAAATTCAAAAGCATTAGATTAAAACAAACTTTAAATTCGATATTGATTGAATTCGCCCATTTCAAAATCAGCCTGTTGATATGGTGGACAGTTGTCCAAAAGAAGTGAAATCTTGAACATGAACAAAGACACCATAGAGTTGGTACTGAAAACGAGGAAGGAGGACTTGGAAAATGTGATACTCACAGGACGGGAAGGGGACAGAGGAAAACAACACATGACATTTTTAATGGGCTTGATCAAATGGATGGCAGAACAGGATCTGGGAGAAATAACAAAAAGACAAATTTTATTAAGAGCTATAAGGGGCAGGAGGATGTGGAGGGCCATGATCGCCTACGTCCTGAAGAAACGTCACATAAAAGAACACTAACTTACAATTCTTGCGATATTTCACAAATTCTTGTGCTTTGTCTAATTATGACTAAGTTAAATGCTATGGACTATAAACTGATCAGGAAGTTTTAAAGAGCATGGAACCACCTCTTAATTGCTGGTGCTTTCAGGTCCACACTGATGCAGGGTGGTAGCACCTGTTAGGGTCCCAGCTATGGGCAAATAGTTAATCCTCACAAACAGGTTAAAACACTATGAACGTGTAAAAATAGGTTTTAATACCAGTAATATATTCTTAAAGAAAAAAATTATTACCAGCAATATATTTTTGGAAAAAAAATATATTACCCACAATACATTTTATAGAAAAGAAAAAAATATTACCAGCAAAAATTTTGTCGGCATTAAATAACCCACTGAGGTTGATATGCCATAAAACCAACCAAAACAAACAAAAAGCAAATATAGCTGAAAATAAAGAAAACATTAAAATCTAGCTCCGTCCTGGATAAAGCAATAAACTACGAGGGTCATTCAATAAATAAGTTGAATTTTTCGGTATAAAAACTTCTAATACAGATAGAAGCTTACTCTTTTTTATTTTTTTTTTTTTGTTTTACTTCTTTTTCACGTGGATTTAATTTCTTTTGCAGATTAAAAAAAAACTTTGAGAGTTTTGGCAATTAACAAAGATGGCCGACCAAGAAGCATGCTCCAGGATTGAACAGCGGTCAGTTATCAAGTTTTTGGTTGCTGAAGGGTACAAACCAGTTGAAATTCATAGGAGAATGTCAACTGTGTATGGTGCCACATGTTTCAGCCAAAAAAATGTCTACAAGTGGGCTAAATTGTTTAAAGAAGGACGGAGCAGTGTTGAGGATGAAGACAGGCCTACAGAAGTGAGGTCTCCTGAGGTGATCGAATCTGTCAATGACCTCATTCCGGGTGACAGTGGATGACATTGCAAGGACTATGAGCTTATCTGTTGGAACAAATGCAGGGGTCATCAGTCAGAAGGAGTCATCTTGCATCATGAAAACGCAAGGCCTCACACAGCAGCCCAAACGGTGCAGACCATCAACGAGCTGGTCTGGGAACTGCTCCTTCAGCCTCCTTACAGCCCAGACCTTGCCCCTTCAGACTTTCACCTGTTTGGTCCCTTGAAAGCATTCACGAGAGGCACAAAGTTTAAAAGTGACGATGAAGTCAAAAGTGTTGTGAGCGACTGGCTGAGACATCAGTCCAAAGATTTTTACGGTGAGGGAATTCTGAAGCTTGTGCACAGATGGGAAAAGTGTATGACAGTGCTGGGAGACTACATTGAAAAAAAAAAGTAAGCTTCTATCTGTATTAGAAGTCCTTATACCAAAAAATTCACCTTATTTATTGAATGACCCTCGTATATCCGCGTCCTGGGTAAGATGATAAACTACATCCACGTCCTGGGTAAGACGTTAAAATACATCCGCGTCCTGGATAAGATGATAAACTACATCCATGTCCCGGGTCAGATGATAAACTACATCCACATCCTGGGTAAGACAATAAACTACGTCCATGTCAGGGGTAAAATGATAAAATACATCCACGTCCTGGGTAAGACGATAAAATACATCCATGTCCTGAGTAAGACAATAAAATACATCCACGTCCTGGGTAAGACGATAAACTACGTCCGACAGCAAGGCCTTTGATCGGGAGGTTTTGAGGAGCATAGAACCACCTCTTAATTGCTGGTGTTCCCAGGTTCACCCTGACCCAGAGTGGTAGCACCTGTTAGGGTCCCAGCTATGGGTAAATAGTTAACCCGTAAACTGGGACCAAAACACTATGAAAGTGTAAAAATAGGTTTTAATACTAGCAATGCATTTTTGTAAAAAGATTATTAGCAGCAATTAATTTTGGAAGAAAAAACTATTACCAGCAATACATTTTTGGAAAAAACAAAAATACATTAGTAGCAATACATTTTTAAAAAAAAAAAAACAATTACCAGGAATAAAAATCTTGCCAGCATTAAATAACCCATTGAGGTTGATATGCCATAAAACAAACCAAACCAAACCGAAATCTAGCTATTTGGAAATGTGTGTGTCTGTATGTGTATGTGATGAATGTGTGCATGTGTGAAAGAGTTCAAATACCCAGGAAAAGATATCCCCAAGCTGGGGACAAGTTCCGTGTTCATGTTGCTACTAACACATGCTGAAAGGAAAGAGAAAGAAATAGAAAAACCATAATTAATCTTCTGAATCATTATAGTAAATTAATGGCAGTAATGATTTTAGACAAATTATCCAGCTCAGTTCAATTAAATCAGCATAGATTAAGGCCAAGAAGACAAATTTATTCTGTTTAGTTTTCAATTCTAGTAAATTAGGCATGGTGAAACCTCCTCACAGGTCTTCTTATAGCCCCATGGAGGAATGTTCAGACAAGCTCTATCCATTAGTTCCATCAATCCAGACCTTTACATCTACCACATTCCTTGCCACTGCCATGGAGTTGAATTATCCTTATTTCCTTTTTGCCTCAACTGTAACAAGAATCACAATAAGAAATTCCATAATTCATTTGGGTCACCATATATACTGTGGCCAGATAGCCTAACAGAGCCTAACCCTCTCCAGACTGGTTTGAGTTTTCCTTCTCCTAGACTGATTCCCATAAAAGTCTGTCCTGCTATTTACCCATGGGGCGGGGAGAAAAATGGATTCATATCTTTCCCAAGTGAATGCAATGAACCTGACTGAAATTCGAACTTGGCTCTCCAATTCCTCATTCCAAGCCATTATTCATTACATTACCCACACATTTACAGGACATTACAAGGAAGTTCCAGACAAACAGCTTTTTTCCAAGAACTGCCATTTTGTGGAACAGACTCCCATGTGAGTGCTTCCCTCTCAATCTCTTCAAGTCAAGGATCAATCATCATCTTTCCCCCTTATCCTCGTAATCCTACCACCTCTTCCGTTCAAATCGTACCACGATTATAATTTTGACTGTAAACCTTTACCTTGAGTTACTCTCTAGCCTTGTATTGGGTGAAATTTAGTATTAAAAAACAGAGTTCTCATAAGTGAAATCTGGTGTGATATGGTGTAATGAGTGAAAGGAAATCCGTAACTTGGTTAGAACAGAGTTCTTGAGACATCCGTGTGATGTATCTTTTGGAAACATTTTCTGATTTAAGCCTAATTTGCCTATGAATTTATAGAGAACACTGGATCTGAAATTATGAATTTATAGAGAACACTGGATCTGAAATTATGAATTTATAGAGAACACTGGATCTGAAATTATGAATTTATAGAGAACACTGGATCTGAAATTATGAATTTATAGAGAACACTGGATCTGAAATTATGAATTCCAGCTTCAGTCATTTTCCTACTGCTGTAACGTAGCTTCCCTGGGCCTTTTCTATAAATACTTTCATGGTAATTGTTCTAATGAACTTTGCTATAAATTAACTAGACTTCATGAATTTAAGCGCAGTACTAGATTGGACATAAAGGGGAGACTAGCTTCTCCCTAAAAGTAAGGCGGAAAGTACATCAAAAGGCCTTAATTAAGGCGTGAGGCAATGAAATCGGGAAGGTTCATGTATGGAAGGAAAAAGGTTAGTCATCAACGCCTGTGGAGTGAAGTAAAAATACTGGACAGAGTGAAACACCGGAGAGTGAGATATCTGAAAGAATCAGTGTATATGATGTAATGAGTTGGTCGGTCAACTTGACTCCCCCAAAGCGAGCGGAGGTGGGCAGGCACAGAAACTGTGATTGGTAGTTGGGTTGTTGGTGTTTTGCATAGGTGAGTTACCAAGCTCTATGTAAAGGGCTGGAATGAGAAGGAGGGCAGTGAGTGAGTGAGTGAGTGGGTGGGTTGGTGGGTGGGTGTATGGGTGAGTGAGTGTATATATATATATATATATATATATATATATATATATATAAATAAATATAATATAATATAATATAATATAATTCTTGTTTGTGACATATTTCAACACATATGATAGGCTATGGGGACCTCCTTAGTAGGCCTAGCATAGAAATAAATAGAATATTGGAGTCATTAATAAAGGGGTAACAACAAGCCTTCAGCAACAGTAAAAAAAACAAGCCTCAACATAATCAAGCATGACAAGTAGCACGGCAACCCTCATCAGCTGACAGTTTAGGTTTAAGGCTGCACATTCTCTATTGGGAATAGTCACACTGTAAATTAAAGCATTGGTTCATGAACATAGAAATTGTGAGTTCAATCCTTGGGCTGGGCAGTGTGTATTCAGACTCCGTGGAAATAGTAGAGAGCAATAACTGAGCAGTACTAAATAAGAACTAGATGAGATATCTCTAGACATGGACAGCAGAACAAGAAAATCTACCCACCCCCACCTAGATTAAATAAAGGGTTCAGTTCAAAGTTTCCTGAAGATTACCTGGGTAAACAATCACCTGATGAAGGCTAGAGGGGACAATGATTAAAATGTTATTACAGCAACATGTGTAAATAACGTAAATAAGTTTTTATTTACTCTACAGAGGTATACACTTTTCCTTCCACTCTCCATTTCTGGGGATATCTAGTCTTGTTTTGATAACATAGTAATTGTGAGTTCAATCCCAGGTCTTGGTAGTTCAGACTTAGACTCAGTGGAAAAAGGGTAGTTGATTGATTTGATTTGTTTAACAGCATATCAACTCCTTTATGGGTTATTTAATGCCGAAATTGAATTTTATTGGCAGCTTTGAAGTAATAAAAACATGATATATGTTATGAATTTAAACGTCCTACGAGGCTGGCATCCCGTTCCCACCCCTTCACCATTGAAACTGTTAGATGTAGATGTCTCTTCTACTCCAATAGCTTCATGTCTCGCACATCTCGCCTATGGAACTCCCTTCCTTATTCCTGTTTCCCTGACAAATACAATCTCCAACTATTTAAGTGTAATGTCAATTGACATCTCCAGTTGCCTTGATCAATCCACTTCCCTTCTCCACATCCTTTCACCTTTCATTCCTATCTGCTCTCGCTCCAAATCTTCTGTAACCCCCCTGCCTTGATGATCCACTATCTTTCTCCACATCCTCTCCTTTACCACTCCTATCTGCTCTTCCTCCAAACCTTCTGTAACCCCTTGCGTGCTAGTGGCTTCCAACCTTGCTTGGGGTGATAAGCTTAAAAAAAAAAAAGATGTCACTCAGCTTTTTTTGCATATACATGTTTGCATGGGCATAATTACTAGAGGCAGTTATATGTGTGTTTTATATTGTAGTTGATGTTGAAGTTATATTTTAATATACAGTTTGATGTTTTAAGAAATTGTAGGATATTATGTGGAATAATGTCGTGAAAGAGTTCTTTCATGTTGACTGATGTATTGCTGGCAATTTTACTATAAATTAATATTGTTGGCAATATTTTTATATATAAAAATGTATTGTTGGTATTTATACTCTAAAAATGTATTTTTATACTTCCATAGTGTTTTTTGTTTGGTTGTTCACTATTTGCACCATAGCTGGGACCCTAACTGGGTCAGGGTGGACCTGGAAACAACAGTAATTAAGAGGTGGTTCCACACTCCTCAAAACCTCCTGATTAGAGGCCTTGCTGCTGGATGTAGTTTATCATCATACTCAGGACAAGGAAACGGGGTTGGAGGTAATATCTGAGCAGAACGAAATAAGAACAAAACAAGATACCCCAAGATGTGTACAGCAGAAGGAGAACAATCTACCTCTGTAGATTAAATAAAGTGTTAAGTTCAAAATTCACTGAAGGTGATCTGGATCAACGAACACCCGAAGAGGACCCACAAAAATTGCTCAAGGCCCCTTGGCACATCCCTTTTTGTGGACACATCAGGTGCCAGATAATAATCCCAGCCCCCACACCGAGGCATGGTACCTCCTGGAGGAGGGGCCCCTAGGGATCAAGCTAATATTAGTTTCAACTTACCCAGCATAAGTGACTCCTAAGCTGAGTAAATGAGATGAAAGTTTTTTTATAGACTACAACCAGTTTGATAGATTGTTTTCTATGACTTATTAATCCTTTGCAGGTTATTTAAAGCCAGATAATATTTTTAGATTATAATTTTTTTTTTTTTAAATAATAATGGTTTAGTGATACAAGTCTTACTAATTAATCCATAGCTGGGGGAAGAAGAGGTGGATTCCTACCTTTTCCCAAGTAAGTAAACATAATGAACCCAGCTAGAAGAAGAAGAAGAAGAAGAAGAAGAAGAAGAAGAAGAAGAAATAATGCATAAAATAACAGGATTTAGGAGAGAAAACGCAAAGACAACATTTATCAAAAGATACAAAGGACAAGAAATGGTGGAGAGCTATGATTGCCAACACCCTGAACGGACACAGCGCATAGAAAAAGAAGTGGTTTTCTACATCTATGTAGGTGAGGACAACCTTTTTCACCAACCCAATGCTACAATAAGAACTTGCAAGACTTTTTTTATCAAAATTAATTGCTAAAAACCAACTCTGTGTTACACCCACATCTTTTTTTTTTCTACCGTTATTAGAAAAGTAATATTGAATTCAAAATTCCATTTGAGAAAGATTTGTAAATAAGATAAAATGTCAAGCTCTTCTCTTGCAAGGTGTCGACAATAAATTATTGAGAACGCACAGAAACAGTGAGAAAAGTGAAATTCAAGAAAGAGCAAATATTTTTGTTTGCTGAAATCAATGTATTTGTATTGACAAGGCACAGCTGGACAGTAAGTTAACCACAGAATGACAGCTATAACAGATCTGAATGTTGATAATATTTTGAGCTTACGTCAAAAAGTTTTTGTCATTAAAGCTCAACTTGTTGGCAATAAGAAGTACTTAGTAGATTGATTGATTTAAAACCGAAACATATTTTTGGTTGATTGATTGATAATTTTCAACAGCCTATCAACCCTTTGCAGATTATTTAAAGCCAGAAAATATTTTTATATTTTAAGAATTTTTTTTTTTTTGCGGGGGGAGGGAATAATAATGATTTAATGATACTAATCTTACTAATTAACCCATGGTCGGGGGAGAAGTGGTGGATTCATACCTTTTCCAAGGTTATTTGTGCATAAGTGAATATAGTGAATCCAACTGGAATTATTAGAACTCGTCTCTCTGATTAACAATCCTGAGCCATTATCCATTACACCACCCGCACATCCAAACTTACAGCATTTTGTATTCTCAAGTAATCACCCATTCAGGTACTGACCAAACTCGTTGCTTATCTTCAGTAATCATATGGAAAACAGTGTCTCAACATGACGTGGCTGCAAGCCTCATATTTTTTGATTGTAAGAATAATTCTTTTTTTTTTTTCAAATGAATATTGTATTAACAATTTTTTGAAGATAATAATGATCTTCAGATAAAAGTTTTACTACTTAATCCATAGATGGGGGAGAATAGATTCATTCATTTCTGAAGGGTATTTGCTGATAAGTGAATGTAACGAACCTGACTGAAACTCAAGCTTGGCTCTCCAATTTCTCATTCCAATGCATTTTTCTTATATACTATCATTCGCCCAACACAAAACTCAAAAGCAACTCGCAAAGGGTTACTTAATAAGGTTGTTGCTAGGACATAAATGGAGGAAGTAAAAAGTGTATATTATGGGGATCTTTTTTTAATCATTTCACTCCAAGCAAGGCAAGCCACTGAGTGTGAAAATATGAGGAAAAGGAAAACATTATTGTTGTAGCATACCTACAGACGATAATTGATATGTCCCCATTCACATAGATACAGTAGTAAATACTGTATGTTGGTCTGTAATTGGAGATTCATTGTGGAATTCACTTGACTCACTTTTAGCAGTTGACTATTTCTTCTATTCACCACTAGCAAATCCTATATGTGTTGTTCTTGTCCTAAGTATTATCACTCATTACCAACCTTCGTTTGATTATTCTATTCAGTAACCTTCCCTAGGTTACAACACTATCTATCTATCTATTGTAGCATACCAACGGACGATAATGGGTATGTCCCCATTTATAAAAACAGTAGTAAATACTGTATGTTGGTCAGCTGTTGGAGATTCATTATAGAATTCACTTGAATCCTAAAAGTTGACTTCTTCTTCAATGCACCACTGACAAATCTTATATGTGTTTTTCTTGTCCTAAGTATTATCACTAATTACCAACCTTCGTTGGATTATTCTATTCAGTAACCTTCCCTAGGTTACAACAATTATTAAGGAGAAAGAACAATAAAAGAACAGAAATTAAGAAGACAGAAAATAACAATACTGCATTTAAATTCTTGAAGATCAAATTTAACTGGAAACCAAGAAGCCAGAAGAGAATTCCACAAGTGAGAAGTCCAAGAGAAGAAACTGTTAGCATAGAACTTCTGGTTACATCAAGCCATTTCAACTATAAAATGAGAAGACCTCACTGCCAACCTAGTACTGCACTTAAAATTTGTAAAGTCTCCGTACCAAAGAAGAAAGCTCATCAGAATAATTACCATGAAAATATTTATAGAAAAGGCACAGGGAACTACACTATGATGGTAGGAAAGCAACTGAGGCTGAGCTGGCAGGTCAGGTCTGATAACATTGAAGCTTTTTATTTTAGTTTTATCAAGAATCTCTAAATATATAGCCAGAGCACCAGACCAGATGTGGCACCAGTATTCAACACATGGGCGAATGGTAAACATATACATGTAAGATAGATTCTGACAAGAAAAATTGTCTAGCTCAGCACATTGAACCAAATTTCGTAGCAGCAGACTGAGCAATTGATTCTATATAATCATTCCTCTTCATATTAGCAGAAAATATTAGAAGAAGAAGGATATGTAGGATAGATAACAGTTGACTCTAAACTTGTAGAGGTTAAGATCATAATGATCAGAGAAGCATCCTTTTTGGTATATGTTCCTCAAAGTAACAGTTCTAGGGTAAAAGCTATCTGAATGGAACTTCTTCCTTATCAATGGAATATGAAATGAATGAGAATGTCTGTGTATGTGGCATGACAAGCCCAAGCTGTGAAGGTCTGAACTGGTGGAGCTAAGGAATGTAGCTCATCTAAACATTTTCCATGAAAATAATGACAGTGTAGGAAGAGACTAGCAACATTTTGTCTGTGGAAAATAATTCATCAATAAATGCTTTTAAATTCTGTCATGGTTGGAGAGTGAGAAACTGTAAAGCTCCAACCAAGATAAAGTAGCAATATTTTGTTTTTGGTCTGATCTGGCACTTTCTGAGTCAAGTACTTTCTGGAACAGTACAAGGAACCAACCATTTTTAAAGCATCTTTCGCAATAGGACAAATATACAACAGCCACTTATTTATTTTTTTAATCATTTCAACCCAAGCAAGGCAATAAAGCTTCTAAGACGCAAAGAGTTACTGAGTGTTAGAGAATATGAGAAAAATATACTATTAATGAGAGAAGACAATAAAAGAACAGGAATTAAAAGACAGAAGATAACGATTGACATTGCATTTAAATTTTTGAAGATCAAAGTTGACAGCAAAGCAAGAAGCCAGAAGAGCATTCCACAAGTGAGAAGTGTAATAGAAGAAAGTGTTAGGATAAACCGTGGCATTGTATGTACACATATTTACTAATGATATTTACAATATTATTCATGTTTTGCTGCTATAGTTATACAGGAAAGAAAAGAACTTCATTGTTTAAAGTTGTTAAATTTTAATACACGATCCTCAGTTGAAATTTGTTGCAGAACAGAAAGAATTATTACTTTATGATTCCTGCTATTAGTTATTCCACAAGCAATATTTGGATGACTCATGTGAGTCCAGATAAATAAACAGCACACAAGACATTGTGACTGTTAGGGTGAAAGGAAAAATGTGTTGCCACTCTCAAAGTCAAGATAAAGAACCTTTCTAATACCAACGTAACCTGTGATCACTGTCAGAATCAATAATCCAACAAAACAACAGTTCTCATTCAATCAGCACAGTTAAGCAGATTAAATAAAAGGTTTCAGTTCAGAATTCCCTGTAGGTTACCCAGATTGACATACACCTGATGAAGGCCAAGGGTACAACAGCCGAAACCTTGTGATGACAACAACAAAGATGAGGACAATAGTCTGCATGTAAATAGTATAAATAATGGAATGTGTTTGGTAAAATGCTGGCTTAGAAATTTGAAAACATTCATATCACTACCATTCATCTAAAATACAAGTTGCTTACTAGAACCTGTCTTAAATCACACATTGCGGACATGACTCAGTCAGTCAGTTATGTGCCATGCATGATGCACGCGTAGGCAATCATGTATCTTTTGATACATGAGTGACGAGTCAGATTTTTTCCTGCAGTAGGTTGCCATTTCTTTCTGCAGTAGACCAGTTGCCATCCAAGGCTATAGAACCCAGTCTGTCCTGCTATTTACCCATAGCTGGAGAGAGAAGAGGAGGATTCATACCTTTCCCAAGGGTATTAGCACCTAAGTGAATGTAATTGATTAGATAGATAGATAGATAGATAGATAGATATCAGCAGATTTTGATAGATAGATAGATAGATAGATATGAATAGACTGAGATAGATAAATAGGTGTAAACAGACCGAGATAGATAGATAGATGTGAATAGACTGAGATAGATAAATAGGTGTAAACAGACCGAGATAGATAGATAGATAGAGAGATAGATAGATAGATGTGAATAGACTGAGATAGATAAATAGATGTAAACAGACCGAGATAGATGTGAATAGACTGAGATAGATAAATAGGTGTAAACAGACCGAGATAGATAGAGAGATAGATAGATAGATAGATGTGAATAGACCGAGATAGATAAATCAGTTATGTGCCATGCGTGATACACGCTTAGGCAATCATATATCTTTCGATACATGAGTGACAAGGCAGATTTTTTTCCTACAGTAGGTTGCCATTTCTTTCTGCAGCAGACCAGTTGCCATCCAAGGCTATAGAACCCAGTGTGTCCTGCTATTTACTCATAGCTGGGGGGAGAAGATGAGGGTTCATACCTTTCCCATGGGTAATTGCATATAAGTGAATGTATTCAACTGCTGTTCAAACTCGGCTCACCAATTCCTCAATTCGAGCCGCTATCCATTACTCCACTGTGCCTCCAACATGACTAGGTAATGATAAAAAATGGAATTTTGGGAGAAAAAAAGAAAAGAAATTCCAAACTAGTTTGTTGTCAATATAATCCCATGGTAACTTGAGAACTTGGTTAGAGGTGGTGTTAAATTTCTTGTATAAACCAATGACTTGTATAAACCAATGGCTACAAGTAACCACAGGTAAGAATGGTTGGAGTTTCCTGCTAGTGAGTCTATGGTCAAATCCTACTAAAAACTGATGTAGCGCAGAAAGAATTATCATTTTTGTGACTCTTGGTATTATTTGCAAACATTTGCACACGTACCCAGGTAAAAAAAGGAGCATGAGACATGATACAAAAGGGTAAAGAAAGAAACAAAGTTGAAGCTATGAACAGTTCAATACAATCTTCAGTCTGTGTCTCTGAAGTACTTACTTGCCTTGTCTCTATTAGAAACATTTGTTGCTGCTCTCAAAGTCAAAGGGAAAAGAGCAAGAACCTTCCAAATATCATGCCAACTGTAATTACAGCCAGGGACAGTAATCCAATGGCAATAAAGGTAGATAATATTTATTTTACAAGATTTTCATGGAATTTTCTATAAAGACATAGAAAACTATATTCTTTTTAACCATTTCTTTATTTGCTTTCTTCTCAAACTGTGTTCAAGTGTAGATATTCTAGATTGATATACATGTTGTATTCTGTCAGTGTTGTGGCCTGTTAGGGGCCAGCAAGAATGAAACGGAAAGAAGAAGGTAGGTTGAACAAGTGGATCGAAATAACAGAACATGTATACAAAATAAGAGTGTTTAGTCAGCAGATAGAAGTGTCCGTCCAGACTGCCAGGTTACACTGCGTCCCGACTGCCCCCTTAGGAAGTCTCGCAGGTTAGTATTTATGAAGGAGGAAGAGTTCATTCTAATGTAGATAGGTCACCATAACACTATCTATCTCAGTCTGTTAATTATCTATCTATCTATCTCAGTCTGTTAATTATCTATCTAAGTCTGTTAATTATCTATCTATCTATCTATCTATCTAAGTCTGTTAATTATCTATCTATCTCAGTCTGTTAATTATCTATCTATCTATCTATCTCTCTATCTACCTACCTACCTATCTATCTATCTATCTATCTATCTATCTAAGTCTGTTAATTATCTATCTATCTGTTAATTATCTATCTATCTATCTATCTATCTATCTATCTATCTGTTGTAGCCTGTTAGGGGCCAGAAAGAAAGACACGGAAAGAAGAAGGTAGGTTGAACAAGTGTATTGAAATAAAAGAACATATATACAAAATAAGAGTGTTATTGGTCAGCAGATAGAAGTGTCTGCCCGAACTGTCAGGTTACACTGTGTCCTGACTGCCTCCTTAGGAAGTCTCACAGGTTAGTATTTATGAAGGAAGAAGAGTTCATTCTAATGTAGATGGGTCACCATAACAGTCAGCACACCCACATCACATTTTTTTAAAAACAAATTAACTAAAAGCATTACCAGCAATTGTTGTAAAACTGATACAGGATATAAAAAGGCCTCAACGCAAAAAAAAGCCTATGGCTCAGATGACGAGGGTCAAAATATAGTATCTCTGCCAGCATGTAGCTCACGGCTCCAGCCATCAGCAGCAGTTTCCAGCCAGCCATCATCAACTCCAGCTCCTGCTGCTACAACAATTTCCGGCTCCAGCCATCCTTGCCAGCGTCAATGGTATGCAATAAATTCAGGGACTACAAAACAGTCATTTTCAAGACAAGACTCTTCAGGGACCACAAAACTGTCCTTTTCAGGACAACCCTCTTCAGGGACCACAAAACTGTCCTTTTCAGGACAACCCTCTTCAGGGACCACAAAACTGTCCTTTTCAGGACAACCCTCTTCAGGGACCACAAAACTGTCCTTTTCAGGACAACGCTCTTCAGGGACCACAAAACTGTCCTTTTCAGGACAATGCTCTTCAGGGACCACAAAACAGTCATTTTCAAGACAACGCTCTTCAGGGACCACAAAACTGTCATTTTCAGGACAACGCTCTTCAGGGACCACAAAACAGTCATTTTCAAGACAACGCTCTTCAGGGACCACAAAACTGTCATTTTCAGGACAATGCTCTTCAGGGACCACAAAACTGTCCTTTTCAGGACAACGCTCTTCAGGGACCACAAAACTGTCCTTTTCAGGACAACGCTCTTCAGGGACCACAAAACTGTCCTTTTCAGGACAATGCTCTTCTGGGACCACAAAACTGTCCTTTTCAGGACAACGCTCTTCAGGGACCACAAAACTGTCCTTTTCAGGACAACGCTCTTCAGGGACCACAAAACTGTCCTTTTCTGGACAATGCTCTTCTGGGACCACAAAACTGTCCTTTTCTGGACAATGCTCTTCTGGGACCACAAAACTGTCCTTTTCAGGACAACGCTCTTCAGGGACCACAAAACTGTCCTTTTCAGGACAATGCTCTTCAGGGACCACAAAACTGTCCTTTTCTGGACAATGCTCTTCTGGGACCACAAAATTGTCCTTTTCAGGACAACGCTCTTCAGGGACCACAAAACTGTCCTTTTCAGGACAATGCTCTTCAGGGACCACAAAACTGTCCTTTTCTGGACAATGCTCTTCTGGGACCACAAAACTGTCCTTTTCAGGACAATGCTCTTCTGGGACTACAAAACAGATAATTATTTATCTTCTTTCAGATAAACAATATGGCTTTCACTTCTCTAGGTCAACTGCTGATGTGTTTATGATTATTACTGAAAGAGTATATCAAGCTTTAGATAAGAATGGTTAAGCTTGGCTTGTTGGTTTGGATATCTTGAAGGCATTTGACAGGGTTTGACATATTGGTCTTCTTCACAAGTTGAAAGGTTTTGGTATTTCTGGACAAATTTTTGAACTGATTCAGTCTATCTTATCAAATCATGAAATGAAAGTTGTCTTGAGTGGCCACTCTTCTAGATCTTTTGGCATGAATACAGGTGTTCCCCAAGGCTCTATCCTTGGACCTACATTGTTTCTAATTTTCATAAATGGCCTTCCTGATGTCATCAGTTCTTAACTTGGTATCTATGCTGATGAGACAACTATTTACTCCTATCTTAATAGTAAGTCTGATCAGTTTGATACAGTCAAATTGGCAACTGATTTAAAAAGTTACCTTGTTAAATGTGGCAGTGAGTGGCTTGTTAATTTTGACACCTCAAAAATGAAACTGCTCTCTTTTAATCATCTGAGAGAATGCTTTTTATCTTCCATCAGTATGGCTGATGCTAACCTCCAGGAGATTGACTCATTATGCCTTCTCGGACAAAAGTTTTTAGCTGACGTGAAGTGGAAAGT
Source organism: Acanthosepion esculentum (assembly GCA_964036315.1). Classification (NCBI taxonomy): domain Eukaryota; kingdom Metazoa; phylum Mollusca; class Cephalopoda; order Sepiida; family Sepiidae; genus Acanthosepion; species Acanthosepion esculentum. The sequence continues at coordinate 41,444,609 of OZ038503.1, forward strand.
TTATATTGAATCAATTACTAAGTCTGCAGCTAAGAAAGTTGGTTCCCTGTGTCGTGCTAGCAATAATTTTTCTCACTAGAATCTATCTTATATATTTATAAATCTGTCATTTGTCATTGCTTTGAATATTACTGCTATATCTGGTCTGGTGCTCGTGCTATATATTTAAAGATTCTTGATAAACTCCAAAGAAGAATCTGCAATGTTATTGGTCCTGACCTGACATCATGGATTCAGTCCTTTTCCTACTGCTGCAGCATAGCTTTCCTTTTCTATAAATGCTTTCATGGTAAGTATTCTGATGAACTTTCCACCATGATACCTCGACTTTATGAATTTAAGCGCAGTACTAGATTACATTCTCTTATGTGCTTATGCTCTTGGGAAAGATATGAATCCTCTTCTTCTCCCCACTGCCCAGCTATGGGTAAATAGCAGAACAGACCAGGTTCTCTAGCCTTGGATGGCAACTGGTCTACCGCAGAAAGAAATGGCAACCTATCGCGGGGAAAATCTGCCTCGTCAGTCATGTATTGAAAGATACATGATCACCTAACTGTAGGTTCTATGTTAAGTTTCCTCTATAGCATTTCTCACTTGTAGAACTCTCTTTCAGCTTCTTGCTTCCCTGTCAGCTTTGATCTTCATAAATTGAAATCGTTATCTTCTGTCTTCTCCATTCTTGTTCTTTTATTGTCCTCTCCTTAATAGTAGTTTTTCACCTATTCTCTAACATTCAGTAACACCTTGCGTCCTAGAGGCTTTATTGCCTTGCTTGGAGTGACATGATTAAAACAAAAAATGTATATATAATTTGGTGCATGACTTAGCAGCATAAAACTCTTTTTGACAACAAAGCATGTTTGTCATTCCTTTTCTTTCAGTTATCCCGATCTATCTGTGAAATAAGATGTTGTAATACCTTGCGTCCTAGTGGCTTTATTGCCTTGCTTGGAGTGAAATGATTAAAACAAAAAATGTAAATATGTATATATAATTTGCTGCATGACTTAGCGGCATAAAACTAAATTTGACAACTAAGCATGTTTGTGATTCCTTTTCTTTCACCTATCCTGATCTATCTATGAAATAAGATGTTGTAATACCTTGCGTCCTAGTGGCTCTATTGCCTTGCTTGGAGTGAAATGATTAAAACATTCCTTTTCTTTCAGTTATCCCGACCTATCTGTGAAATAAGGAGTTATTATAACATGGATATAATAATGTTAATAATGGGGAAAATTCAAGACGGGGTAATATTCCTTTCTTTCATAGTGCACATATTAACTGGTGATATTCCTGACATGATACGATATTATTAGTACCCCATAAGCCAGAACCCGCTGTGCCACCCACACAGTAGCAAACCACTACATTGGTGAGAAGTAAGTTCCACTCGAATAGCTTCTTCCCACGAACTGCTCTGTGGAACTGACACGCAAGAGTATCTTTCCCTGATCACTACAATCTTAACCTGTTCAAGTCTATGATTAACTGTTATCTTCCCTTCCTATCCACATAAACTACCTCTTCACATAACTCTCTACCTTGAGTGGACCCCCAGGCCTTGTACAGGGTGAACCTCATTGTAAAAATAAAAAATAAAAAAAGCTATATCTACATTGAAAATAATGATGTGATTTTTTTTCTTTCTTTTTTTTAATGAGAAAAATTCATAATTATTGTTAGCCTATGAAAGAAAAAAAGAATATAATCAGATTTCAAAATTTTTTTTTTTTTAATTTTCTTGTATTAGACCAGTGGTTCCCAATTTTTACCAGCTTGTCGCAGTTAGCTCCTCCTCATTTCCTTAATCCTTCAACAGGGGTCTCTCTCCCACGAGTATAAATACTGGCTGACCTTTCGCCTCTCTTTTTTTACGGCTTACGCACACGTGCAGCCAGCTATCTCGACTCAGGCCACGGGCCGCAACCTCACACGTGAGGCAAGGTAAAAAAAAAACTTTATCTTTTTTTACTTATTCTAAGATGTGACGTCTCACACAAACAGCGTTTCCCATATTCTGGGAACACGCTAAAAACAATATACGCGTTCGTACGGACACTCAACACACTCACCATAACTTCTCCATACAACACTCTGTAACCCTTCATGTCATTGTAATTTGTTATTAATATATATTTGTTTGCATACATGTATATCGGTCTTGTTTGTTTCTTTATCTTCTTTGGACTCCATTATAGTCCAACATTCTTATGTAGCTGAACCGGCAAGCGGGAAAGTTTAACCCAGAGATAAGTCCTCATCTCTCACACATTCACACGTCTGGTCCTCTGCAAACTACAGTCCTCCTGGCTCCCAGGCCACATTCCTAGCAACCCCCATCATATCTTTATGAAGATGCATATTTCTTGGTATAAGATCTACTGCAAATGCAAAACAATTAATTTAACACTGTAAACACACTTATATAGTTTATTTTTTGTTTAACAGCACATCAACTCTTACATGGGTCATTTAATGCTGAAATTTAATTTTCTTGGGAGCTTTGAAGTAATAAAAATATTATTCTGCTTTCACAAATGAATAGATGGTAGATGACACTCAGGTTTTTTGGCATAAACATGTTTGTGGAGACATAATTACTAGAAGCAGTAATATTTGTGTTTTATATTGTAGTTTTACTGAAGTTATATTATTACAATTTGATTTCTTTAAGAAATTGTAGGATATTATATGGATTAATGTCATGAAAGAGTTCTTTCGTGTTAGTTGATTTCGTTTGGAGGATTATCTATGAATTATTTAATGTCATAATCTAAATAATTCGAATGCAACTGCATGCCTTCAATTACAGATAAAATGTATTGTTGGTCATTTTGCTATAAAATGTATTGTTGGCCATTTTGCTATAAAATGTATTGTTGGTTGTTTTGCTATAAAATGTAATGTTGGCCATTTTGCTATAAAATGTAATGTTGGTCATTTTGCTATAAAATGTAATGTTGGTCATTTTGCTATAAAATGTATTGTTGGCCATTTTGCTATAAAATGTAATGTTGGCCATTTTGCTATAAAATGTAATGTTGGTCATTTTATTATAAAATGTAATGTTGGTCATTTTGTTATAAAATGTATTGTTGGTTGTTTTGCTATAAAATATAATGTTGGTCATTTTATTATAAAATGTAATGTTGGCCATTTTGCTATAAAATGTATTGTTGGTTGTTTTGCTATAAAATGTAATGTTGGCCATTTTGCTATAAAATGTATTGTTGGCCATTTTGCTATAAAATGTATTGTTGGCCATTTTGCTATAAAATGTAATGTTGGTCATTTTGCTATAAAATGTAATGTTGGTCATTTTGCTATAAAATATAATGTTGATCATTTTGCTATAAAATGTAATGTTGGTCATTTTGCTATAAAATATATTGTTGGCCATTTTGCTATAAAATGTATTGTTGGCCATTTTGCTATAAAATGTAATGTTGGTCATTTTGCTATAAAATCTATTGTTGTCGTTTTGCTATAAAATCTATTGTTGGTCATTCTATTATAAATAAGTATTGCTGGTAATTTTACTATAAAAATGTATTTTTATACTTTTATTGTGTTTTACTTTTGCTTGGGGGTTCACTATTTGCCTATAGCTGGGACCTTAACCAGTGTTACCACCCCTGAGTCAGGGTCAACCTGGAACAACAGCAATTTTTAATCGGAGAAATGATTTCCAATTCTAGTTGGGTTTTTTTGTGTTCACTTACACCAACATGCAAATAACCTTGGTAAATGTATGAATCCACCTATTCTCCCCATCAATGGGTCAAATAGTAAGACTTACATCATTAAATTCTTATTATCTCCTCTCCAACAAAGTTTTGTAGCGAATACTACTATGTTTGACACGCCTACATTTTTCTCAACTGTGATTGGTCAAATAATAAATACTATCACAGGGCAATTTACTGATCGCATTCACCACACTGAATTTTTCCTACTGTTAATTCACAAACATGCTTTTGTTATAAAATCACCGATTGGGTAATTTTTCATCCAATCAGATATTTTTCGTGTGCTCTCAAAATTTCTCCCGCCATTGTCCTGGGAGCCTACCCATGGTTATATAAACTGGAATTCGTTCCAAAAATAGACAGTAGAAGCAGAACTCAGTAGAACTCAGCAACTCACACGCGTCTACACAGACTATTCATTCTACTCACTGCACACACACACTCACACAGAACTTAAATATCATTCACCATCAGTTCTATGTAACAAGCCAAGTTGCAACAGCTCTGTTAGTTATATGTAATCCAAGACTAAATTACTACATGTTCTCCTGAAAACATCATTCTATCTAATACAGAACTTTGAACATTCTTTCAGAAAACTTGTTTATTTACATTTAATCTTTCAGCTAACAGTTAAAGGGAAACTACTTCTCCTTTCTTATTGTTTCACATATGACAAAAAATGTTTTGTATTTGTTGATTTTAATATATATTTTTATTTTATCGTTGAAACAAAAATCGGTTTTCCATTGTTTTTCCTTGATACAAAAATGTATAATTGTTAAATGCTATTCAACACGCAACCACATCAACCTTTTCAACGCAACCAGCATTTACAATTTATTACAACCTAAAAATATTTTCTTTCTTTAATCTGCAAATGGTTCATAAGCCTTAAAAAAATAAATCAATCACTTTGATTTTTTAATGGTATGGATATCTTTGGTGCAGAGAAATCAGCTTCCAAACATCAGGTTATGGTACTTAAAAGGAATTCTTAAATCCTCAATTTCAATAATTTTTAAATACCCTAACTAACAGAACTGCTACACCTTTTGGAGCCTTGCTCCCCTACACACGTCGGCTGTCTATCCTGGCTGGCGCGTGGCACGTCCTGTCCAGATAACTAACACCAGCAAAATAGAAACAAACTTCAGACTTGTAACTTCGGGCAACATTTTTTTTTTTTTTAGTTTTGCATTTGGTTTGGTTGTGTCAGAAGTTCTTGCACCCAGTAGACCTAAGACAAGGACAATTCTTTTTAAAAACCATACGGGTTCCTTAAGTAAAAAAGGTGTGAATTAATTTTTTTTTTTTTTTGTCTTATAGAGCTTTTAAGAAAAAAAAAATATGCTTGATTGTAAAACTACCCTGTCAGCCTCCTTTTTCCTCACCAACCGCTGCATCTTTCCACAACCCTCAGGGGGTCGATACCGCCCACTTTGGGAAACCCGGTATTAGACTTTAAAAAAAAACAATTTATTTCCTTGCTTTTCACTTTCAACCGGAAGTAAAAAGTGGTCTGTTCAAAATGGCGGCAGAGTGTAAACATTTTGTTGCAAAACATCCGATATTTCTTGTTGTTTATGCGGTTTTATATCTTTTTATTCAGCATACGTCGGCTAAAAACGTCCTAATCATTGTAGGTAAGGTATTTATGCCTCAGTATAAGATTTCAGTGTATTTTACATTTTATTGGTGACGGCATCATATTCTCTTTGTCGTCACAACAAATGACCACGTATTGTTTTTTTAAAAGATGAGTAAATTAAATAATTTCTTTCCGATTCCACAAAAAGTTTTAATTTTCTGAAATATTACGAATATTATAAATTAAAAATAAAACTATGTTAGCAATAGCGAACGGTTACCAGTATAAAACTTTTAGAAAACTTTTTCTTTCAAAATAGCATTTTTTTTCCTTACATTTTTTTTTTTTTTAGTTTATGAATGCCAACAAATAAAAATTAAAAAAATGTATGCAGTTTTGGTTATTTTTTTTTTTTTTTTTACATTATTCGTTAACTTAAAATTTAAGAAAAATAATTTATCTTTTTTTCAATATTAAAAATAAAATTCCCGATAAAATAAAATTAAAAAAACAATGTAAAATTGTGATGATTTTGTTTTCGTCTCGTATTCATTTTTATTTTTTAGGTATATGTTTTAGTTTTAATTGACATTTATTTATTTTTTATTTTTTAAAAGCATCGTAATTCAAAACACGAGTCTTCTCTTATTTATTTTCATTTTCTATAGTTTTTTTTAGGTACCTTCATGAGCGCGTGTATTTTTTTTTTTGAATTTTCTTTTTAATGGGAGCCGTTAATTTTGAAAATCTTGTAAAAATAAAAATAATTGTCGGATTTTCATGAAACTTTCAGAAACTATTCACAAATGATGGAAATTATTATAAATGTGTTTATTTTTTTTTTTTTTAAATCATGGTAATTTTTTTATTTCATTTATTACACCCCCCCATAAGTAATTTCATGAAAACTCATGAAATTCTAAGGTGTTCTGATTTAGCGATTAAAAGCACAACGTATATTTAACGAAACATGAAAACAAAAGAAAGCCTTTTGTTTTACATTCTTTTCTTTTTTTATTAAATCTGCTATATTCTGGAGTTATATTTTTGTTTTTTGTAATTTCAAATTACTATATAATTCATTGTTTTATTTTTTCCATTTCACTGAATATTTTATTTATCAGTCATTCAGCTGAACACATTGACATTTACAGGGAGGTCCGAAAGTCTTGTTAACCACTACCTCTCTTAAACTGTAGGAGCTCGTGCTTACTGTTCGTGTTAGCCATCTGAAAGATGTAGGTAATGACAAGACTTTGGGACCACCCTATATATTCTTCTTTCTCTAAAACATACATTTTGAACAATTGTTAAGTTTTAAGTTCATAAATCTTCTGAAACCGAATTTTTTTTTTTAAAAAGCAATTCGAGTATCTTTCTGTAACAATTTTATTTTTCACATACCAACCAAATATACTGAGCGAATTTATCCTTTCATGTTAAACCAGTTGAATGAATAATAAATTGGTTTACTTACTAGCCTCGTATTCTGAAGACACGTTTTTTCCTGTAAATTATGTAAATAACTATTTTTTCACCCAATACACGGCCAGGGAGTCATTTAAGGTAGAGGTGTAGTGGCGTGGGGCTTTATGGGGTACCTACGCCAAGAAGATTAATGAAAGCTGAAAATGACAAGGAAACACGGGTAATTTTAACAAAACAAGGAATTTATTCATGAATTTACACTAGTTACACACTTGAAGTTGTGTAAGTTTGTTTCAGAAAAATAAATCAGACATTTTTAAAGTCATGAAGAGGAAATGTTCATACAACAGATTAAATGATCTGACACAAAATAATATTCAGAAATGAAAACAAAGGTAAGAGTTCATTGCATACTTTCGAAAGTAGACGAAGAGAGATAGTTTGAATTGGATTGTTGAGAGAAAATTATTTGAAGTGCCACATGCTTGGTTAGAAGCCAATAATATAATTGGTAAATAATTTTACACTAGCAAGAAATTCAGTTCAGGCCATTGGTTGCAAAGAACTAAAATTAAACTTTCCACATGACTTCAGATACTCTTATTAATTTAATTTTTCTCCTCATTTTATGTCAAAATGCTCGCTACTTTCTTTTCTCTCTTCTTGGCTAAACGTCTAATTTCTGTGAAGGCAAGTTTTACATTGGTCCAAAAACAATTTCACATAAGCTCGCAAATTTATTTCCTCCTCCTTTTCAGCTCATTGGTCAATTTCTGTGAAAGCAAGGTTTTCATTGGTCCAAAGAAAATTTCACATAGGCTCACAAATTCCTTTCTGTCTTTTTCCTCGGTCCTCTGAATTTGAAGGGAGTGGGTAAAGGGAGTTATTATTTTTCACTCACTACATCCCTCCCCCCTCTAGATTTGAAATAGTCCTTTAGTACATTAATAGTAGAAGTATGTATTATCACTTTTTCAAGTAACTGATCTGCCAAACTTAGTGCTTGTTGTGTTTTGCTGTCTTGTTTCCCTAGTCTTACTGATATCTGGTGTGATATTGTGACACATTCTGGGGGACCAATCTTGTAGCAACTTTGGGGCTGTTCCTTGGTCACGTTGATCCTAGCCATTCCATATCCAGAATTAACACTTCTTTAACGCCCGTCTGCTTTCTATTGTGTTTTGATAACCAGCATCTTTAATGACCACCATTCATCAATTCTCAAGATTGCCTATTTGTAAAATTATGGCTTACGCACTTTCTTGTTTTATAAACTTAAGACTCTATTATTCCCAGCTCTGGGTCCTTTGACCCCCCTCCTGGCTGAGTCAGCCCATCCTGATTATCTCCAGCACCTTTCATAGTTAATTAATTACTCTCACACTTGCCACATTGCTCTATCAAAACATTATCCTTTCTGCAATTCTCATATTTCTGAGAATCTCAATTTCTTCTTAAGAATAGAATCTTTAATGTTCTTCATTGTAGCTGATCAGTCTATTCTTCATTATAGCTTCTAATCCTTATTTTCCAGCATTAAATATTATAGCTGATCTGTCTGTCTTTTAATCCTTATTTTTCAGTGTTAAACAGTGTTACAGTATCTCTCCATGCTCTTATTGCTTTAAATATCAATATTAGTCATTTTCGCTGTTTCTGGTTTCAATCTGTCTTTCAATTGTTTTTCTTTATTGGAATGCTGATGAGTGATAATTTCTTGTAAATCACAAAGATCTATTTTTACAGCATTAGAGTCTGCAACGATATTTTCATGTCCTGTTGTATGGGAAATATCTGTAATGTAATCACTTATAAAGTTGTCTGTCCTGTTTCAACAGCAAATGGCTAGTAAAGGCACTACACAGATTTATGATCCATTAACAAAGGTGTACCCCTACCTTTTACGAGCTGTTTAAAGTGCAACATTGCTAGATATCAGCAAGCAACTCATGATCGAAGGTGGAATATCTCTGTGGGGTCTGTGATAACTTTCTAGAGAAGCCAGTGGGAACAGGTTGGTCGTTTATCATTTGATATGAAGCGCCATCTTCTGCTTAATTCAAACCATCCATAACAAGTTGATACTTTTTAATGTTTGAATCTGGGAAGGCTAATGCTGTTACACTCGATAATGACCTCGTCACAGTTCGGAAAGAAGCTAATTGTTCCAGTGCTATTACACTTTGCATCCCACCAAATTTCTAACATGAAGAGAAACTTATTTTTAAAACAGTTTTTTTTTAAAGTTTACCTTCATAAAATCAATTTAAAATAACAACAGTTGGACTGTTGCAATTATTAATAACTAAATTTAATTTACAAATACTAGCAATTGTCCTGTTAGTTCTCTTATCTTTTATGCATATCCGCTTTGTTTTTGATACTCTTTCTTTCTGTTTCTGCACATTTTTCATCGATCCATTCCTTTTTAGCCCACCTGCATTCATTCTTAATTTCTTTGTGCAGTGTCCTATATTCTGTGCCTTACCTTGGGATTGTTTTTTGTCTCTTTTTCATCATGTTTAGAATTTCATCTGTCATCCATTCTTTTATTTTTTTGTCTAGTTTTCTTTGGGATGGTCTCGTTAAAGCTTCTCTTAATGTCTCCTGTTTTCATTTTGTCTATTCTGCTTTTAACACTGTATATTTGTCATTCGCATTTGGGACATTCAGGAGTCTTTCATATTGCAGTTTCGACACTTGTGGCTCTCTTCAATTTCTGTAGTTTCACTCTAAGTTTGCATATCACTAGAAGGTGTTTGCTCCCACACTTGGCTATGTTTTGCAGTGTAAAACTTTACTCTTGAATCCCTTATTGATAGTTATATAGTCAATTTGTTTTTTTGTTTCTCTTCCTGGCCTTCTCTATGTCTATACACCTCTTGAGTGTTACTGAAACCAGATGTTGGCTACTACCTGATCTTTCATGCCGTCCTGGGTATGACGACAAACTACATCCGTGTTCTGGGTATGACGATAAGCTACATCTGACAGCAAGGTCTTTGATCAGGAGGTTTTGAGGAGCGTGGAACCACCTCTTAATTGCTGGTGTTTCCTGGTCCACTCTAGCACCTGTCATGGTTTCACCTATGGGCAAATAGTTACCTCCCCCCCAAAAGGGGTCAAAACACTATGAAAGTATAAAATTAGGTTTTAATACCAGAAATACTTTTTGGAGAAAATTATTACCAATAATACATTTTTGCAAAAAAAATATATTACCAACAATAAAAATCTTGTCGGCATTAAATAAACAATTGAAGTTGATATGCCATAAAACAAACCAAATCAAACCTGATCATTCGCTGTACACCATTGGGCCCATTTATCTCTTCGTTCATTACAGGTTCCTAGTCTGAATTTGCCAAATCTTTCACTATCTCTCCCCTTGCCTATTTTGGTATTCATGTTGCCCATGATATTTGCATTGAACCTTGGTGTTGTCTTGTGTATTGTAAAACTTTTCAATTTCTTCTTCAGTACTTTGTGCTGTCAGTGTATACACAACTCTGATGGAAATGCAACCAGGCTTTCCATTCAGTTTAATGACAAGAATTCTTTTAGATATTTGATAGTATCCCAGAACACATGTCTTGGTCTAATATCAGTCCTATTCCTCTCCACCTGCATATCTGACCCTGTGTTTGTCACTAGCGAAATCTCGATTGTTTTCCCATCTTGTTTTACATATGCCTAAAATATTAACATTTCACCTGTTCATTTCCTGCTTAATATTTTCTAACCGGCCACATTGATTCTAGTGTTATGACATTCTATGTGTTGAGAATTATTTTTTGTTTGATGTGAACAGTCACTGAATGACGATCCGTTGCCATCTGTTGCTTATGTCTCGCCTTATTAGGCAAGTGATCAATTTCAAGGAGTTTTTACACTCTTTAGGTTGTTGTTTTTTTCCTAATGAATGACGGTGAGGTGACACCTGTTTCACATGTCCCTGCTTACCCGGTGAAGTGTTAATTCCAATAGACTTAACCCCCTTTACGCCGTTATCTTTCGTAATATGATTAAGAGCCATGAATATTCATAGGAATGACAATGGAGTGGTTTCTTGTCGCCTTCTCTATGGTGATTTTATGGAGGCACCACCTCTAGTTAGCTGACTGTTGACTTGTCAAGAGTTCTTTGGCACTTTGACAGATCTTAGTTTTCGTCCTCCAAGGTTGCTAACAACTCGCCTCACTGGCAAGAAATTGGAGTGGGATTGACAGTTTAGTCACCGACCATCTGACATTTCACATATACAAACATAAGGTTCACCTTAAAGTTCTAAACATTATTTTTTTTTTTTTTTTTTTAAATTCAAAGTAAAAAAAAAAAAAAAATCTATAATTGAGAGATAAAACCTGATTCAAATTAAGCATCTGAAAGCTTAATTTTTACTTTAATTTTATCATAATAGAACATAGAACATTAACTATTTTTAACTCAGTTATTACTGATGGCTGGGTACTATTTGTTTTCCGAGTACACCCATCTGCCAGAGTGGCTAGCCAAACCCTGTTACAGACGTCTGCTCAGTCCACAGAGCACACTTGTGGTTTATTCTGCAACTACCACAGAGAAATGTCCTTGCCTGCTATCCGCATGGTTGATGCTCATCTCCATGAGAGTATTTCAGTACACCTTCTTGGCTTCACGTTTTTAACTGACTTGAAGTGGAACAACTATATTGAATCAATAGCTGCATCTACTGCAAGGAAAGTTGGTTCACTGTGTCATGCCAGAAGGTATTTCTCATCAGAATCCATCTCACACATCTACAAATCTACCATTCATCCTTGCATTGAATACTGTTGCCATATCTGGTCTGGTGTCCCTGCCATTCATCTCAAGGTTCACGACAAAAACCCAAAAAGGGTCAGTAATGTAATCAGTCCTGAATTGGCACCTCAACTTCAGACACTTTCTCACAGACGTGATGTGGCTTCCCTCTGTCTTTTCTACAAGCATTTTCATGGCTACTGCTCTGACAAGCTTTTTTCTCTGGTGCCCCAACTACATGAATTTAAGCATGCTACTAGACTGGCATCTAGGTCCCACCGTTTTACTGTTGAAATAGTTACATGTAACTGCCACTTTTACTCCAACAGTTTCTTTTCTTGCACTTCCTGACATTGGAACTCCCTTCCACTCACTTGCTCCACTGATAACTACAACCTTTAAAAATTTAAATGCAATCATCATCTTCTGTTGCCTTGATCCCTGTCTTTTTTTTTCTTTCCTCAACCCCCTCTACATCCACTCTTTTCTCTTGCTTTCACTCTCTGTATCCTCCTGTGTGCTAGTGGCACTCCTGACTTGCTTAAAAAAACAAAAAAAAACTATGCTGAGCAGACCTTAGTTCCAGTTTCTAGGTGAGAGCACATAATCTGACATGATCAATTTTTTGAACAAGTCCTGTACACTCAAACCGTTGGTCATAATGACGTGTGACTTTATGCTAGCACAACCACTGACAGCTTATAAATGGTTCTGTCTACTCAGTTTGACTCACAAGGCTTGGGTCAACATGTAGCATGGTTTTCAGGTAGTTTTCAAAGGTGTCATGTGCTGGGATCACCTCCCCTAGTTGATAGCATCTTTAGGAATAAAATTGATCATGGTGAGATTTGAACTCGGGTGTCATGGTCAGGAAGCGAATGTTCTAGCTGGGAAGTACGAGGAAAGAAACTGTTGGAGTGGCGGTTACATTTAACTATTTCAACAGTAAATGGGTAGAACCTAAATGCCAATTTAGTAGCAAGCTTAAATTCATGTAGTCAGGGTACCAAGGAAAAAAGCTTGTCATAGCAGTAGCCATGAAAATCTTTGTAGAAAAGACAGAAGCCACACCATGTCTGAGAAATTGTCTGAAGTTGAGAAGCCAATTCAGGACTGTTTACGTTACAGATTCCTTTTTTTGATTTTGTTGAGAACCTCGTGATGAACAGCAGGAGCACCAGACCAGATATGGCAATGGTATTCAATGTAAGGATGAATCTGGTTGTATATTAATTGTAGGGTGGTTCTCATAAAACATAGCACTTTCAATACTTCTCCCTCTGAGTAAACTATATTCACTTTCAGTAAGATGACAGTCCTGGGGATGATGATAAGCTACATCTGGCATCAAGGCATCTGATCAGGAGGTTTTGAGGAGCGTGGAACCAACTCTTAAGTGCTGTTGTTCCCAGGTCCACCCTGATCCAGGGTGGTAGCACCTGTTAAGGTACCAGCTATGAGCAAATAGTTAACCCAAAACTGGGGTCAAAACACCATGAAAGTATAACAATACATTTTCCTTGTAAGAAAAAAAATACATTTTTCAAAAAGAAATTACTAATGCTCCCAAGAAAATTAAATTTCGGTATTAAATGACCAATAAGGAGTTGATATGCCACTAAATAAGCAAATAATAGTAAAATGGATTTTTGTCAGGTTAAAATTATGATCACAAAGGTTTAGATGAAAGATGTAAACGTCAATATTATTTGCCTTATCGCAATGGTTTAGGTGAATGATGCAGACGTCAATATTACTTACCTTCTTATCACAAAGGTTTAGGTGAAAGATGTAAACATCAATATTATTTGCCTTCTTATTGCAAAGGTTTAGGTGAAAGATTTAAATGTCAATATTATTTGCCTCCTTATCACTAAGGTTAAGGTGAAAGATTTAAATGTCAATATTATTTGCCTTCTTATCACTAAGGTTAAGGTGAAAGATTTAAATGTCAATATTATTTGCCTTCTTATCACTAAGGTTAAGGTGAAAGATTTAAAAGTCGATATTATTTGCCTTATCACTAAGGTTAAGGTGAAAGATTTAAAAGTCGATATTATTTGCCTTATCACTAAGATTAAGGTGAAAGATTTAAATGTCAATATTATTTGCCTTCTTATCACTAAGGTTAAGGTGACAGATTTAAATGTCGATATTATTTGCCTTCTTATCACTAAGGTTAAGGTGAAAGATTTAAATGTCGATATTATTTGCCTTCTTATCACTAGGGTTAAGGTGACAGATTTAAATGTCGATATTATTTGCCTTCTTATCACTAAGGTTAAGGTAACAGATTATATGTCGATATTATTTGCCTTCTTATCACTAAGGTTAAGGTGAAAGATTTAAATGTCAATATTATTTGCCTTCTTATTACTAAGGTTAAGGTAACAGATTTAAATGTCGATATTATTTGCCTTCTTATCACTAAGGTTAAGGTGAAAGATTTAAATGTCAATATTATTTGCCTTCTTATCACTAAGGTTAAGGTGAAAGATTTAAATGTCAATATTATTTGCCTTCTTATCACTAAGGTTAAGGTGAAAGATTTAAATGTCAATATTATTTGCCTTCTTATCACTAAGGTTAAGGTGAAAGATTTAAATGTCAATATTATTTGCCTTCTTATCACTAAGGTTAAGGTGAAAGATTTAAATGTCAATATTATTTGCCTTCTTATCACTAAGGTTAAGGTGAAAGATTTAAATGTCAATATTATTTGCCTTCTTATCACTAAGGTTAAGGTAACAGATTATATGTCGATATTATTTGCCTTCTTATCACTAAGGTTAAGGTGAAAGATTTAAATGTCAATATTATTTGCCTTCTTATTACTAAGGTTAAGGTAACAGATTTAAATGTCGATATTATTTGCCTTTTTATCACTAAGGTTAAGGTGAAAGATTTAAATGTCAATATTATTTGCCTTCTTGTCACAGAGGTTTAGGCAAAAGATTTAAATGTCAGTATTAAGCAAAGCCATTTGCAGTTTCTCTTTGGCATATCCAAATTACCAGCATCATTAATCTTGTGTTTTTGAGACCATTATTAAGTATAATTTATGAATTGTTTGTTTATGGGTTTGTCTGTGGGTAACTAAAACTGAAAATAAAACCATTAGTCCCTCGACTGCTTTAATCTGGCATTGTCATGTCTGGCCACTCTTTGATGTTGTCTGACCAGCTCTTGTGTTGCCGTCTCCGCTTCTGTCCATTTTCAACAGTGACTTGCATGATAGTCTTGAAGAAGCTGTTATGCTGTGTGACATAGCCAAATCATATCATCCAACACTTAATAGTGCGGAGGAGAGATTCCTGTCTGCCTACATGTTGTACAGTTACTTTCCGCAGTGGAAACTGTATTTGGACTAAATTCGGTCCTAAATAGGTTCAACGGACAAAAACGTTAGTAACTTGTTATAACAAGTATTACGCAGAGTAATCTAGTTGTGGTAGCTGGCTACTTTCGTATTCGACTCCCAGTCGACCCTCACTGACTACTACTTATATTAGGTGGGAGAGTCTATTATCTATAGACTAGGTGTGTTTCACCATAACACCACAAGACTTTTGACCTTGCTCTGTACATAGTCTTTGGCTTTGTGCTCCCAGTAGGATATATACAATCAGTGATTTATAGAACATGAACTTAGTAAGTACAATTTATGGGTTTGGCTGAAACTAAGTAACTAAAACTGAAAATAAAAATTAATCACTGTATTACAAACTGTATAAGGGATATATTATGTAACACTTTGCTTAGAAAATGACTATCATTAACTTTAACACGGCTTACAGTCACATCACACTGAAACACTGGTTCTCATACAATCACTAAAGTTATGCAACACGAAGCCTGGTCAGTACGTAGGTGGGTGACCACTTGGAAATACTAGGTACTGTAAGCTTTGGTGTGCATGTGGTGTAATGGATAACAATTTGGAATTTGGGTTCATTATATTCACTTACATGCAAATACCCTTGGGGAAAAATATGAATCCATCTCCTTCCTCTACAACTATGGGTTAACTAGTAAAACTTTATCACTGAAACATTATTATCCCCAAAAACTTCTGACAATCTAAAAATATTTTCTGGCTTTAAATAACCAGCAAAAGGTTAATAAGCTGTAAAAACAAATAAAAAAAACCCCTGAAAAAGCAAAAAATATAGTGATGTATATTTTTTTTTTCTATTTTATTATATGACTGTGGTTGAATTTTGTCAGCTGATGATGCTGGTTTTGAAAGTCAAGTCTACAACAATTCTGTGTGCAAAACTCCACACCTGAATCTTCTTGCTCGTCAAAGTGTCATTTTCAATAAGGCTTTTACTTCAGTAAGCAGTTGTTCTCCAAGTAGGTGAGTTGGTTGTCTTATATTCATTTTTTTTTTAATACCTAAATATTTCTAATCAGGTAAGCATGAAAATATAGAAGACAAGGAACATTTCATACACACACACACACAGACATACATATATATATATATATATATATAATCTGTAATTTCTCAAAATAATACACACCCCAACAAATGATCCAAATATTAAGAAATATAAATTTTATCAAAAAAAAATAATTTCAAAGACATTTTCTTGACCATGACATTAAGAAGAAAATTGAAACTGAGCAGTTAAAATAATGTTGAAAATTACTATGTGGTTTTCACAATAAATATAACATTTTATTTGATGTTTTCTGGTGTTCCCATTTTTACTGCTGGTGGCAACAGGAAAAAACAGATTTGGAACTTATCCTAAAATGGATTCTGGAATCTTGGGATTCCGTCAGTTAGGATATCATAAAGAGAAGTTTCAAGAAATGTTGTCTGAGGAATTCTCAAAGGACAAAACACATAATCAAATCTAGTTTCAATGAAACGTTTTCTATTTGTCAAATTTCTTATATGTATGTGTGTGTGTGTGTGTATATATATATATATATATATAATAAAATAAGAGAACTAATAGAAATCTAAGATAAATTCATTTTCTCCATATCTCATTCTCTGATGAAGCTTTAATAAAAGTGATACATGTTAGGTTGATAAACATTTCCTATTTGTTCTTTATGTTATCATTTTGGCAGATTCCGATCCATCTTTGATCTATACTTGATTCCATATCTCTCTCTCTCTCTCTCTCTCTCTCTCTATATATATATATATATATATATATATATATATATATATATATATATATATATATATATATATATATAAAAACAAAGAAAACTTTTCTTAGCCAATGTGTTTCATCCTCTGATGGACTTTATCAAGCCAAATATAACGATTTTATTTTGCAACAAGTATATATTTATAAGCAGAAGTAAAAAAAATTTGTTAGTTTTTCTGAATTTTTTAATTTGAGAATGAAAGTCAAGCTAA
>OZ038503.1:41461750-41611750 GCA_964036315.1 Acanthosepion esculentum
ATATATATATATATATATATTATATATATATATATATATAAAGGATAATATATATATATATATATATATATATATATATATATAGGGTAATATATATATATATAGGGGTAATATATATATATATATATAGGGGTTATATATATATATATATATAGGGGTAATATATATATATATATATATATATATATATATATATATATAGGGGTAATATATATATATATATATGTATATATATATAGGGGTAATATATATATATATATATATATATAGGGGTAATATATATATATATATATATATATATATAGGGGTAATATATATATATATATATATATATATAGGGTTAATATATATATATATATAGGGTTAATATATATAAATATATATATATATATATATATAGGGTTTATATATATATATAGGGTTTATATATATATATATATATATATATAGGGTTTATATATATATATATATATATATATAGGGTTTATATATATATATAGGGTTAATATATATATATATATATATATATATGGTTAATATATATATATATATATATATATATATATATATATAGGGTTAATATATATATATATATATATATATATATATAGGGTTTATATATATATATATATATATATATTTTAGAATTGGACATAGTCCGACAATTTATTTAAAGACATTTATATTATGTTTAACGTTCTTTTTATAGATACAAGTATTTAGGCAAATGCTCTGTTTTTATAATAAACAGTATTAAATAACATTTACCGGCCTGAATGTCCGAGAAAGTTTCATAGAAAATTTTTGCTCTCCGACAGGAATCGAACCTGTATCCTATACGGAACCATCATTTCGCGTGATGTGCTAATATAGGGTTAATATATATATATATATATATATATATATATATATAGGGTTAATATATATATATATATATATATATATAGGGTTAATATATATATATATATATATATATAGGGTTAATATATATATATATATAGGGTTAACATATATATATATATATATAGGGTTAATATATATATATATATATATATATAGGGTTAACATATATATATATATAGGGTTAACATATATATATATATTATAGGGTTAACATATATATATATATATAGGGTTAACATATATATATATATATAGGGTTAACATATATATATATATGTATATAGGGTTAATATATATATATATGTATATAGGGTTAATATATATATATATATATATATATATATATATATATAGGGTTAATATATATATTATATATATATATATATATATATATAGGGTTAATATATATATATATATAGGGTTAATATATATATATATATATATATATATATAGGGTTAATATATATATATATATATAGGGTTAATATATATATATATATATATATATATATATATATATAGGGTTAATATATATATATATATATATATATATAGGGTTAATATATATATATATATATATATATAGGGTTAATATATATATATATATATATATATATATAGGGTTAATATATATATATATATATATATATATATATAGGGTTAATATATATATATATATATATATATATATATAGGGTTAATATATATATATATATATTATATATATATAGGGTTAATATATATATATATATATAGGGTTAATATATATATATATATATATATATATGGTTAATATATGTATATATATATATATAGGGTTAATATATATATATATATATATATATATATAGGGTTAATATATATATATATATATATAATATATATATATATAGGGTTAATATATATATATATATATATATATATATATATATATATATAGGGTTAATATATATATATATATATATATATATATATATATAGGGTTAATATATATATATATATATATATATATATATATATAGGGTTAATATATATACATATATATATATATATATATATATAGGGTTAATATATATACATATATATATATATATATATATAGGGTTAATATATATACATATATATATATATATATATATAGGGTTAATATATATATATATATATATATAGGGTTAATATATATATATATATATATATATATATATATATATATATATAGGGTTAATGTGAGTAAAAGTTTGCCACTTCGCTGATTGATGTTACATTCAGCATCCTGACAACAGAGTTTTGTAGGTAGACCTTTTCATCCACTCTTCAGCAGGTATCAGCAAACTATATATATATATATGGCTCATACTTCAAACTGGTTTTGTGAACAGGAGTAGAGGTTTAGCCTTTGTTTCCTGTTTAGTGTTGGGATTCCGGTTCCTTCGAAAGTCTCATTTCCTTTCATTCCCAGTAACCTCTTGTGTCTTTGTGGCATTATCACCTTGCTTGGTGTGAATTGATTAGTATATATATATAGGAAAAAAGAAAATGCATAAATCCAATTTCAAATGTTTGAGTTGTATTAACCCTAGAAAAAAAATTAAATATAAATCTTTATTTGAAATATTTTACATGCATGCACTTCAAACTTTGTACTTTGAGTTAACATTAATAGGAACTGAAAAACATTATTTAGGTGAGAAAATCTGGTACTGAAAATTGTAATTAAAAATAGGAAAATTTGCGCTGGGTACTATATACCCACTGTTAGTGTTCTAGGGTTAAAATTCCCAAAATAGCTTTTTTAAATGAATAAAAATCGCCATTGGAATATAGAGTAATGATGGTGTCAAAAAATATCATCTCTTTGACACACCATTTTTTTTTTTTCACACAGGTATGTTTGTTAAGCTTTGCTTTTTTTTTTTTTTTGCAATACTTCATCAGCTGATTCTATATGATTAACCTCTGGATAATCAGCATAAAATTCCTGTAATCAGTGCTTTTGGTAATGTATTAAGATAACTTTGTGCTGAATACTGGATAAAACAATTATTGGTTCACAAAATATAGATTATCCTGCAAAATCTCTGCAACTTACCTGATATGTGTGGGTTACCTGCACTTGACATTGCCAGATTTGCCAAGATGCTGTTAGGTGGCACTGTTAAACAGCTATAAAAACAGGACACCTCCTGTTTCTTCCTTCCTTCCTCTCAGCATGTAGTAGTAGTAACACCAGCATGGATCTTGACTGCAGCATGGAGATAGCTTTCACCTGAGTGACTGAACTATCTCTTTCACACACACACACACACACACACACAAAATTCTTAATTGCTAAATGTTAATGTTTCCTTTTTTTATCTATAATTGCATGCTTTCTCATTTGATACTTGTATCATCACCTAAAATGAATGAAGTCAATCAGAATGCCTGACTAGAATGAATATTTTGAGCCAATCAGAATGCCTGACTAGAATGAATATTTTGAGCCAATCAGAATGCCTGACTAGAATGAATATTTTGAGCCAATCAGAATGCCTGACTAGAATGAATATTTTGAGCCAATCAGAATGCCTGACTAGAATGAATATTTTGAGCCAATCAGAATGCCTGACTAGAATGAATATTTTGAGCCAATCAGAATGCCTGACTAGAATGAATATTTTGAGCCAATCAGAATGCCTGACTAGAATGAATATTTTGAGCCAATCAGAATGCCTGACTAGAATGAATATTTTGAGCCAATCAGAATGCCTGACTAGAATGAATATTTTGAGCCAATCAGAATGCCTGACTAGAATGAATATTTTGAGCCAATCAGAATGCCTGACTAGAATGAATATTTTGAGCCAATCAGAATGCCTGACTAGAATGAATATTTTGAGCCAATCAGAATGCCTGACTAGAATGAATATTTTGAGCCAATCAGAATGCCTGACTAGAATGAATATTTTGAGCCAATCAGAATGCCTGACTAGAATGAATATTTTGAGCCAATCAGAATGCCTGACTAGAATGAATATTTTGAGCCAATCAGAATGCCTGACTAGAATGAATATTTTGAGCCAATCAGAATGCCTGACTAGAATGAATATTTTGAGCCAATCAGAATGCCTGACTAGAATGAATATTTTGAGCCAATCAGAATGCCTGACTAGAATGAATATTTTGAGCCAATCAGAATGCCTGACTAGAATGAATATTTTGAGCCAATCAGAATGCCTGACTAGAATGAATATTTTGAGCCAATCAGAATGCCTGACTAGAATGAATATTTTGAGCCAATCAGAATGCCTGACTAGAATGAATATTTTGAGCCAATCAGAATGCCTGACTAGAATGAATATTTTGAGCCAATCAGAATGCCTGACTAGAATGAATATTTTGAGCCAATCAGAATGCCTGACTAGAATGAATATTTTGAGCCAATCAGAATGCCTGACTAGAATGAATATTTTGAGCCAATCAGAATGCCTGACTAGAATGAATATTTTGAGCCAATCAGAATGCCTGACTAGAATGAATATTTTGAGCCAATCAGAATGCCTGACTAGAATGAATATTTTGAGCCAATCAGAATGCCTGACTAGAATGAATATTTTGAGCCAATCAGAATGCCTGACTAGAATGAATATTTTGAGCCAATCAGAATGCCTGACTAGAATGAATATTTTGAGCCAATCAGAATGCCTGACTAGAATGAATATTTTGAGCCAATCAGAATGCCTGACTAGAATGAATATTTTGAGCCAATCAGAATGCCTGACTAGAATGAATATTTTGAGCCAATCAGAATGCCTGACTAGAATGAATATTTTGAGCCAATCAGAATGCCTGACTAGAATGAATATTTTGAGCCAATCAGAATGCCTGACTAGAATGAATATTTTGAGCCAATCAGAATGCCTGACTAGAATGAATATTTTGAGCCAATCAGAATGCCTGACTAGAATGAATATTTTGAGCCAATCAGAATGCCTGACTAGAATGAATATTTTGAGCCAATCAGAATGCCTGACTAGAATGAATATTTTGAGCCAATCAGAATGCCTGACTAGAATGAATATTTTGAGCCAATCAGAATGCCTGACTAGAATGAATATTTTGAGCCAATCAGAATGCCTGACTAGAATGAATATTTTGAGCCAATCAGAATGCCTGACTAGAATGAATATTTTGAGCCAATCAGAATGCCTGACTAGAATGAATATTTTGAGCCAATCAGAATGCCTGACTAGAATGAATATTTTGAGCCAATCAGAATGCCTGACTAGAATGAATATTTTGAGCCAATCAGAATGCCTGACTAGAATGAATATTTTGAGCCAATCAGAATGCCTGACTAGAATGAATATTTTGAGCCAATCAGAATGCCTGACTAGAATGAATATTTTGAGCCAATCAGAATGCCTGACTAGAATGAATATTTTGAGCCAATCAGAATGCCTGACTAGAATGAATATTTTGAGCCAATCAGAATGCCTGACTAGAATGAATATTTTGAGCCAATCAGAATGCCTGACTAGAATGAATATTTTGAGCCAATCAGAATGCCTGACTAGAATGAATATTTTGAGCCAATCAGAATGCCTGACTAGAATGAATATTTTGAGCCAATCAGAATGCCTGACTAGAATGAATATTTTGAGCCAATCAGAATGCCTGACTAGAATGAATATTTTGAGCCAATCAGAATGCCTGACTAGAATGAATATTTTGAGCCAATCAGAATGCCTGACTAGAATGAATATTTTGAGCCAATCAGAATGCCTGACTAGAATGAATATTTTGAGCCAATCAGAATGCCTGACTAGAATGAATATTTTGAGCCAATCAGAATGCCTGACTAGAATGAATATTTTGAGCCAATCAGAATGCCTGACTAGAATGAATATTTTGAGCCAATCAGAATGCCTGACTAGAATGAATATTTTGAGCCAATCAGAATGCCTGACTAGAATGAATATTTTGAGCCAATCAGAATGCCTGACTAGAATGAATATTTTGAGCCAATCAGAATGCCTGACTAGAATGAATATTTTGAGCCAATCAGAATGCCTGACTAGAATGAATATTTTGAGCCAATCAGAATGCCTGACTAGAATGAATATTTTGAGCCAATCAGAATGCCTGACTAGAATGAATATTTTGAGCCAATCAGAATGCCTGACTAGAATGAATATTTTGAGCCAATCAGAATGCCTGACTAGAATGAATATTTTGAGCCAATCAGAATGCCTGACTAGAATGAATATTTTGAGCCAATCAGAATGCCTGACTAGAATGAATATTTTGAGCCAATCAGAATGCCTGACTAGAATGAATATTTTGAGCCAATCAGAATGCCTGACTAGAATGAATATTTTGAGCCAATCAGAATGCCTGACTAGAATGAATATTTTGAGCCAATCAGAATGCCTGACTAGAATGAATATTTTGAGCCAATCAGAATGCCTGACTAGAATGAATATTTTGAGCCAATCAGAATGCCTGACTAGAATGAATATTTTGAGCCAATCAGAATGCCTGACTAGAATGAATATTTTGAGCCAATCAGAATGCCTGACTAGAATGAATATTTTGAGCCAATCAGAATGCCTGACTAGAATGAATATTTTGAGCCAATCAGAATGCCTGACTAGAATGAATATTTTGAGCCAATCAGAATGCCTGACTAGAATGAATATTTTGAGCCAATCAGAATGCCTGACTAGAATGAATATTTTGAGCCAATCAGAATGCCTGACTAGAATGAATATTTTGAGCCAATCAGAATGCCTGACTAGAATGAATATTTTGAGCCAATCAGAATGCCTGACTAGAATGAATATTTTGAGCCAATCAGAATGCCTGACTAGAATGAATATTTTGAGCCAATCAGAATGCCTGACTAGAATGAATATTTTGAGCCAATCAGAATGCCTGACTAGAATGAATATTTTGAGCCAATCAGAATGCCTGACTAGAATGAATATTTTGTGCCAATCAGAAGGCCTGACTAAAAAAAAAATTTGTGCTTATCAGAAGAAGGCCTGACTAAAAAAAAAATTTGTGCTTATCAGAAGAAGGCCTGACTAAAAAAAAAATTTGTGCTTATCAGAAGAAGGCCTGACTAAAAAAAAAATTTGTGCTTATCAGAAGAAGGCCTGACTAAAAAAAAAATTTGTGCTTATCAGAAGAAGGCCTGACTAAAAAAAAAATTTGTGCTTATCAGAAGAAGGCCTGACTAAAAAAAAAATTTGTGCTTATCAGAAGAAGGCCTGACTAAAAAAAAAATTTGTGCTTATCAGAAGAAGGCCTGACTAAAAAAAAAATTTGTGCTTATCAGAAGAAGGCCTGACTAAAAAAAAAATTTGTGCTTATCAGAAGAAGGCCTGACTAAAAAAAAAATTTGTGCTTATCAGAAGAAGGCCTGACTAAAAAAAAAATTTGTGCTTATCAGAAGAAGGCCTGACTAAAAAAAAAATTTGTGCTTATCAGAAGAAGGCCTGACTAAAAAAAAAATTTGTGCTTATCAGAAGAAGGCCTGACTAAAAAAAAAATTTGTGCTTATCAGAAGAAGGCCTGACTAAAAAAAAAATTTGTGCTTATCAGAAGAAGGCCTGACTAAAAAAAAAATTTGTGCTTATCAGAAGAAGGCCTGACTAAAAAAAAAATTTGTGCTTATCAGAAGAAGGCCTGACTAAAAAAAAAATTTGTGCTTATCAGAAGAAGGCCTGACTAAAAAAAAAATTTGTGCTTATCAGAAGAAGGCCTGACTAAAAAAAAAATTTGTGCTTATCAGAAGAAGGCCTGACTAAAAAAAAAATTTGTGCTTATCAGAAGAAGGCCTGACTAAAAAAAAAATTTGTGCTTATCAGAAGAAGGCCTGACTAAAAAAAAAATTTGTGCTTATCAGAAGAAGGCCTGACTAAAAAAAAAATTTGTGCTTATCAGAAGAAGGCCTGACTAAAAAAAAAATTTGTGCTTATCAGAAGAAGGCCTGACTAAAAAAAAAATTTGTGCTTATCAGAAGAAGGCCTGACTAAAAAAAAAATTTGTGCTTATCAGAAGAAGGCCTGACTAAAAAAAAAATTTGTGCTTATCAGAAGAAGGCCTGACTAAAAAAAAAATTTGTGCTTATCAGAAGAAGGCCTGACTAAAAAAAAAATTTGTGCTTATCAGAAGAAGGCCTGACTAAAAAAAAAATTTGTGCTTATCAGAAGAAGGCCTGACTAAAAAAAAAATTTGTGCTTATCAGAAGAAGGCCTGACTAAATTTCTTTGTTAATCGGTTAATAGTTATATAAAAATGCATGAAAATATTACCCAGTTGAAATTTATTCCATTTCTTTTCACCTCTACAAGTAATGACAATCTGTCATTTACATGTGTAAATTTTGTTTGTCACTGCTTCTAGACTAACCTATGATGACCACCGACATAATCTGAACATGCATATATATATATATTTTTTTTTTTTTAAAGCATTTCACTCCAAGCAAGGCGGGAAGCCACTAGCACGCAAGGGGTTACAAAGAGTTGGAGCGAGAGCAAAGAGGAGTGATAGAGGAAAGGATGAAGAGAAGGATAGGGGATAGATCAAGGCATCTGGAGACATCAATTGACATTACATTTGAATAGTTGGAGATTATAGCTATCAGGGAAACAAGAAAAGGGGAGGGAGTTCTACAGGCGAGAAGTGTGAGACATGAAGCTATTGGAGTAGAAGAGATAGCTACATTTAACTGTTTTGACAGTGAAAGGGTGAGAGCAAGATGACAGCCTAGTTGAACATCTGGGAACCAGCGAAAGTATTTGTAAAAATGACAAAGGGAAGCCACAGCACAAACTAAATCTTGTGTCATCTCTTACATGAATAAAAGAGATAAATAATGTCATTTACTCTTTGATTATTTTCTTTTTTAAGGTCAACCATTTTGAGTGGCCTTCCCCAACACCAGAATGGCATGTATGGCTTGCATCACAGCGTTCATCATTTCAATTCATTCGACCAGGTACAAAGCCTTCCTCTCATTCTTCAAAACGCTGGAATATACACAGGTGAGTTTGTGGGGGATTACCTCCACTTGGTCTGTGAAGGTGATTCCAGGACTATAAAAGAACAGTCATAACTGTCTTTCTGTTTTTTCCTCTTTTTGTTCTAGAGTAGTTAGAAGACTTCTCTGAACTTCCATTCTAGTGGGACTTAGTCACCCGGTTACATGATGCATCTCTCACATGGGTATGACGATAAATTACATCCGCGTCCTGGGTATGACGATAAATTACATTCGCGTCCTGGGTATGACGATAAACTACGTCCAACCAAAAGGCCGTCGATCCGATCAATCAGCTGGTCATGTCATGCCCCATCACATCTAACCCATCCCAAAACAACTACAACTTACAATTAACTTTCCCTCCCAAAACCTACACTAAATATACTAACACCTTACCCCTAAAATGTGATGGGAAACAATGAGGTTGCCAGCTATACGTTTTTGAAACGATGATGTTGCCAGCTATACGTTTTTGAAACGATGATGTTGCCAGCTATACGTTTTTGAAACGATGATGTTGCCAGCTATACATTTTTGAAACAATGATGTTGCCAGCTATACGTTTTTGAAACAATGATGTTGCCAGGGATACATTTTTTGAAACAATGATGTTGACCCTATACGTTTTTGAAACTTGCCAGCTATACGTTTTTGAAACAATGATATTGCCAGGGATACATTTTTTTTTAAACAATGATGTTGCCAGCTATACGTTTTTGAAACAGTTGCCAGCTATACGTTTTTGAAACAATGATGTTGCCAGCTATACGTTTTTGAAATAGTTGCCAACTATACGTTTTTGAAACAGTTGCTAGCTATACGTTTTTGAAACAGTTTCCAGCTATACATTTTTGAAACAATGATGTTGCCAGCTATAAGTTTTTGAAACAATGATGTTGCCAGGGATACATTTTTTTTAAACAATGATGTTGCCAGCTTTACATTTTTGAAACAATGATGTTGCCAGCTATACGTTTTTGAAACAATGATGTTGCCAACTATACGTTTCTGATATATTTAGTAAATACTGGATCTGGCATTAAATAACCCATAGTGGTTGATATGCCATAAAACCCCAAACAAACAAAGCATCTCTCACATGCATGCACACAAACATGGTTTGAATACTGTAGCTTCTGTTAGTTCAAAATCGTCCTCGGTGTTCATTAAAGATGACATAAAAGTGAATAGCAGGGTTTAACAGCAAATGTTGGAGAGAGACGTGTTGCCCTGATTGCCAATGATATTTGGGGTCACTATATCTTCACTAGAGACGGAACTCCCACACATATGGAAAATTTGATGCAGAATTGGTGTAAGAAACATTATTAGGGATATTATGACAAGTCACTTTGACTTTCATGAAGCCCTGACATTAATCCTGTGGACGTTGTGATATGGCCCATGCTGGTTTGGTTGCTTTTGATTAGTGGCATTCAACCTCTATGGGTAATTTAACCTTTACCACGTAATTTCTTTCTAGAGTTGTCTCCCCTGCCACTACATTTTTTTTGAGGGCACAAAAACATGAATGGCTTTCATTTTGTCAAAAAAGTGATATGTTTCCTCGTGTTTACATATGAGAAGACACTTGCATTTGTTTGCTCTTTCTTTCACCTGACTCATATTTATTTGTTTCGTTGACGAATAAAGTTATTATTTTGTCGTTTTTAAATAGACAAAATAATTCACCTTCAGAAGGGCTGTCAGGTATATCGATGGTCGCCAGTAGCTTCCATAAAATTACTCAGGCATGGATGATAGTAGCCGCTAGTGGTCATCATCACTTTTCTCCACATCACTAGCGTGGTTATCATCTCCGACCACTTCACTATCAATATCCACTTGAGTAAAAATCATCATCGGAGTGTTAAAGAAAAACCCCTGAATAAAGTTTATTGGATATTGACCAATTTTTACAAAAGATTGTGAAAAAATTAATGTGGGTTTAATCGATGTCCCACCTCATGTAGAGTCTAGAAGAATTCAAAATGGCGTTGGAAAACGGAAGTTTAGCATTGTTCCAAAGCAGTAGTGGGTGATTTCCATCTTAAAATACCAGAAATAACAGTTGACAAATTTTTTTTTTATAGCAACCGTCTCAGGCGACAGAAGTCACTGATAGTAGTAAGAGAGGGAATTCTATGGCAACTATTGTCGCCTGCAGTGTGGTAATGGTTAATACCGAAATCTATATATTTTACATGCAATTTTATTATTATTATTTTGGAGATAATAATGGTTTTAGTGATATAAATCTTACTAATTAACCCAAAGCTGGGGAGAAGAGGTGGGTGCATACCTTGGGAAAGGTGTGCACCCACGTCTTCATGTAAGTGAATATATTGAACCCAACAGGATTTGGAATTCAGCTCTCTGATTAGCAATTCTGAGTCATTATCCATTAAACCACCCACACATTGAAGCTTACAGCACCTTGTATTCCCAAATGGTCACCCATCTAGTTACTGATCAGGCTCAACGTGGCTTAACTTCAGTGATTGTACAGGAACCAGTGTTTCAATGTGATGTGGCCATAAGCCAGCCCATATTTGCGAGCAACGTTTCACGTATTTCATACGGAAGTGCATCAGCCCGGAAAGAAGCTCTCTTGACGTCGTGGTGCGACTTGAGCGAAGAGATGGTGAAGAAGTTGTGCACTTCAGTTGAGAAGAGACTAAAGGCGGTGTTGAAAGGAAATGGTGGACATTTTCAATTGTAAATTTGTTGTCAATAAAACTAACATTTAACTTGTCAACTCTCATTAACCAAAACCTAAAATGTTTTATTTTATAATAAAATGAATAATGGGTAAATGCATATGCCACACTTGATATACAAAGATTTTCTTTGCGATACGTAGATAAAGATATTAATAAGCTGGCAAACAATAAGAGGTAGTGTCAAAAGGACACATTTTGTCATGACACTACTGTTATTTTAGCTACCTTCACTCCTCAACAATGTTTTTTTTTTAAAAGCGATAATTAGAATTTTAATAAAACCTAAACACATGAAAGTTAATTTATGCTTTTTCTTGAGAATTGACAACAAAAATAATAAACAATGCTTAAAACAATAAACACTGCTGAAGAGTGAAAGTCGTCAAAACAAAAATGGTGTCATTGGGAAAAACTGTCCTTTTGACATTCTATGTTATTGTTTTAAAAAGTGATGATTAGAATTGTAATAAAACAGAAACATATGAAAGTTAATTTATACCTTTTCTTTGTTCTTCAGACTTGTCATCAAAAATAATAAACACTGTTTAAAACAATAAAGATTGTCGAAGAGTGAAGAAAGTCAAAATAAAAACTGTGTCATGATAAAAATTGTCCTTTTGCCACTCTGTATTATTGCGAGTATGAAGGTCCATGTTTGCCAATAAGACCAAGATCTTATGATGAAAAAGCATTTATAAATATTCATTCAACATAATCTCCTTCCTTGTCAATGCACTTAATACTTCTCCATTAATCACAGATTGATTATACAGTGAAAATTTCAGATCAAAATTTAACTACCAGATTTATGGATTGAACATTCGTAATAATTTGCTTAATGTTTTTTTCCCACCTTGATTTATTAACCAGGAATCATTGGAAAGAAACACGTGGGACCAGAATATGTCTATCCATTTGATTATTCAGAAACTGAAGAGAATCATTCAATATTGCAAGTCGGTCGAAACATCACATATATTCGGAAACTTGTCCGCAAGTTTTTTCAAAAAAGTTCCTCACGGTAAGTAAATGGTAACTGTCTTTAAATTTCTTTAATTTTTGTTTTCAACTACAAAACTTGAATTACCATTCCAAACACCATGACTCCAGTAATATTTGTCAAGATCATAGCTAACTTTAAGAGACAAGAATTAACAAATCGGCCATTAAATGGAAACATTCACTCAATAGAACACATAAAAACTGTCTTCATATCCTAAGGTTGCCTCGCCCTGGTATTTTGGCACGCTTAGCAAAGCTGCTGGGTCGGGCATCGCCATGGCACTCAGAAGAGTGCAAAGCAGAAGTTGAAGTAGACGCCAGCCGCTTCTCCCCCAAGGAGGTGCACTCAATGGAATCCTGCTCCCGTTTCCCCTTAGCCAGTGAGGCTCTTTTAGAACACCTGCTAAGGTTGCTTCGCCTGGGTGTTTTTGCAGCCTTTGCAGAGCTGCTGGTTGGTCATCGCCACAGTACGCAGAAGAGTGCAAAGTTGAGGTTGAAGTAGACGCTATATGATCATCTGTAACCGGAGTTATTATGTGCTCCTTCGCAGTCGCCTGTTCTGCATGTGTAACGTTAACGGTGTTAGGGGTCTTCAGTTGCTGATGTGCGGATGTTCATCGTGTAGGAGCCATTTGAAGGGTTGTAGAAATGCTGTGTAAGAATGCAAATAGAAGTTGATGCCGAAGCTGAAGCAGTGCAACCTCGTATACAAAAACTAAAAATGCAGTGGAGCGGTATGGAAAAAGCTTTTCTTAGCTATGGGCCGTGCTTTCTGGCAACACGAAAATGTCGCTGTAGGAAGAGGTAACGCAACCAAAACGTTGAAGTGTTGAAGGTAAAAAAGTAGTGAAACACTGAGGTGTACTGGGCCGCGTAGTAAAGGCAGAAGAGAAGTAACTTGCGACAGCAGTTAACTGTCTAATAGCAAAACTGAACTACGAAAATGTAGAAATAGGTATGGAACGCTAAGATGGACTGGGCTGCGCAGTAGAGGCAGCACGTGGAGATAAAATGGGTAATGCAAACGTTTAAGCAAATAGTTAACTTGCGGTAGCAGGAAGTTGTCAATTAATCCAAGGACAGATGCGTTAATGGCGATCAAATCAAGACGTGAGTGCGGATGTAGCCGCGCTGAAGGTATTTAAAGGGAGCGTGACTTGTCATTTATTGGTGTAGCCTGGACAATGGCCATGACTTAGACCAATGAATGAGCTCAGGCAAAATGGAAGATGCTAGCACGCATTCACGATTTGGAAAGTAAACGGGGTCAAGCTGCCTGCAGCATATGCAGCTTGGCTCTAACGCACATGATGCCGGCAATGAGAATGCAAGGAGCTGCAATGAAGCGTTTGGTTTGTGCGACAACGAAAAGCCACTAACCGTTTGCCGGCATTAGCTTTGAAATGGATTGGGAGGAAGCCCTGCTGTTTTAGCGCAAAAACTCCTCGTCAGGTCTGGGATGCAGCCTGGGCTAGGGGAAAAGGTTTAAAGAATTGGAAAATGGATTGCTGAGGGTGGAACCATTTTCACTCAGCACGTATGTCATTTGTGGCTCAAAGTCAGACCTGGTAGCAGGGATAAAAAAGCTGAATTTCAATGGCCCTGCACCCATTCCAGAATTTGAGGTCAAATGTTTTCTTCCACTCCACTGCACGCACTGACCTGTTTCTTCCCGCGCATAGCGTGACCTTAAATTAATCTGCATTTAGGAAATACCCAACTGGAAAAACATTTTTACGGGTTGACCGATTGTCGATTTACACTCTTTTTGGGGGGCGCTCAGAGTTGAAACTTCACATGGTGACTCCTAATGACCTCCTCATAAATCCGGTCGGTTTTCGCTAAAAACCGACATGTGGTTCAGGTGCAATCTGGGCGTATTGGTTTTGGGGTTTTATCGATTTTCCACACTGTTTAGGGGTCCGTAGTCATGAAACTTCTAGACAACACTTCTAATGGTAGACTCTATGAGTGTGTCAAATTTGGTTGAAATGTGATCATTCCTTCTGTAAGCAGATTTTTTCGATTATTGATATTTTCGATTATCGATTTTTTCGGAACCTGAGTTCAAACTCAAAAATCGGGCTCCGTCATGTCCTTACGGCAGCCATTTGAAAACTTGTGGTGAAAACTGCATCGAAATCAGGTGAGAAATGCGGCCTGGGCGAGGTAACAATGCCCACGACAGACACACAGACAACATGAGAAATATAGATAGTAGATTAAGAAAAAGACAACTTTAAGGGTACATGACTATAATTTATTTCCTTAGGACTGAGATTTTGATCATAATTCATCAGATCGATTATTTCCATACAAAAGAATTTTTAGAAGTTGTCTTTTTCTTAAATAAGTAATTTATATATATATATATATATCTTTATATATATATATATATATATATATATATATATATATATATATATATATGTGTGTGTATGTATGTATGTATGTGTGTGTGTGTGCATGTATACAGAAAAATAGGAAAGAACACATTAGGTAAATAATCCGGAGTTCTTTAGTATTTTTGTTTTTATTTTTAAAAAGACAGTGCTCCATGCAGAAGTAGAGGTTATATTATAATATTTTTTTAAAAATATGTTTCCTTCGCTACATAAGAGTTCTCATGTTTCAAAAGCGAGAGCCGAGACCCTCAATATAATTATTGAAATTAAGTTGAATTAAGGTATCTGGTCTCGTTTCATCGTCAAGCGAAAATTTTGGAATAATCCTAAATTATTCTTATTCCTAAATTTTCACTTGATGATGAAATGAGACCAGATACCTTAATTCAACTTAATTTCAATAATTATATTGAGGGTCTCGGCTCTCGCTTTTGAAACCTGAGAACTCTTATGTAGCGAAGGAATCATATTTTTTTAAAAATATTATAATATATATATATATATATATATATATATATATATATATATATATATATACTTTTAAAATTCTGATTTCTTACTTCATGACTTTCAGTTTCATGCATAGGCAATCATCAGGCAGTAAATTGTTTTAATCCATAATGAAGATGATATTTATTCTCAGAGTTGATATTAAAGGGAAAATCATCAGAATTGAGCCATTTCAAATATTTTTAACATGTATATTTTTTAAATTGTAATCTTAGCAATTTCAACTTTTTTAATACAAACTAAATTCGTTTAACACTTTCTTTAAACTTACTTTCTTTTTTTTTTTTTTTTTAAATTCTAGACCATTTTTCTTATACATTGGCTTTCATGATCCCCATCGGTGTGGCCACAGTCATCCTGAATTGGGATCTTTCTGTGAGAAGTTTGGTGATGGTATCACAAATGGAACAGGCTTTATACCCGACTGGAAACCAGTTTATTACAACCCTAAAGATGTGAAAGTGCCTTATTTTGTCCCTGATACTCCAGCAGCTAGGGCAGATATTGCAGCCCAGTACACAACCATCAGCCGACTTGACCAAGGTAAGCAGTTTTTATTTCTTACAGTTTGCCGAAGACCAAATGTTTGTTTGTATGTTGTTTTGGTAGACAAATAATTTCTAGTGACCATTTTTACTCCCCAAGAGCCAAACAAGAAATGGTAACATCAATGTTGTCAAGCACCTTGGATCCAGGAAGCACATTTAAGCAGCAAGCCAAAATTTGATAAATATTAAATATAGTTTACCTCCAATCAAATGCTGAGAATCTATTTCTAAACCATTCTCAATGTATGTTAGAAATGCTGTTTCTCTGTTATGCACCGCCTGCACACGACTTTGCATATACGAGGTGCACCCAAAAAGTATCCGACTTATTTTTTCCACCAAAACTAATGGTCTGTGGGCAAAATCCTTTGGTGGAAGGTGATGCCACTCTTCCTGTAGATATGTGAAAATTTTCACACCAGTAGGCCACATCAGTTTCTGGCTGTGTTACACATAGAGTACAGACATGTAGTGCATGCTCATCAGGTTTTTCGTTTTCACACAAGATGACACACCTTGTGTGTATATATATATATATATATGTTTGTATTTTGAGAGTGACTTTAATGTACACACAAGCACACACAGTTTGAATGAGTTTGAAATAAGACATTGAACTAAGACATTCCCCTCTCACTCAGTCAGGACACCTCCTACCCTGGGCTGAAAAATAAAAATCATGGAGACAAAAAGGAAAAACTAATTAAATTTTTAAACCCTGAAAACACATAAAATTTAATTAAACTTTTTGTAAATTATCATTTGTAATAAATGTAATTAATATTTTAATGCTTTTTTTTTTTAAATTTAAAAAAAATATTTTTCAGTCTGTTATTGAATTACAAAATACAGGCAGACAAAGACATGCACACGCAATTTTAATGAAATTTAAATGGGTATTTGTTTTACAAGTGCTAATTTCCTTTTCTATCTGGCAACAACCCCTGGGTAACTGGAATTGTGTATAAATCAAAATGTGAAGTTCATTTGAAGTTATTTGTATGACTCTTTCTGTATGTGAAATGAATATGTTTCCTAATAACTAGTATTTTTAATTAACAAACGACTTATATTTTAAATTTGATCATATTGCTGACAGTAAGGTGACAAGTACCAAACTTGTCTATATAAACAAAAAATCCAGTGTGAACACAAGAGTCAATACTACATGGTGAATGTCATTTAAAAACGACAAAAGAAATCAACACTAATTTACAACACCTCGAAACAATGTAACCTATGCCTCGAGCGTAATGATTATTACCTTTCCAGAATTAATTTCCAAATGAAAACAAATTCCATCTATTCTACCTACAACCACATCATGACCAAAAAGATCAAATAAAATCCCATAAACTAAATCTAATAAACTTTTCCAAATACTAAAATGCAGAAACAAAGAAAAATTATATGTAAAAAAAAACAAAAATAAAAGAATAAAATAATAAATAAATATTTAAGTAAGCAATCTACAAATCATAACCATAAATAAACCTAGGCTAGTTGCATACTTACTTCCTCCAGCCACCTAACCAGCATAAATAAGCAATCAAAAACTAAAAGAAAAGCTTCAAGCAAGATTTTCAAATTCATGCGGAGGCCCCCCTGCTCTTATCATTTCCTGCTGATTAATGCAAAATCACATATCTTTTGAATGCTGATGTAGCTCATAATTTATATGCTCTAATAAAGTGATTCTCAACACAGCTCGTAATTCCCATTTGGGGGTGCTGTCAACTCTAATGGAGACAATGTTAAAGAGTTTAACAGAACAGTAAGATGATTTAACCGTTAGTATCTGTCTATATTTCTGAGATGAGGTATTATGTACATTATTTACATTATTCGGACTATTGTCCTCATCTTTGTTGCCATATTTATTACAACGTTTCAGCCTTTCAGTATCTGTCTATATTTCTGAGATGAGGTATTATGTACACTATTTACATTATTCAGACTATTGTCCTCATCTTTGTTGCCATATTTATTACAACGTTTCAGCCTTTCAGTATCTGTCTATATTTCTGAGATGAGGTATTATGTACACTATTTACATTATTTGGACTATTGTCCTCATCTTTGTTGCCATATTTATTACAACGTTTCAGCCTTTCAGTATCTGTCTATATTTCTGAGATGAGGTATTATGTACACTATTTACATTATTTGGACTATTGTCCTCATCTTTGTCGCCATATTTATTACAACGTTTCGGCCGTTGTACGCTCCAGCCTTCTTCAGGTAGTGGAATGTTGAACTGAACCCTTTATTTCACTCACTGGGGTAAGGAGTGCCAGAGAAAAGCGGTAATAACAACAAAAATTGCAATATGAGTTCTGGTAAAAACATGTAATGATAACAGCAAAAATTGCAATATGAGCACTGGTAAAAAAAGTATGCTGAAGACATTAGGTTTATAATACCCAGAAAATTCATACACAGATGTCCTCAAGGACACATGGCACATGGATAAAGGCGTTAGTTAGATCCAGTGACAGGACCCAAAGAGTTTGAGTTCAGTACCCGGTTAAGGCAGTGGAGAACTTTCAGAGGGAAATTAACATGAGATAACTGATAACTGACATCCATTAAACATGGCACGTAAACTAGAACAGTCTATCCCAGTGAGTGAAATAAAGGGTTCAGTTCGACATTCCAACTACCTGAAGAAGGCCAGAGCGTACAACGGCCGAAACGTTGTAATAAATATGGCAACAAAGATGAGGACAATAGTCCAAATAATGTAAATAATGATTTAACCTTTATATATACATATTTACACTAAACTGTTGTCCTCATTTTTGTTGCCATATTCACAATGTTTCAGCTGTTGTATGCTCCTACCTTCTTCAGATGATATACTTCATATCAAACTCTTCAGTGATAGATTGTTCTAATTCCACTTCTTTGGATATCTCAGTTTCAGTTAATACCTTTTAGTAACTCAACTCTCACTCTTACATTTATAGGTAAACATTGGTTGGGTTTATACTTGAGGTTATAGATAAACATTGTACTTGTGGCTATAGGTAAACATTGATTGGTTTTATACGCGAGTCTGCAAGGATTCACACAAAGGCTGGTTTCTATTGGAGAAAAAGTTATCCGCCTGCTGAGAATGCAGTCAACATATTCTTGCTCATGCCAACATGGCATTAATTATGAATTAAATGGTTTAAAGCAAAAGCAGCAAGTGTTTACTTTTGATTTTGTCCTGATTAAAAGAGATGCTTGACTATTGGTTGCCAAAAACAAGAAAAAGATTGGTGTTCTACCTGTACTAACATTTTTGTAAAAGTATTTTTCTGAAATTGTACATAGCTTTTTAAAAGTATTTTTCTGAAATTGTACATAACTTTTTAAAAGTATTTTTCTGAAATTGTACATAACTTTTTAAAAGAATTTTTCTGAAATTGTACATAACTTTTTAAAAGTATTTTTCTGAAATTGTACATAACTTTTTAAAAGTATTTTTCTGAAATTGTACATAACTTTTTAAAAGTATTTTTCTGAAATTGTACATAACTTTTTAAAAGAATTTTTCAACTGTTTTCTTTTCTCGTTTTTGACAGGGATTGGCCTGGTGTTGCATGAATTGTATGCTGCTGGCCACTTGAATGATACTTTAATCTTGTATACATCAGACAATGGGATTCCTTTCCCTAATGGTCGAACCAACGTTTTTGATCCTGGCCTTTCAGAGCCTTTCTTAGTATCATCGCCTCGTCACAAAGAAGAGTGGGGAAAGGTAAATAATTCCTAATTATCATCGAATACTTTTCTTGTAATTGTTGGGGAGATGATTCTTATTGATAATTTCTGTCTAAGTTTTTCAGAAGGCGAATGAGGATTTTATTATATGCTGGTTTATTTGAACTGTTGCCCTCATCTTGCTTGTTAGAATTTATGTTTTGGCCATTGTGCCCTCTGGTTTGTATCAGATGCCTACCGTATTTGGTAACATTCTTGGAATTTGGAACTGAACTCTCCCATCCACACCATCATGAGGGCAAAATAACAAAAACATTTTTTTTTAAATTTTTTTTACTAAATTTCAACCAATACAAGGCTCGAGAGCCACTCAGGATAGAGGGTCTCACTGAATGAGGTGGAAGTGAAGAGGATGAGGAGAGTAACATTTGATACCTGACTTGAAGCCAGTAAGATTGTAGCTTCTATGTGAGAGTTCCACTAAGTAAAAGACTGTCCACCCTGGATGGTAAATTTTTGTGGGTGGTGAATTAGTAAAATAAAGCAGCATGCAACACGAAAAATACACTACCAACATATTGTTCAGAATGTGCTACATTTTGACACACAAGATTTCAACAGCACACTGATAGGCACAGTCCTCTAAACAAGTGCCTTTTCATCATGTTAATCACTTGCATCTCAGTTATGCCATTCAAATCTTCCCTGTTAGGCTAAAAATAGAACAAATTTGACCATTATTGACATCTTCTCCAGAATTCCAAGAAGGTTCTTCTTTTTTTTTCTTTTTGAACATAAAGTCACAGCCTCACCAAATTAGGTGTTGCTGTTGTGTTTTCTATAGCAAATAAGTTTTTCATGGGCTGAAGTTGCTAGTCTTACACCCAACCAATTTTGAATTCAGAGTAGTTCTTCTCCTAGACTGGTTGCCAACCAAAGCTTGTTGTGTGTGTGTTTTTTCAAATGTGTGTATTACAATTCTGTATAGTGTATGTATACATGCTGAGTGCGTTGCATGTATGTCTTTGTGCTATTGTCAGAATATTACTATCTGCAACGATAGTATCTTGTTCTTAATTATTTCACCACAAACGAATTTAATTATAATTAAGTTGGATTAGGATTACAGAGAGTGAAAAAAAAATTAGAAACTATTAATGAGGAAGAAGGACAATAAAATAACAGGATTCAAAAAGACAGACGATGGCG
This sequence comes from Acanthosepion esculentum, assembly GCA_964036315.1. Classification (NCBI taxonomy): domain Eukaryota; kingdom Metazoa; phylum Mollusca; class Cephalopoda; order Sepiida; family Sepiidae; genus Acanthosepion; species Acanthosepion esculentum. The sequence continues at coordinate 41,482,797 of OZ038503.1, forward strand.
ATTGTTGTTGCAGGTAAATTGTTAAAGATTGTAGTTGACAAAAAAAGCAAGAAGCCAGAAGAGGATTCCGCAAGTGAGAAGTTTAAGAGAAGAAACTATTAGAATAGAACTTACTGTTACACTTAGAAATTTCAGTTGTGAAATGATGAGACCTATCTGCCAATCTAGTACTGTGCTTAACTTCATGAGGTTGAGGTCACAAAGAGGAAAGCGATATTTATTTGTAATTAATTACAAAATGTGGCACAAGGCCAAAATGGGGAATGGGGAAAAGGGCGGTCTTCGTCTGTGTTAATTTTAAACTTAGCTAGCCACAAACACTAACCTAATCATACCACAATAATCCTAACACCAAAACAACACATTCTTACTTCTTTCTTACTACATCCACCATAATACCTCATTGTCTCGATGAAAATTCTAACTAGTCCCCATATGCACAATTCTGAGAGTCTGGGGAATAAAACAACAATTTAAAAACTAGCCCCAATGAATATTTACAATATGAAAACAAAAAACTATTTACAAGAAACCAAATAAAATAATGTAACAAAGAGGAAAGCTCATCAAAACAACTTCTATGAAAATATTTATAGAAAAAGTCAAAGGGAAGTTACATTACAAGGATGAAAAATGACTGAAGCCAAGATGCCAGGTCAGGACTAATAACATTGCAGATTCTTTGCATATTGTCAAGAATCTTGAGATATATATCAGACATATGAAACTAGATGTTGCAGCAATATTCAATGCACAGATCAGTGGTAGATTGGTAAACGTTCAAGATGGATTCTGGCAAGAAAAATTTGTCCAATGCCACACAGCGAACAAACTTTCATAGAAGCAGACCTAGCACTAGATTCTAAAGAAAAAAATTAATTATGTTGTTCAACTCTTTGATGTCACATGTGTAAATTAGAGGACTCCCCTCGGACAGTATCTCACCTTCAGGAGGGGACTGGGGTCATTACCCAGCACCTGAGGCATCTCTAAAAGGGGAAGTGTTGAGAGAACTTGAACAGTTTCTTTTCCCACAATATTGTCGTTAAAGGCACTTTAAACCTCAACCTGGGGTCACATTCATTTGCGACATGGGCACACTGTTAAATAAGCATATATAAATTAGTCTATTGAATAAAATGGACAAAATTTGTGACCGTGTACCGACCATGTTAGTCGTATTAATATGACGTATCCACTTTTCTGTCTGTTTTGATTTCCTTATCTTCTCTATCAAGAAGTTTAGGGTGAATAGCAGGGACACCATACCATATGTGGCAGCAATATTCTAAGCATGGACAAATGTTAGACTTATAGTTATGTAAAATAGATTCTGGAAAGAAAAGAATGTCTCGCACAAAACAGTGAACAAACTTTCTTAGCAGCTGACCTAGCAATGGATTCAATATAATCTTTCTGCTTCATGTCAACTGAGAACGTTAGCATCAGCTATGCTAAGGGAAAGCAGAGAGCGGTGTCTCAGATAATTAATGAAGTGAAGTTTAGTCTTGGAGGCGTTAAAATTAACAAGTCATCTTTTGCCCCAGTAACCGACAGACTTGAGGCTGTTTTGGACACCAGTTGCCATTTTGACCATGTTGGACTGATCAGCCTTACTATCGAGGCAGGAGTAAATAGAAATAAGATTATTTAAATATCAATAAAGGCAACAGGCACAAATGAGTTCTTTTATTGTAAATGCTTTCATTATTTGTAATTCTTTTCCAAGAGAAATTTTTCATGTGCATTATAATAATGTGATCTAACTTTATTTTTTATTTTGTTTTTTACAGACCAGTGAATCTCTGGTAAGCCTATTGGACATTGTGCCGACCGTTCTTGATTGGTTTCGGCTTCCTTACCCAAAGTACAAACTCCTTAAGAAATCTGTGACATTGACCGGTCAGTCACTGTTGCCACTTTTAAGTAATCCCTCGGCCAGAAGGAACCCTTCTGCAGTGTTTGCAAGCCACAGTCTTCATGAGATCACCATGTACTATCCAATGCGCTCAGTCCGTACTGACCAGTATAAACTCATTCGCAACCTCAACTACAAGATGCCTTTCCCAATAGATCAAGATTTCTATATTTCTCCAACTTTCCAGGATCTTTTGGATCGTACCAAACATCAAAAGGACACACACTGGAGTAAAACCCTGCAAGAGTATTATTACCGAGACCAGTGGGAGCTGTATGATTTATACAATGACCCAGCTGAATTGACTAACCTTGCCTCTCAGTCAAGATTCCGATTTGTCTTTGATTCTCTGAAAAGATTACTGTACAAATGGCAGAATATTACTAATGACCCTTGGATCTGCGGACCTGGAGCTGTCTTGGAGGATAGAGGGGCTTACAAATTCAACCCTCAATGTATGGGTTTAAATAATGGTTTATATGAATAATAATATGGCAAAGAAATGGTTGCCTTTGGTGCTAGGGTGGGAATCATGTAACTAATACTAATAAATATTTTAATATTACTATATTTAAATATACTATATTTTAATACACTAGCTGTCATTATTCTGTGGTAAATAAATTCCAAAATCCTCACAGATAAAAGAGAACCATATATACTTGGCTTGTCTGAAATTTTTTCACCAGGAAATCAATACTAATTTTGCTGATTGGACCAGGGTGAAAAAAGTGAAGATTAGGCAGCTCCAGTCCAGATATGGTAGAAATGCTACATTTTTGGTCTAATCTGACTCTTGTATAGATAAAGCATGTCAGACGGAGTCATGTACTTACTGGGGCAATAGAATCAGTATCTCCAGCCTAGACATGGTCATAGTACTCCATGTTTGGTCTAATCTGACTCTTGTATAGATAAAGCATGTCAGAAGGAGTCATGTACTTACTGGGGCAATAGAATCAGTATCTCCAGCCTAGACATGGTCATAGTACTCCATGTTTGGTCTAATCTGACTCTTGTATAGATAAAGCATGTCAGAAGGAGTCATGTACTTACTGGGGCAATAGAATCAGTATCTCCAGCCTAGACATGGTCATAGTACTCCATGTTTGGTCTAATCTGACTCTTGTATCGATAAAGCATTTGAGTAAGGGTTAGATAATTTCTCAAGTGATAGAACGAACCAACCATTTTCCCCAGCATCATTAGCCTTGGATTGTATATCAGAGTTCCATTTGATGTCTGGCATGCATTTGATAAATGGAAGTTTCTTTTCATGAGTTTTTCACAACATTTGAGCTAGTTCATTCTATAGACGCCTTCTCTTGTACATTCCATAAGTAAAGAGAATGACCTTTTTTTTTGACTCATATCAAGCCGGTTTGATTCAATCCCAGCAAAATAAGTCATACAGTAATATTCTCAGTAATGCGTTTAAAACAAATAATTAAAATTTATATACAAGAACACTCCCCAGTCCCCTCCCTGCTGCGCCAAAAAACAAAAGATCACCCTGAAATCTACGCTAGCCTGACTTATGTAGTCTTAGTTGATGATGATGATGATACATGAAAAATGAACTTCAAATTACGAATTTCATATTTCTTTTCATTTTTAGCATAGCAAATTGGACCCTCTATTTACTTTTATGAAATTTAATAACAAATATTTTGTGATCTGTAGTTCTTAATTTATAGCAATATGTAAAAAAAAAGTTTTAAAAATGATTATTCCTGGTTTCAGTGCCTAATGTGGGAAAAAATGATATATCATAATTTCAGCATCACCTCTCCTTCATGCAGATATGTTGTTACATCAACGTAAACATCACTTTAGTCCAATGAAGTCTTAAAGGATAAAACACGTTACATGGAAAACGTTTTCCACTTTGTCATTAATTTTCCTAGCAATGTTTATTGTACAACTCCACCCAAAAGTTTTATTCATGAAATGATGCTGATTGGTCTGCTTCGTAAGAGAGCTGCAGACCTCATCCCCTCAATAGGCGATAAAAGGCAATAGTTTTAATATATCAAGGCATTGAGCAGCGGGTAAGAAGAAAATGGCAAGATTGACATCCAACATGTGCTGAGGTGCTTGAAAATTTCCTGGGATCTGAGATGATGTTTGCCTCGATTAAAGATGAGCATTCACGTTTGGTCTTACATATTATGGTATAAAAGCTATAAGGAATAAAAACATGAAGACTGATTGATGAAGAAAAGGGGCAGCCAGCAAAAGGAACTCTCTACAGCCCCTCAGAGGCTCTGTCAGTATAGGTACATAGTCTTTTTCCAAGTATTTTAATTTATAGCAGTTGTAAAATTCTGGAATTTTCTCTTTTAGCACTTCATCATATCCTCAAAAAAAAAAAAAAAAAAAAAAAAAATATATATATATATATATATATATATATATATAATCTAATATATGCACATAATAAATATATATATATATATATATATATATATATATATATATATATATATAATCTAATATATGCACATAATAAATATATATATATATATATATATATAATCTAATATATGCACATAATAAATATATATATATATATATATATAATCTAATATATGCACATATAATAAATATAAATATATATATATATATATATATATATAATCTAATATATGCACATAATAAATATAAATATATATATATATATATATATATATATATAATCTAATATATGCACATAATAAATATATATATATATATAATCTAATATATGCACATAAATATATATATATATATATTATCTAATATATGCACATAAATATATATATATATATATTATCTAATATATGCACATAATAAATATATATATATATATATATATTATCTAATATATGCACATAAATATATATATATATATATATATATATATATATATATAATATGTTAAAAAAGGTGAAATAGGGAAAAAACCTCGAAAACAATTATAGTCATAATAAGATCTCCAAACAACAATAGCAATAACATTTCTGAAGCAGGCATTTATACAATAAATTGCCAAAACTGTTCCTCCCAATATATTGGAGAAACAAGCAGAAACATAAAAAACGTATCAATGAACACAAAAGAGACCTTAGAATAAACAACTTAAATAATGCCTTAGTAATACATAGGAATAAATTCAACCATAATTTTGATTTTAAAAATTCTATACTTATAAAAAAAGAAAATAACTCACTCAGAAGGAAAATTCTAGAGAGTGCTGCAATCGAACAATACCCAAATATTAATCTACGCCCAGGTTTTTTCCCTATTTCACCTTTTCTAACAAAACTACTGCTCTCACAAACAAATGTACACAAAAACATATTAAAATCAAAAGAAAATGGTTGAATCCATCAACAAAGATTAATGAAATATTCTCCACACGTGACATTAACTGACGTCATTTTCAGTTAACAATATGAAAATAGCGTTTCCTACATTCCCGTTGCTAAGAACACTCTGTTTTTTGTTTTTATTAATTTTCTTTGTTTGATTAAATTCATTTCGTTTCTTGCTTTGAAAAAGTCCACATTGGACGAAATGCGTCAGCAGTTACTGTTTTCTTATTGTCATTTATTTACAAATATTGTCTTCTCTAAAAGTTAAATTTGAGAAATTTTCATATATATATATATATATAGCGATATATATATATATATATTAATCAATTTTCTAAGGCTACCAAGAAATTAATCAATGAACTTGATAGGATCACAACCAAAATAAATTGACAGGATATGTCTAAATTAATTAATCAAACCTGTTTGAATGAAAATCTTCTGTCGAAATATATATATATATGCACATACACATGTGTGCATTTGCTGCTAAATGTATATAAAATAAATGTGTAAATAACTAAAAAATATTTTTCAAATTTATCTTGCCTTTGTGTTTCATTTTTGTCTCTTTCATCTTTTGTTTTTATAACATAATGACTCTTCAGGTTGTGTGTGTAAAGTTGCAATAATTGGCCTGGAAGGTGAGATCATTGAGTAAAGTTCAAATTCTGGCTGATGGTGTTTGCTTTTGCACAAATTCCCTTGGGAATGGTATGAATCCATCACTGGGATCTGTAGCTATGGTTGACAACCAGTCTGGGAGGAGGAAAACTCTGAATTCAAAACAACGGAAAAGGCACCAGGAAATCACAACACTATATTTAGAAGAGGAAACGGTGGAGAGCATTGGTGCGGTTGGCCATGGTCCCTAACCCTTGGCAATGAGAATGGGAAGGAGAATGCTAGCCGAGTTCATGCTTGTGTCAAGGAAGAGGAAACGGTGGAGAGCATTGGTGCAGTTGGCCATGGTCCCTAACCCTTGGCAATGAGGATGGGAAGGAGAATGCTAGCCGAGTGCATGGTTGTGTCAAGGAAGAGGGAACAGTGGAGAGCATTGGTGCGGTTGGCCATGGTCCCTAACCCTTGGCGAGGAGAATGCTAGCCGAGTTCATGGTTGTGGCAAGGAAGAGGAAACGGTGGAGAGCATTGGTGCGGTTGGCCATGGTCCCTAACCCTTGGCAATGAGAATGGGAAGGAGAATGCTAGCCGAGTTCATGGTTGTGGCAAGGAAGAGGAAACGGTGGAGAGCATTGGTGCAGTTGGCCATGGTCCCTAACCCTTGGCAATGAGAATGGGAAGGAGAATGCTAGCCGAGTGCATGCTTGTGTCAAGGAAGAGGGAACGGTGGAGAGCATTGGTGCAGTTGGCCATGGTCCCTAACCCTTGGCAATGAGGATGGGAAGGAGAATGCTAGCCGAGTGCATGGTTGTGTCAAGGAAGAGGGAACGGTGGAGAGCATTGGTGCAGTTGGCCATGGTCCCTAACCCTTGGCAATGAGGATGGGAAGGAGAATGCTAGCCGAGTGCATGCTTGTGTCAAGGAAGAGGGAATGGTGGAGAGCATTGGTGCGGTTGGCCATGGTCCCTAACCCTTGGCAATGAGGATGGGAAGGAGAATGCTAGCCGAGTGCATGGTTGTGTCAAGGAAGAGGGAACAGTGGAGAGCATTGGTGCGGTTGGCCATCGTCCCTAACCCTTGGCAATGAGAATGGGAAGGAGAATGCTAGCCGAGTTCATGGTTGTGGCAAGGAAGAGGAAACGGTGGAGAGCATTGGTGCAGTTGGCCATGGTCCCTAACCCTTGGCAATGAGAACGGGAAGGAGAATGCTAGCCGAGTTCATGGTTGTGGCAAGGAAGAGGAAACGGTGGAGAGCATTGGTGCAGTTGGCCATGGTCCCTAACCCTTGGCAATGAGGATGGGAAGGAGAATGCTAGCCGAGTGCATGGTTGTGTCAAGGAAGAGGGAACAGTGGAGAGCATTGGTGCAGTTGGCCATGGTCCCTAACCCTTGGCAATGAGGATGGGAAGGAGAATGCTAGCCGAGTGCATGCTTGTGTCAAGGAAGAGGGAATGGTGGAGAGCATTGGTGCGGTTGGCCATGGTCCCTAACCCTTGGCAATGAGGATGGGAAGGAGAATGCTAGCCGAGTGCATGGTTGTGTCAAGGAAGAGGGAACAGTGGAGAGCATTGGTGCGGTTGGCCATCGTCCCTAACCCTTGGCAATGAGGATGGGAAGGAGAATGCTAGCCGAGTGCATGGTTGCGTCAAGGAAGAGGAAACGGTGGAGAGCATTGGTGCAGTTGGCGATGTCCTTCAGCAATGAGGATGGGAAGAAACAACCAAGTATGAAATTTCCTGTTTGTTTATGTAAAAATGCCTTGGGGACGAGTTGCTCAGTTCCAAAAAATCAAATTCTTTATGGTGTCTCTAGTCAAATTTTTGAACTGATCTAATCTTTCTTGTCAAATCGTGAAATTAAAGTTATCCTGAATGCTCACTCTTCCAGATCCTTTCATACTAATGCAGGTATCCTTGGTCCTAATTTGTTGTTAATTTTCATTAATGACCTTCCTGATGTCATCAGTTCATAACTTGGTATCTATACTGACACAACCATTTACACCTGTCTCAATAGTAAGTCCGATCAGCTCAAGGTCAAATTTGTGCCTGATGTCAAAAACGACCTTCATCTGTTGTTTACTTGGGCAAAGGGTGGCTTGTTAATTTTAACGCCTCTAAAACTAAACTGATCTCTATTAATCCTCAGAGAGACCACTTCCCACCTTTCATCAGCATGACTGATGCTAACCTCCAGGAAAGTGCCTCATTGTGCCTTCTCAGGCTAATGTTCTCAGCGGACATGAAGTGGAAAGACTATATTGAATCCATTGTGAGGTCAGCTGCAAAGAAAGTTGGTTCACTGTATGATGCTGGACAATTTTCCTCTAGAATTTATCTTACATTAAGTCTAACATTTGTACATGCTTAGAATATTTCTGCCACATATGGTTCAATGCTCCTGCTATATATCTAGAGATCCTTGATAAAATCCAAAAAAGAATCAGCAATATTATTGGTCCTGATCTTGCATCTCAGCTTCAGTACCACCATAAAGTTGCTTTTTAGAATTGGTCAGTATAAGTAGTACCCTACAACGGAACAATTACCCTGGGATAGGCGGGTACAAGAGAAGGAGGAGGACAACAACACTCAGAAAACAGTCTGCCTGCCTTATCTGAAGGGGTTATCAGAGAAAATACAAAGGATCTGCGGTCCATATAACATCAGGACAACCTTCAAAAGCTTGACGACACTTTGCAGATATCTCTCCCGAGTAAGACCCACCATAGGGGAGAACATGACTAAAGACTGTGTGTATGCTATCCCGTGCAGCTGCGGAAAGAAATATAAAGGAGAGACAGGCTGCCCTCTTAATATGAGGCTTCAAGAACACCAGTAAGCTGTAACACAAGGGGAAGTGGAAAAATCAGGCGTGGCTGACCACATATGGAGAGAGAAGGGAGATCACCGCCCTCTGTGGGATCAGGTTGAGATCATAGACAAGGAACACCATTGGAAAATTTGTAAACTTAAGGAATCAGCACATATGCTAGGCCACAAAAATCTCCTGAGCCAACCAAGCATAGAAATGAATACAATATGGGAACCAGTAAAAAGAGTGCCAGAGAAAAGCGATAATAACAACAAAGTTGCAATATGAGCTCTGGTAAATACATGAATGGTAACAGCAAAAATTGCAATATGAGCACTGGTAAAAATGGTTGCTGAAGACATTAGGTTTATAATACCCAGAAATTCATACACAAATGTCCTCAAGGCACAGTGGATAAAGGTGTTGGTTAGATCCAGTGACAGGACCCAAAGAGTGTGAGTTCAATACCCGGTTAAGGCAGTGGAGAACTTTCAGAGGGAAAAATTAACAGGAGATAACTGACAAATGACATCCATTAAACATGGCACGTAGAACTAGAACAGTTTACCACAGTGAGTGAAATAAAGAGTCCAGTTCAACATTCCAACCACCTGAAGAAGACCGGAGCGTACAATGGCCGAAACGTTGTAATAAATATGGCAACAAAGGCGAGGACAATAGTCCGAATAATGTAAATAATGTACATAATACCTCATCTCAGAAATATAGACAGATGCATAAAGTTGTTTCCTGTGCCTTTTCTATAAATACTTTCATGGTAATTGTTCAGATGAGCTCTTCACTATGGTACCTAGACTTTATGAATTTAAGCGCAGAAGTAGACTGGCATTGAGATCTCATTGATATACAGTTGGCTCGGTGCATCTGTAAGTTTTTATAATAAGACTTTCAGTCTCTAGGCCAGCAGACATTAATTTTGACTATTTAAAAAAAAACGGAATATCTACTCAAACATGAGTACTCACTAAATCTAACATTTAGAGTAATAAGAATTATATACATATATCTTATCAAAGAAAATGTCCGTCTATATTTCTGAGATGAGGTATTATGTACAGTATTTACATTAGTTGGACTATTGTCCTCATCTTTGTCGCCATATTTGTCACAACGTTTCGTCCGTTGTATGCTCCGGCCAGAAATTCATACCCAGATGTCCTCAAGGACACATGGCACAGTAGATAAAGGCGTTGGTTAGATCCAGTGACAGACCCAAAGAGTGTGAGTTCAATACCCGGTTAAGGCAGTGGAGAACTTTTAGAGGGAAAATTAGCAGGAGATAACTGATAACTGACATCCATCAAACATGGCACGTGAAACTAGAACAGTCTACCCCGGTGATTGAAATAAAGGGTTCAGTTCGAAATTCCAACCACCTGAAGAAGGCCGGAGCGTACAGCGGCCGAAACGTTGTGACAAATATGGCGACAAAGATGAGGTCAATAGTCCGACTAATGTAAATACTGCAAAGCTTTGGTTTGCTGTGATAGCTTCCTGTTGGTTGATGGTAAAGCACAATTGTCTTGAAGCGATTTCCCTGATTAAAAAGTGAATACAGGTACAATTCCTATTTTAACTCTCGTTAAATAATTTGCTGTATGTTTATGTACCGTTCCTTCGTAGAAATAAACGAAATTCTAAACTAATCTTTAACCCATATCCCTCAGATTTTCTACTCCCCTATTCCACTTATTTTGATTTTAAACAAAAATTTCTATATATTCCAGTTCTCCATTCTTGCTTTTATTCAATTCTTCATTTTTTTTTAATCGAATTTACCCCAAGCAAGGCAGTAAAGACAGAAGGATTTAATGAGTGCAGAAGAATGAGAAAACAGAAAACAATAGAAGAGTAATCAGGAAGACAGTAGAATACGATTGACATTGCATTTAAATATTTGAAGATCAAAGTTGGCCAGAAAGCATGGACCAGGAAAAGAGTTCCACAAAGAAGATGTGCAACTGTTCGCATAGAACTTACGGTTACATCTTGGCCAATTCAACCATAAATTGATGAAACCTTGCTGTTGATCTTGTACTACACTTAGTTTCATAAAGTTTTGGTACCACAGTGAATATCTTATCTGAAAAATTACCATGAAAGTATTTATAGAAAAGGCACATAGAAGCAAATTTATAGTGGTGCGAAAGTGACTGAAGCCAAGACATCAGATCGGGACCAATAATATTGCTGATTCTCCTTTGGATTTTATCAAGAATCTCTAAATAAATTGCAGGAGCATTGGACCATATGCAGCAGCAATATTCTAAGTGTAGCGATTACTACTATGTTTGACATGCCTACATTTTTCTCAACTGTGATTGGTCAAATAATAAATACTATCACAGGACAATTTACTGATCGCATTCACCACACTGAATTTTTCCTACTGTTAATTCACAAACATGCTTTTGTTACAAAATCACCGATTGGGTAATTTTTCATCCAATCAGATATTTTTTGTGTGCTCTCGAAATATTCTCCCGCCATTGTCCTGGAAGCCTACCCATGGTTATATATAAACCAGAATTCGTTCCAAAAATAGACAGTAGAAGCAGAACTCAGTAGAACTCAGCAACTCACACGCGTCTACACAGACTATTCATTCTACTCACTGCACGCACACACGCACATACACAGAACTTAAATATCATTCACCATCAGTTCTATGTAACAAGCCAAGTTGCAACAGCTCTGTTAGTTATATATAATCCACAACTGATTTATTACATGTTATATCTAATACAGAACTTTGAACATTCTTTCAGAAAACTTGTTTATTTACATTTAATCTTTCAGCTAACAGTTAAAGGGAAACTACTTCTCCTTTCTTATTGTTTCACACATGACAAAAAAATGTTTTGTATTTGCTGATTTTAATATATATTTTATCGTTGAAACAAAAATCGGTTTTCCATTGTTTTTTCTTGATACAAAAATGTATAATTGTTAAATGCTTTTCAACATGCAGCCACATCAACCTTTTCAACACAACCAGCATTTACATAAGCAATGGATGAATGGTAAACTTATAGATTTGTAAGATAGATTCTGGAGAGAAAAATTATCTAGCATGACACAGTAAACCAACTTTCTTAGCAGCTGACTTCGCAATTCAATATAGTCTTTCCACTTCATGTTGGCAATTATAGCATTAAAATATTCAAGTCTCATTTTAATTTGAAAATAGAAAAGATATGTTCTGTCTACTTGTATGATGGGCAAGTTCATTTTTTTCTTAAAATGCCAAGTAGGGTGTTCCAATAACTTAGACTGATTTTAAATGTGAATTAAGTTTAAGCATTTAATGATTTTTTTCTTTTTCTTTCAGATTTAACAACTTAAGTCTTTGGCAATTTCAAACATGGAAAGATTAACAATCAAACGTGTTAAAGTTATTGAAGCCTATTGTGAAAATGGATGTTCAAATTTATAAATATACAGCCCAATGATTCCGCAAGCAAAAAATGTACACCAAATGGTGACCTTTTGTGGATGCAGTTGCTTTTCAACAATCTTCCTTGGATTTTCATCAGCTCAAATGCGACAATTCTGCTTATTAACGAATCCACCAAGATGAAAATGCGCTTTCATCACTAAAGAGAATTTTTTGCAAAAAATCTTCATGGGCTTGTCTATGCTCGGGCACCCACTTGACAAATGTACGGCGCTCCAAATTAATCAGCAGGTTTCAGTTCTTGTGTCAATTGAAGTTTGTAAGTGTGTAGAGACAATTCTTTTGTCAAAATTCGATGTAATGTTCTTGGGAAGAGGTTCCATTCCTGCGCGCGATGACAAATAGAGGGGTCTGGATTTTCGGCAACAATCTCATGCACTGCAGCAATGTTTTCAGCTGAACAGTGTAAACGAGCATGCAGTGGTGTTTTCACATCTGCCACCGACCCAGTTTGATTGAATTTGCAAACAATTTTTTCAATCGGTCGGTTGATTATGTTGACCAAAAAAAATTGCGATGTGCGTGAAATGCATTTCTGTTTGAACGTCCGTTTTCGTAATAGGCTTCGATAACTTTAACACGGTGTTTGATTGTTAATCTTTCTGTGGTTGAAATTGCAAAAGACTTAAGTTGTTAAATCTGAAAGAAAAAGAAAAAAATCATTAGACGCTTAAACTTAATTTACATTCAAAATTGGTTCAAGTTATTGGAACACACACTATATTTGAAAATGTTAAAATTTGAATTATTTTTGTTAGAGATTCTTTGACATGCCAAAAATAAAAGCAAGGAATAGAGCTGAATTGTTACTGCGTGGACTAAAGACTTTGGAAGAAAAGAGCATCCAAATATTTTTGCAAAGAAATTTCTATATGCATTTGGCACTGAAATTTACTTAAAATCTGTACCTACTCATTTGGTTTTCATAATCTGTAGTCATGAATTTGAACCCATATGGATATGCGAAATTTGTGGAACAGTGTAAAAAAAAACAAAAAACGTTCTGTAAGTTTTTAAAAATATCTGTTTAAGCATTGTGTCAAAATCAATTTGGATATATTTTTAAAATAATTTTCTCCATGATATAAATAAATAAAAATGGTGATTTATCAGGTATTTGAGGAAGAAAATGCATGGCTTTATGCAAATAACTCTACTGGAAGGTCCTGTAGCCTAATCAGTGAAGTAGCTGTCATGTCAAGACAAACTTCCTAAGGAAAACACTTTGGCCTTTATTTCTGATTCACACTGGTTGCAACAAGAGGTCTGCAATAAAAGGCCACAATAAAAGTGTTTGAGAGTTGTAATGAAAAGCAATGATTAAGAGAAAAATATTCGTCCAAAAATTAATAATTATCATGATAATAGCATATGGGAAATGATGCCCTGCATCTGTTATGTTATCAATGTAGAGAAAAAAAAAACCCTGAAATGTCTTAATAATGTTTTCCAAATTAAGTATTTTTATACTTTACAATTATAAAGTATTTAAATATTTCATAATAAAATAATGAGCTAAATGTTTTAAAAAATTCCAGTTGCTAAAAACTGGAAAAAAAAAAAAAAAAAAAAAATCAATGATCATTGTTTAATTTGCTCCGTGAGAGACTCCAGCCCAATATTGTAATCGGTGCCATATATTTCCGAGTTAAGAGTTTTTACAAATTTGTTTAAGAGAATTTGACAGTTGAAAGATCAACTTGTGTCATTGGTTGATGAGCAAAAGAAGACTAGGTTGATTGGCTAATGTGTGTTTTGTTGACGGCTGCCTGTAGAGACTGGGCCCGTTGAGAAACTTCTTCACAGAGACAATTTAGTTGACTCCCCTTGGCATAAAGCCTTTCACGTAATTCAAAAAGTTCCCGGTCTTTTTGTTCGAGAGATACATGGTGCCGACTGCTTTGCTCTGAAAATACAAAAAAAGGAAACAAAGTCTGCATTCTGAATGAAAACCAAGTATATTTAGACTTTAACCCTGCATTAGTCACCTCGGATTTCTGAAAATGGATAGTCCCTTGGTGCCACCAACCCCGACAACTGAGCTATAACGGAAACCACACTGCATGATACATGCCCTCACTAAGTCTGAAGAATAGTTGGAGGGAGCAAAAGAAAAAAAGTTACCAACTACAAATTATGAGTACTATAAAAGTTTTTGGGTAACAAAACACCTCATGTAACTAACACAGGGTTAAACATAAAAAAATTATAAAATATAAATACCTTAGCAACTTAAGTTTCTCCTTAGTGATCAGGGATCCAGATTTTTTTATAATTATAGATTTTTTTTTTTTTAAGCGTTTCACCCCAAGCAAGGCGGGAAGCCACTAGGACACAAGGGGTTCCTGAGAGTTGAGATCAAAGAGGAGTGATAGGGGAAAGGATGAAGAGAAGGATAGGGGATAGATCAAGGCATCTGGAGACGTCGATTGACATTACATTTGAATAGTTGGAGATTATAGCTATCAGGGAAACAGGAAAAGGGGAGGGAGTTCCACAGGCGAGAAGTGCGGGACATGACGCTATAGGAGTAGAAGTGACGGCTACATTTAACAGCTTCGACAGTGAAAGGGTGAGAGCAAGATGCCAGCCTAGTTGAACGCTTAAATTCATGAAGCCTGGGAATCAGTGAAAGTAGCTCATCGGAGCAGTTACCATGAAAGTAAAAGATTGCTTTTATTTTTCTCGTTTTATTATGTACTTAAGCTCAACTTCAAATATAAATGCTACCATATATACTCCTATACAATCTGACGTGATCTGGCCCCTGAATTTTTTTGCATGAATTTAACCCCAGAAAAATTTAAAAGTGGTGCTCATTTTAAATTACTTAGGGAAAGTCGGACGGCTAATTCAAAAGAGGCATTTGTTTTAAATTCCTTGAGAAAAAGGGGGGGGGTTAATTTGAGAGAGGTACTTGTTTTAAATTTATTGGGGATGTGATGTGTTAATCTGAAAGGGGTGCTAATTTTAAATTATTTGCAGAAAGGGAGCTACTAATTTGAGAGATCAACTTATTTTAAATTCTTTGGGAAACGGAGGGGGTTTATTCGAGTAGGGGCACTAAATCAAACATTTATAGCGTGCATTGTTAGGGCTATAAAAAAAGTTTTTAAAGCCTAATAATATTTTACGCCACTCAGCCAGCACAAATTATGCATTGTATACCGTTCATTTTCTGTTCCAGCAGGAAAACCTGGTTTTTCTGTTCCAGAAGCTTCTCCTGCTCCACATCCAATTGTTTCTCTTTCTTCTGCAATTCAGCTTTCACTCTGTTGATTTCTGCCTCTTTTTCTGCATCTTTCTGGCTAAGTTCCTTCAAGAAAAAAAGATACAAATTCATGCATAGTCTTTCTAACCTCAATTTTTTTTTTTTTTTAACACAGATTTTTTTAAATTATTTTTAATTATGTTGTAGTTTTTGTTGAAGTTATATTTTGGAATATAGTTTGATTTTTTTTAATTGTATGATATTATATAGATTAATGTCAAAATTTCTTTCATGTTGGTAGGTTGATTTTGTTTAGTGGCATATCAACACCTCTATGGGTTATTTAATGCTGAAAGCTAAATATCTTGAACACAATTTTATGGTTTCAACTAAACATATTTTGAATGCAATTCTATGCCTCCAACTACAGATAAAATTTATTGTTGGTCATTTTGCATTAAAAATGTATTGTTAGTCTTTTTACTATAAATAGGTATAGTTGGTAAGTTTATTAAAAATAGGTTTAGTTTGGTTTGTTTTATTTTATGGCATATCAACCTCAATAGGTTATTTAATGCCAACAAGATTTTTATTGGAAAAAATATTACCAACAATAAAAACCCCCAAACTGAGGTCAAAATACTATCAAAGTGTAAAAATAGGTTTTATTACCAGCAATACATTTTTGAAGAAAAAAAAAATATTACTAGCAATGCATTTTTTGGGGAAAAGGGGTTAACTATTTTTCCATAGCTGGGACCCTAATGGGTGCTACCACAACCAGGTCAAGGCAATTAAGAGGTGGTTCCACACCCCTCAAAACCTCCTGATCAGAGGCCTTGCTGCTGGACGTAGTTTATCGTCTTACCCAGGACATGGATGTAGTTTATCATCATACCCAGGATGGTTAAATTACTATAAATTGATATTGTTGGTCAGTTTACTATAAATTGGTTTTGTTGGTAAGTTTACTGTAAATATGTACTGTCGTTAATTCTCTTTATACAAAATATATTGTTGGTAATGTTTTTATATAAAAATGCATTGCTAGTACCCCACCACACGACAAAAATGGATTTCCACATTTTCACAGTGTTTTGTTTTTGTTTGGGGCTTCACTATTTGCCCATAGCTAGTACTCTAACAGGTGCTACCACCCCAGGATTAGGTAGACCTGTGAACAACAGGAATTAAGAGGGGGTTCCACGCTCCTTGAAACCTCCAGTTTTCCCATCAGGGGCCTTGCTGCTGGATGTAGTTTATCGTCATACCCAGGATTTATTGTAAAAGGAGGAAGTAAGAAGTTCATTTTGCAAGCATATGTAGGAAAGATAGTGGTTAGCCCTCAAAATAGAGGTTAAAAGTGAAGTGATTGGCGAAGAACCCTCATAGGACATTTAACACATCGGTGGAGATCTTGTCACTCGCGCAAAAAATATAATAATTTTCTATCAATTTTTTTCTTTCTTCAAGAAAATAATTTTGAGATTTATATTCCATGAAAACTGAGGTACAACAAAACTTAATTCAAACATTATTATAGTGGGGTACCTGTACCTGAAACAGACACCCACCCCCATGTTTTTTACTTTAATCAGCATGTACCATATCCATTGTCCCCTGCCCTCGAGAAACCTTAATAAAGAAAAAGCACTTTCTGGCAGGAAACTAACCTGCGTTGCCCTTTGTAAGTGAACACACTATTTGATCTGGGGTGCTTCACTGCTCAGCTATGAAGAGTAAGACAGTACAGTAAAGATGTATTTTCCCTTTTAAGGAAAGCGTATTTTCTCTATCAAGACTCTTCAGACACACAGGCCGACAGAAGCAACACATCCTATTTAAAGCAAAAATAAAAAGGGGACATTCACTTCAGACACAAGCATCCACCATAATTGTGCTTGAAACAATATATATATATATATATATATATATATATATATATATATATATATATGCACATTTCATTAAAAACGACTGACAAGGTGCTTTTATTTAGTTTTTTATATAATTTCTCGTGCGATCTAATAAAGTTTTTCTTTTCAGAGGATAAATTATATAAAAACTGTCCGAATGTTCTTTTTATCCGAGCGCTTTCGGCTATACATTTAGCCATTTTCAAGGATTATATTTCAACTGTTAGAATTAGAAATAGTTTGTTATATGTATGTTTTATAAAGTGATTCATTTTTTTGTTTCAAAACACGGTCAAGATATTATGTCCATGTTCAAAGTTAATATTATTAAGTGTTGGTTTGTTTGTTTTTATTAGTAAGGCTTCCATTGTTTTTAGCCTTTTTTTGCAAGTGGATGATGCTATTATATTAGTGTTGTCGACAAGTATATTCCGAATAGTGTCCGGTAGGTCTTTATTAGATCGCACGAGAAATTATATAAAAAACTAAATAAAAGCACCTTATCAGTTGTTTTTAATGAAATGTGTATGAAAGAAGGATTGCTGCCTAAATACACAAATACATATATATATATATATATATATATATATGTTGTAATTTTGTCTAATCCTTGTTGCCAAAATGTTGTAACCTAGGGAAGGTTACTGAATAGAATAATAAATCGAAGGTTGGTAATGAACGATAATACTTAGGACAAGAACAACACATATAAGATTCGCCAACAGCGCGTAGAAGAAGTAATCAACTGCGAGAAGTGAGTCAAGTGAATTCCGCAATGAATCTCCAACTGCAGGATATCTATCAACCGCCCCACGCGGTCAGATGTGGCACAAGGTCGAATTTATTTACTGTAGGTTCAGCCAAAAAATAGATCCATAGATCCCCGTATAAAATGGGTTCGGGTAGCTGTTTCCCAAGACGAGACTCTGCCATTCGACATAGCTTCGTCTGGGAATCCTCTCTGCTCGAGGTAGAGAGTTTGACCAGCACAGCTGGAGACGAATCTCTGACTGTAGACCAACAAACAATATTTACTACTGTATGTATATGAATGGGGACATACTCATTAGCGTCCGTGGGTATGCTACAACAATATATATATATATATATATATATAGTTTTTTTAGTTATCATTTCACTCCAAGCAAGGTGATAATGCTACGAGGACAAAGGAGGTTACAGGGTTTTGATTATTACAAAATATCTATCATGAAACCTGTATTAGAATTTTACCAGCTGGACCTTTAAAGCCTAATGCGTTCTTAGGTTATAAAAACCGTGATTATTCAGTCTCCATAACTCCTACACTTTCTATAACTCTGAAAAGAGTTATTAACATACTCTGTTCTGATAAACTTATATATAGCATTTACTTGCTACTGTTAACATTTCAGCCAATCTATTCTTCAGTTTCTTCAAGTACATATTTTTTTCTTAAATCATTACACTACCAAGCAAGGCAATAAAGCCACTAAGACACAAGGAATTACTGAGTGTGATAGATTTTCAGAAAAAAAGGAGAGAAGACAATAAAAGAACAGGGATTAATGAAACAGAAGTGACAATTGACATAGTATTAAAATTTTTGAAGATCAAAGTTAGTTGAAAAGCAAGAAGTTGGAAGAGACTTCCACAAGCAAGATGTGCCAGATTAGAAATTGTTAGCATTGAATTTATCTAGCAGTTTCAACAGTAAAGTGATCAATTTATTGCTAGATTCATTTTTTATTGCTTATCAACCCTTTGCAGGTTATCTGAAGTCAGAAAATATTTTTAGATCATAAGAATTGGAGATAATAATGATTTACTGATACAAGTCTTACTATTTACCCCATAGCTGGGGAAGAAGAGGTGGATTCATACCTTTCCCAAGGGTATTTGGACATAAGGGAATATAAGGAACCTAACTTGAATTTGAACTCGGCTCTCTAATTAACCATTCCGAGTCATTATCCATTACACCAGCTGCATATCCAAGCTTAGAGCACCCGGTATTCCCAAGTGGTCACCCATCTCAGTACCAATCAGGCATGATATTGCTTAACATTAGTGATCATATGGGGATAAATGTTTCAACATGATATGGCCGTAAGCTTTTAATTCAATGACAGGCTTAAAAATATTACTAGAAAATTTAAAAAAATGTTAAACTATAATTCTATTTATTACTTACACACAACACAGACATACAGATATTGCATATGCAAAGTCACATATAAACCACTCGGTCTTACTTTGTTTGCCATGTCTAACTGCTTTCGCAGGTTTTCCAATTCTAGTTTCAAGTTTTGTTTGTGGCTTTCAAGATCCAACAATTTTTCCTCCAGTTGTTGTTGATACTGGTTCTGTAAGAAATAAAACGTCCAATAATATATGTGGCCATATTTTATGATATACAAGACCAACACTTTTCTCCCTCCAAAATTGATAAAAGTTCTCTCCCACATTTCATATTTTATTCCACCAATATTATGGCAAGATCATCAACAGATCCTGTGTTAAAGCTGCCGTGAATGCAGCTAGCCAGTTATCTGGAAGTGGGGCCCACTGATGTAGACGATGCTCCCACACCTGCACAATAAACAAAAACAACTGATGAAGAAGAAGAGAGATATATGCACAAATCAGTGAAAAGCAGGACCGGATTAAAACCCATAAGGGCCCTAAGCACTTAAGAGATTTTGGGGCCCCCGTACACCTGTGAGTTAAGTATGCTCGCATGGAGTCTTGGTAAGTAGTGCAAATAAATAAAGGTTATCAACTGAGAATGTGCATCATGGAAACACTAGCTGGAAATAAATATAGAAGGATCTGAAGGCAAGATATGACCATCGAGAGAGGCTGACCATCAGTCCCAACCTAGAACGTCACCAACCAAGAAAGAAACAATCACAGGTGTGCAGGCACTGTCAAATGAGCCACGACCAGATTCTAACAGAACTGCGACCAGAAGTGGTCATGTCATCAACAAACCAGCGTGTTACAGAATCACATAAAAATATGGCTAGAATATTGCCAAAACGAACATTAAGGTATTATACCTCTGTTCACAAAATTAAATCCCATTAAGTTAATTAGTAATACTAACTTATTCAAGAGAGGAGATGTGTTATATTGAGTAAATACAATCCTCATTATCTCCCTTAGCTCATTCCCTTATTAACCAATCAGAATGTCAATAAAGATTCATTGCAGATCAGTTGTCTCCCCTTCATAATGGCGCCCTGTTGATTCTTATTTCTTTAGATGTGTGCAACATCATCATATCATTACAATTTCTGTGGTGCCCCCTTCCCTTGATGCCCTAAGCACGTGCTTATTTTGCTTAATGGTTAATCCAGCCCTGAGTAGGAGTCAGTATTAATGAGTGCACGAGATGAGGTGCACATCAGTTGGAGTCAGATGTCCACGAAGAGAAAACTATGCATGTCCCCTATGCAAACATCTTGCATTAGAAAAAGTGCACCGTAAGAGTAATTCACTTCTAAGACATCTCACAGTGCCTCAAAGTGTAGATAAGGAGGATGATGAAGAAGATGAAGAAACCTCACAGCTGTTGTAGGATTTTACATTTCACCTCTAATTAAATTGTTGATAATTTTGCAACGGCGTCATTTTCTTCCAATTGGCAGATTTACACCTTTTCAGCTGGATCAGACGACACATCTTGACGAAGTGAGATTTATTGCACCGAGTGCAAGCGACCTTCACAGGAGTGTAAACCCCCTCCCCCACCAATACAATGTCCAAAACCCAGACAGATGAATTGTATTTAGGAACCAGCACAAGTAACAGGGTTATATTTGGTGCAGTTAGCACAACATCAAAAATATATAAACGCCTATACACGCAATGGTGAAGAGGTTATATTTATACTTGGGTCTATAGGTATACATTAGTCATGTTTATACTTGAGTCTATAGGCAAACACTGGTCAAGTTTATACTTGAATTTATAGGCAAACATTGGCTGTGTTTGTGCTTGAGTCTATAGGCAAACATTGGCAGGGTTTATGCTTGAGTCTATAGGCAAACACTGGTCAAGTTTATACTTGAATTTATAGGCAAACATTTGCTGTGTTTGTGCTTGAGTCTATAGGCAAACATTGGCCGGGTTTATGCTTGAGTCTATAGCCAAACACTGGTCAAGTTTATACTTGAATTTATAGGCAAACATTCGCTGTGTTTGTGCTTGAGTCTATAGGCAGACATTGGCCGGGTTTATGCTTGAGTCTATGGGCAAACACTGGTCAAGTTTATACTTGAATTTATAGGCAAACATTGGCCGGGTTTGTGCTTGAGTCTATAGGCAAACACGGGTTGTGTTTATATTTGAGTTTTTAATTTTTTTTGTTTATTCGATTGTACAGCAAGTACTTTACCTTTTCTGATAGAATCTTCATTTTGGCTTGATTTACATCCTCCTCGGCCTTTTTGATGGTTACAATATTTTCTGACTTAAGCTGAATAACTTCTCTCTCCAACTCTTGGCACCGATCAGTCATTTTCTGCAACTGGTTCTGCAATTCATTCTTCAGGCTCTCCCACCCTGATTTACGCTGCATCTCCTGTTAAGACAAAAACAACCGCCATTATTTTAAAATAAAATGTTATTAACAAATAAGAATATACTGTTGATTTAAAAATTAAAAAAACTAAAAAAATTTTAGTGGTAGATTGTTCTAGTTCCACGTGCCATGCTTCTTCCGGATGTCGCAATTATCTCCCTTTAACTCAACTCTTGAAATTCTTGTTCACCACTACAGTAGCCAGGTACTGAATTCACAAGTCAGGGACACATGAGCCAGTGGGCAAAAACGTTGGTTGGATCCAGTGACTCAAATTCGCCAAGCTTTCTTTCCTCCTTAGGTGCCCTAGAAATTTCAACTGCCTTTTTCTGATGTTAAGTATAAGTGTCCTTTTAGCTTCCATTTTCTCTAAAACTAATGTACCCATTCATGCTGAAGCAGCCAACTGTGACTTTGAATTTCTACCCACATCCTCCTTACTCTCCAGACTCAGCTCCATCTGACTTCTTCCTATTTCCTAAATGCAAAACCTACCTGTGTATTTGCCATTTTGGAAACAATGATGAGATCACATGTGCTATGGAAGAGTTTTTGGAAGACCAGGGCGCCAGCTTTTTCTGTGATGGGATTGCAATGCTTAAGCATCGTTGGAACAATTACATTGATGTCAAGGAAGACTATATTGAAAAATAGTGAAAAATTGCCTTACAGTAATGGTAGTGATTTATGCAAGCTGTGCTGGAAAGAAAAATTAGCAATAATAACGTATACAAACCAAAAAAAAGTTGTTAGATGATAGTCTGAATCATGTCAGGGTGTAGACCACTAAAAAGTATAATTTTGCGTTTATATGAACCCGGATGAAAGTACGTATAATATTTTTTTCTTTCACTCCCCATCCCAACCTATTTCCCAACTCTTGCCTCACCCCTCCCCTTCTGTCGCACTTCCTGTTGTGTGCACATAAAATAAGCAAATAAAGCTTAAAGGAACTTAATTAGCCTCTACCACCTGACAAGACCTCAATGGTTAAAACCATAGCCGTGTAAGTGGTTGACCTCCCTACTTTTTAATATTTAAAAGATCTGCACGTTCGATTTTTGGGACTGTGTCTCGAGCACTTTTTAATTTAACCGTCCCCTGGTCTGATTCAACTCTGACCAACAACTGTTTATTTATATATATCGGGAGTCGCCTGACGATTGCACTAGCATGAAACAGACTGTCGCCTCTAAGTGCTGACTTCCATGTCCACTTTTATATTTACACACGCTCTATCTCTGATATTGAGCACTTTACCCCATAAATATAGCACACTTTAAGACTATATTTCTGTATATATATATATATATATTACAAAGAGTTAATCATACCATGAATCAATTAATAATATTAATGCAATTATTGGCGAAATCCATTCGCTAGTAGACATAATTATAAGCATTATACTACTAATAATCCACTGAATGATGAGACCCTTATGTATAAAATGGATATGGTGTATTTTTTTTTAATTCAGCTAGTACTTTCAAATGCTTCCCGCATTCATCATCGGGCTGTATTTTTTCTTTTATTATATATATATATATATATATATATATATATATATATATATATATATATATATATATATATATATATATATATATATATATATATATATATATATATATATATATATATATATATATATATATATATATATATATATATATATATATATATATATATATATATATAATGCACGGTGGAGCAATGGATAACAGCTTGGAATGAGGAATCGGAGAGCCGAGTTCGAATTCCAGTCGAATCCATTACATTCACTTACGTGCTAATACCCTTGGGAAAGGTGTGAATCCTTTTCTTCTCCCTTCAGCTATGGGTAAATAGCAGGACAGACTGGGTTCTATAGCCTTGGATGGCAACTGGTCTAGGAGAAGGGCAACTCTGAATTCAAAACCTGCGGAAGGTGGTCTGGGGACCTTGTGGCACTCAGTGCACCAGGTCTCTGTATTCGTCCCTTCAAAAAGTGTGGATGGTCCTGCACGAAACCTTCACCACTATAATCAAATCTCATGTGTCGGCATCGGGCTCTCAGTTTTTAGGAACTGATCTGCTTGACCCTCATATGTTGAATTCGACGGGAGAGTCGATGACATATATGAAGAAATATAGTTTTAAGGTGTGCTATATTTATGGGATAAAGTGCTCAATATCAGAGATAGAGTGTATGTACATATAAATATAAAAGTGAACATTGAAGTCAACACTCAGAGGCGACAGGCTGTTTCATGCTGGACGCAATCGTTAGGCCTCCCGATTACGTCTAGCATGAAACAGCATGTCGCCTCTGAGTTTTGACTTCAATGTTCACTTTTATATATATATATATATATATATATATATATGAATTATTATTCAGCTAATCTACTGTCCTTAAAGTTTTTCTTTTATTCTTTTATGAGGAGTAAGAGTGTAGAAACTGTTTGCAGACATTATTGTACAAAGTGTTTTTGGCCAATTCAGTAGCCATTTTCTAGGGGAGTGTTGTTAGTATGTAATTAAACCAATTTTCATTTGTGTTGTAAAGTCATATAACATAGTGGCTGATACTTAAAGAAAGTAAATACACAAATTGAAGATAGGCAACTATATGTTTTTGACTCAGGGAGAGTATTCACAGTCACCACTCTTCATCTATCTAAATTAGACAACAACTACAATTTGACTGTCTAAGTGTCTTTAAAAATTCTTTTATAGTATCCACTCTTTATATAGCTAAATTAGACGACCACTACAATTTGATTGTCTAAAATTCTTTGAACATTATTATGATATGAATCATAATATTTATCAAAAGATCATCAATACAATGGATTTTGATTTTTAATTTAAGTTTAACTTATTTACAATGTCCACATGTGAATCTTGAGAATGTCAATCCCTCCAAAGTTACTTTGATATTTTGAAAAGAGAAAATGATTAAAAAAAATTAAAAGAAAATGATTCAAAATGGAGTTTCACTTACTTCCTTATGGTTGGCTTCTTCTATTTGTTTCAGTTGTTCATTGTACCGCATCTTTTCGGCCAATAATACGTCTAGAATGATAGCAGGTTGAAAACAGTATAAACTCAATGCAATTTATTTAAGAAATTTTTCTAGCATGAAATTTTTAAGAGTTTTATTTTTGTTTCTTCAAGATCAACATCTACAAACAAATAGGCAAAATATATCTATCCCATGGTTTTGTTAATAACAACATAGATGAAGACATTCATGAGAAGAACACAATATTCAGGGATTTTATTTTGTTAGACTCTGTCAAAACCTGACATCCGTAATATTAAAATACAGACGCCTAAAAGGAAAATTTTTTTAAAAAGTATTCACATTCTCACTATTTTTTCTATCCTCACTCCAACCTCTTTTTACTTTCAAAACCGGCTCCCAACGCCTTGATTCTTATCAGAGATAAGAATATATTTTCTGACTAACGAGAGAGCTGGAAAATATAAAAAGGAATTCCACCACCATTATTCTTTCCATGGTGCTTTCATAAAGTCTGGGGGAAACCTCACAGCTTGTTCACTCCAACCTGTTTTCATTACTTTCAAAACTGACTCCCAGGCCCCTGATTCTTATCAGATATAAGAATGTGTTTTCTGACCAATGATGGGGCCAGGAAATTTGTTCAACAATTTTGGAGGGAAAAGTCCCCGATTCTTCTGAGCCTACCAAATCTCCATAAATTTGGAGAATCTTTGCCTATTTGGCAGTCAGATTTCAACCACCGTCTGTGAGGTTGATGATAGGGAGCTCCAGTCAACTTCAGAACCACTTTCAACCGAAGAAGAAATTCCTGTTGGGCTAGAAAGACAGACCGTCAGCCCACACGTAAAAACCAATTGAAAGCTGCATCCCTTCACCACTCCTTCTGTCGTGCCTACTGGACTTCTGTCGTCAACCTACGAACTCACTCAACTGCAACAATTTTCCTACTCTACAGGAACTGTGAAGAATTTTTGAGGAAAACTATTGTTTAACCATTAACAAAATTCTACTCACTTAAAGGACTTTTTAGGCGCTTAGAGAAATATTTTGAGCAAGTCTTTTTTCTGTTATGACCATTTTCTCTTCCCTTAAAGGACATTTTCTCTTCTCCCTTTCTTTCACTCTTAATTGTCTTTACCCCTTTACCCTTTTTTTCTGTATATGTAAATAAACACCCTTCTTCTTTTATCGTTACACACCGAGCAGGAGTCTTTTCTTTATTCGTACGCACATAAAAGAGAGAGTTTGTCCGCTCTAATCTTGCTGTTTTTTACTCGCGTTTTGTTGCAATTTTTTAACCTCAACCCTTGGATGCGGGAAAGCCAGGACAGATTTCCCTGCATAAGTCCATTTTGGATATCTCACAGAATTAGATTATGGACTAATGATGTTATTTTATATCAGAAATTTAGACACAATTAAGCCAGATCATATTATCTCCTTTACCGGCTTTACAGAAATCCCTTACAAGTATCTATCAGTTTTCAAATGAGCAACTTTATTTTCTTACCATGGTGATGGCCCTCTCTCAATTTCATTTCCGACTGCAGATGAGCAATTTCTTCCTTCAGCAGATAAACTTGTTCCTGGCAATTTCGGTTCTTGGCATCCAAATCTGAAATCTATAATAAACAGTGACACATTTGTTAAGTTATATTTGTTTCTGTGTCCATAATAAAAAACTCATCCATTCGATGATGATTGTCAACATGGTCTCATTACTTAGTAATGTGAAAAAATGTCTTCTTATGGTAGCACGGTGCATACTTGTTGCAAATTGAAACAAGCAAGTGCCATGTTACTATAATGAAATTGAAAAACTTCTTTAAAATTATAAAAATATAAAATTAAAAGATTGTAAAAAAATTTGAATTATAAAATTGTGTCATTGAGTCACTGTCAGTCACTATGTGTTTATCTGAATCTAAAAATAAACACGCTAAAATTCACCTTCATCCCGTACCGTACGCTGACGGATTAGTGGGAGAAGTTCGGACTGACGCAAATTCAGTCGGGTTTCAATCCTAGCTAGAGGCAACCGGACGTCTAGCCACACTGATGAGCTGTGAAACAGCGAAACAGTCTGTCTGTGGATGACAAAAGTGTATATATATATATATAATCATCCACATGTTTCGCTGTATCACAGCTCTTTAGTGTGGCTAGATGTCCGATGTCTGTGGATGACAAAAATATATATATATATATATATATATATATATATATAATCATCTACATGTTTCGCTGTATCACAGCTCTTTAGTGTGGCTAGATGTTCGATTGCTTCAAGCTCGGAATGAAACCTGACTGATTTGGCATCAGTCAGAGATCCTAACCCTAGGCTATTGTCAAACGGCAGAGAGAAAGGGAAATTTTAAAGTTTTCTATATGAAATATGGTAATAGTCAGGAGAGCTCAATTCATAGCTGAAGAGCAATGCATTAATATCAGTAGGAGCCACTGTTTTTAAAATTACCCCTTTCTCCAGAGAGCTCAACCAGATTTCTTGAGAGCATATATATATATATATATATATATATATATATATATATATTGTAATATGCATCCTATCTGTGAAGAAATTCATTTGGACATTCATTTTATCCATCTACAAAAGTCATTAAACTGCTCTTTAGTTATTATTCTGTTTTTTTAGATGAGTATCCTCATTTTTGTTGTTTTTTTACAATGCTTTCATTAATGTGTTCTTCAGATTTGCTTAAAGCATGATTCATCTGTTAATAACTGAGTTTCATTCAATATCTATCCAAGTCTGTTCATAATGTATCTATCTTTTCCAGTCTGTATTCTGTCTGTCTCAGTCTGTTCATATCTATCCTAGTCTGTATCTCTCTATCTACCCCAGTCTGTTTGTATCTATTCACCTGTCTCTCTCCATTCATATCTATTTCTCCCAGTCTGTTTCTATCTATCTATCTATCTATCTATCCAAGTCTTTTGTATCTATTTCTCCAAGTCTCTATCTATCTATCTATCCAAGTCTTTTGTATCTATTTCTCCAAGTCTCTATCTATCTATCTATCTATCTATCTATCCAAGTCTTTTGTATCTATTTCTCCAAGTCTCTATCTATCTATCTATCTATCTATCTATCTATCTATCTATCTATCCAAGTCTTTTGTATCTATTTCTCCAAGTCTCTTTTTATCTATCTATCTATCTATCTATCCAAGTCTTTTGTATTTATTTCTCCAAGTCTCTTTTTATCTATCTATCTATCCAAGTCTTTTGTATTTATTTCTCCAAGTCTCTTTTTATCTATCTATCTATCTATCTATCCAAGTCTTTTGTATTTATTTCTCCAAGTCTCTATCTATCTATCTATCTATCTATCCAAGTCTTTTGTATTTATTTCTCCAAGTCTCTATCTATCTATCTATCTATCTATCCAAGTCTTTTGTATCTATTTCTCAAGTCTCTTTTTATCTATCTATTTATCTATCTATCTATCTATCCAAGTCTTTTGTATCTATTTCTCCAAGTCTCTTTTTATCTATCTATCTATCTATCTATCTATCCAAGTCTTTTGTATCTATTTCTCCAAGTCTCTTTTTATCTATCTATCTATCTATCTATCTATCCAAGTCTTTTGTATCTATTTCTCCAAGTCTCTTTTTATCTATCTATCTATCTATCTATCTATCTATCTATCCAAGTCTTTTGTATCTATTTCTCCAAGTCTCTTTTTATCTATCTATCTATCTATCTATCTATCTATCTATCTATCTATCTATCTATCTATCTATCTAAGTCTTTTGTATCTATTTCTCCAAGTCTCTATCTATCTATCTATCTATCTATCTATCTATCTATGTTTGATATGAACATAGATAGATAGATAGATAGATAGATAGATAGAGACTTGGAAAAATAGATATCACAGTCTTTTTATATTTATCAGTTCATATGTCTATCTTAGCTGTTCTCTTTGTACAGGTGGCAACTAACAATAACTGTTCTATAATATGACTGTCCAGATGACAAACTAGACAAGTGAGATCTAAACTAACCAATTGTGAATATTCAAGAGAAATAATCTTATTACTGCAAAAAGGACTCTCCATATATGCTAAATTCAGATCTCCTTGTTAACAAAAGACAACAAAAAATGAGGCTATCATTCTTAATGATTCATATAACAGTTCTCATTTCTCATATGCATTCACATTCTGAGAGGAAACCAATTGTAGAGTTATAGACAGTCTTTAGCTGTGAATATGAAATAAGCTTTGGAGTAAAGGTCTGTAAAAAATGAAAATACTTTTGATACAGCCTATTAATATGATATTAATAATATTGTAATCATAGATGTGAAAAGAAAATAAGCTTTGGAGTAAAGGTCTGTAAAAAATGAAAATACTTTTGATACAGCCTATTAATATGATATTAATAATATTGTAATCATAGATGTGAAAAGAAAATTAGCTTTGGAGTAAAGGTCTGTAAAAAATGAAAATACTTTTGATACAGCCTATTAATATGATATTAATAATATTGTAATCATAGATGTGAATATGAAATAAGCTTTGGAGTAAAGGTCTTTTTTTGTCTTTATTAATGTTCAGACAATACAAGGCCCAAGAAGGTAGACGTTGCTGTAGGATCATAAGAGGAAGTGGTAAGATGCGCCGTTTAGGAGGATATGTCAGAAAGGCAACAGTTAACCCTAAACTTGAACAGGTTAAGATTGTACTGATTGGGGAAGCATCCTTCTGGGAGTTGGTTCCATTAAGTAGCAATTTTTGGGAAGAAGCTGGCTGATTGGAACTTCTTTCTTACTAATGGAATATGAAAGGAATGGGAATGATTTGTCTAAAATTTATAAGGCATGATGAGTTTTAGAAGGTTAGAACTGGTGAAACTAAGGAATGTAGACCATCCGAACATTTGCCATGGAAAAAGTGACAGATGAGTGAGAGGCTTGCAATGTTTCATCTATGGGGAAGGGGTTGGAGAGTGGAAAATAATTCATCACCCACAAAACTGTGAAGATGCTTCTGAATTCTATCAAGACTGGAAAGTGAAGACTGGGCAACTCCAGTCCAAAATATGCGAGCAGTACTCCATTTTTGGGGGGCCTGATCTGGCTCTTGTAAAGATAGAGCATAAGCAGGGGGAGCCGGGTACTTACTGGAGTGATACAAGGAGCCAATCACTTTTGGAATTTTGTACCCAGTCACATATGTGATTCATCAATTAGAAAGAAAAAAGAAAATTACCTTGTATTCCAGTTGCGAAATTTGGGTGTTGGCTTCGGCTAATTCTTTCAAAAGTTTTCTTTCTTTCTCAGAACTTTTCTAGAAGCAAAAGAAATCATTAAAACAAGCATCAATCTAAGTGACGAGAAAATCATTAGATGACATTAAGCTATCTTTAGTTTGAGCATAATTTCTGATAAAAGGGAAAATGACAGCTCAAGAATTTCTGTTTGAATTTCTAGGAGGAGGAGTTATCATTACTTACACCAGGGGTCGGCAACCGCCGGGCCACCTCTGGCCTGCAAACAATTTTTGTCCAGCCTGCCAACTTAAAACCTGGACACAAATTATCTAATTAATTTTTGGAGCAAGTGGCAGAAAAGTAACGGTTGGAGTTTATCAACTTACAGTGTGACAAATATTTTAAGTCAAAATTTAATTCTGAATCCACAAATGACTTCTACAAGGAATATGTTTTGCCAAATGGAAATGAATTAACCAATCTAAGCAAACAATCCAACCAAACTTATTTAATAAATACGTAGGTTTGAACATAAACATACAAACCTCTTTTGCAATGCTTGCCTCCATCTGATGTCGGTGAACAATGTCAGTGTGTTTTGCTTCCAGATGTTTGTTCAGGTTTTCCTGGTCTTGCAGTTTCTGTTGGGCCACACTCAGTTCCAATTCCAGTTGGGTAAATCTGTAATTTCAATTTGGAGTTGTTTTTTTTTTTTCATTTATATTCATTCGATAATAATAAATTTAATTTAAATGGTCACATGCAGAAAATAACATATATCTCAACATAGATGACATTATATTTATTTAGCCTGATGTTGGTTAATGAAGTTGGTGACATAGAAACTGTGAGTTCAATCCCTCGGCCTGACACAGACTTAGTGGAAAGAAAATATGCAACAACTGAGAAGTACGAAAAAGAGGAGATATATTTAGATGTGAACAAAAGAATGGGAACAATCTTCTCCTGAAGATTAAATAAAGAGTTCAATTCAAAATTCCCTGGAAGTTAACTGGGTTGACAGTCACCTGAAGAGAGTCAGAGCAAAACAGTTGAAATGTTTTGATAACAACAACAGTATTTACATTAGTCGGACTATTGTCCTCATCTTTGTCGCCATATTTGTCACAACGTTTCGGCCGTTGTATGCTCCGGCCTTCTTCAGGTGGTTGGAATTTCGAACCGATCCCTTTATTTCGATCACTGGGGTAGACTGTTCTCAAGGACACATGGCACAGTGGATAAAGGCGTTGGTTAGATCCAGTGACAGACCCAAAGAGTGTGAGTTCAATACCCGGTTCAGGCAGTGGAGAACTTTCAGAGGGAAAATTAGCAGGAGATAACTGATAACTGACATCCATCAAACATGGCTCGTGGAACTAGAACAGTCTACCCCAGTGATCGAAATAAAGGGTTCGGTTCGAAATTCCAACCACCTGAAGAAGGCCGGAGCGTACAACGGCCGAAACGTTGTGACAAATATGGCGACAAAGATGAGGACAATAGTCCGACTAATGTAAATACTGTACATAATACCTCATCTCAGAAATATAGACAAACAACAACAGAGATGAAAAAAAATAAAACTTTATGTGGTGACAAAATCTGTTCGAGTTACCTCCCCTTTTTATTGTAACTCTTCTACATGATAAAAGGTGTCTACATGGCGGCCATGTTGTAGCTCAATAAATCTTCAGTAAGAAGCACTACTCCAACTCTTGTTGTTCCTTACATTTCATTTTTGTTCTTCTGAATTATCCCTAGTCATGTTAATTTTGTCTTCATTATGATTGGATAGCTATTTGTTTTGATG
Organism: Acanthosepion esculentum; assembly: GCA_964036315.1. Classification (NCBI taxonomy): domain Eukaryota; kingdom Metazoa; phylum Mollusca; class Cephalopoda; order Sepiida; family Sepiidae; genus Acanthosepion; species Acanthosepion esculentum. The sequence goes on from OZ038503.1 coordinate 41,514,745, forward strand.
GACAGATATTGACAAGGCCACTCAATATTTATTTGGTGATTCTACTTTTAAAAATTAATATCTTATATTTTTATTTTTGTAATTAATACTTTAAAATCTATTATTATAAGTTTTTGGTCTTTGTTTACTGTTAGATTAGAGGTAAATGTAATTATATGTTGTCTTTGTACTGACTGCTTTAATAACAGTGAGTGATGGTACGTAGTTACAAAAATTTTTGTCTGATCAAAATGAGTATTTATTTTTATTTTTTTTATCATTTCTCCCCAAGTAAGGTGATAAAGTCACTGAGAGTTATTGAGAATGAAGGAAACTAAGAAAACATTGCTGAGAAGAAAGGACAATAAAAAGTACAGAATTCAAGGAGGCAGAAGATGACAATTGACACTGCATTTAAATTTCATAAGATCAAAGTTGACTGGAAAGCAAGAAGCTGGAAGCGAGTTCAGTGAGTGAGAAGTGTATAGAACTTAAGTGCTTGTTAGGGGGCATTTATTAAGTCTATAAAAAGGTAATCGTGTTCTCTCACTTTCTCTCTTTAAAACTTGCTTCCAGATGTAGTTGAATGTAGAATAAGAATGCTGCTGATGGGACACATTCGCTTCCTTGATCCTCTTTTGGCTTTTGAACTCTCTTACAAATGCACATTCACACACATTTTTTTGCCTTTCATTACAATTGTGTACACGTAAAATTCCTTGTTCGTAAGAGTTCATATTGTGGCGAATGTCCGTACGTACATGTATGTTGGTAATGTTCTTTAATGTCTGACCGCAAGGTCAAGACGATAATCCTCTGGGACTACATTTTGCAGCAAGAATAAAGAGAGGAAGAAGCAAACTCGTGTTTGTTTTTATAGATAATGTAATCACATGACAGGATCACAGCACCTTGGCGGGAAACTTGACTTAGTCGCGCACTGGAAAAATATATTGTGCATGGTGGATTGCGACGCCCACTTGTGTCTTTATTGACCAATTAGAAGCTGATATTTCCTGAAAAATATTTACTAAGCTAAAAAGGCTCTTGGGATTTGATTCTCCAAAAAGTGCACAAAACCAACTACATGAAAATATAGCGATTATAAAATTGTCGCATAGCTGCGATTTATAAATTGTCTATTACAAAGTAGTGTTGATTTATTATCCAATGAATGCTTGTTGTTGTATAATTTGAATTTGTGTAAGTATGTATGTATGTGTATGTGTGTGTGATGATGATGATCATCACAGACTCCTGCAACAAGTTACATCTAGAAATTTCAACAGTAAAAAGATGAGACCTAGCTGCCAATCTAGTATTACGCTTAAATTCTTGAAGTCAAATTACCAATGAATGAATGAGAAAATTTTGAGAAACCCTGGGTTAATGCCTGCCAGGTGTGACTGTATGCCAACTGGCAGAGATTCAAAGAAAAAACAAATGATCTTACTTGCAGTACAACTCATTAAAGGCTTCAGTTTTTTCCTCCACTAATTTCTGCAGTTGTGTAAACTGAAAACCAGTATTTCTGAAAGTATTAAAATTACAATCATAATTTTTACATTTCTTCTTTTTTTTTAAAATTTATATTTTTCTTCAAAAGAAATGTATTTTAATCACATGGAACGTTGTTATTACACTTATCACTAGGAATGTTGTTTGAAGCCAATTTTCTAAGTAGGAGGGCCAGCATGCCTATAAAGGTAGCATTCAAAATTCCATGCTTTCCCTGGACTCAAACACAAGAAACTAACTCATTACTGTCACAACCACCAAATAAGTTCATAAGCAAAAAAACAAGACATGAGTCTAAGCACAAACAAATTCAATATGCAACCCTTGAAGTGGATGTATTTTTCTGATGGGTCATAAAAATGATCAGTTCAATAATCAAGAAACATGTCAATTTAAAATCTTTGGAGAAACTGAAAAAAAAAACAGTGGCTTAATCATTGCTTTGTTACAATTGTAGCATTATTTAATAACCACAACAATTTGTTTAATAGCTACATCATTTGGATTAGCAATTACAACATTTTTTAAATCACATGATCTGTGTTTAATAGACAAACCATTTCCTTTAATAGCTATATCAGTTTGTCACATTTTAAGAGCTAAACTATTTTGGTTATTAGCTAAATCATATTTTTAACAGTCCCACCATTTTGTTTACTAGCTACTTTGTTTTATTAGCCACATCAGTCTGTTTACCAGTCACACCATTTTGTTTAATAGCCACATCAATCTGTTTTATATCCACATTATTTTAATAGCCACATCAATTTGTCTAATAGCCACCTCAATCTGTTTAAAAGACATATCATTTTGTTTAATAGCCACTGCAATCTGTTTAATAGCCACAGTAATTTGTTTACTTTCACCAAATATCTCAAATTGATATGTTGCTTTTTTTCCCCAACATTACTTATGTAAAAACATGTCTATTTCAAGCAGATTAAAAATACAAATGATTTGAAATTTTCAGAGGTGATTTATGTTTGCTCAATGGTCAAGAAAATAACACATGGTTTGTGCATGCATGCTGTAATTCAACTTCAAAGTTATTCAAAGACCAGTCTTGTTATTTGATAGCATCACCTCATCAAATGGCCATGAATTGATTATATTTACAAACTTACTTTTTCTCCTTTTTAAGATCCTCTTCAGCATGATTCAATTGATCCAATAAGTCTATGACCTTTAAAAATGAATAAGGGCATTAAAAATGAATAAAGGCATAAAAAAATGAATAAAGGCATTAAAAATGAATAAAGGCATTAAAAATGAATAAGGGCATTAAAAATGAATAAAGGCATTAAAAGTGAATAAGGGCATAAAAAATGAATAAAGGCATTAAAAATGAATAAGGGCATTAAAAATGAATAAAGGCATTAAAAATGAATAAGGGCATTAAAAAATAAATACAGAAATGTACACATATCTGTGTGGTGTGTTTGTATGCATAAAGAAAGAAGGAATATTAGTGAGGAATTATAAAAATGCAAAATAGCTGAATAAATTTATATTTTGTCTCATTTTCTAAGAGGAGGATTCTGCTACTATTAAACATTGACCAGTCCAGCTTCCTCATATTTGTTACTTTCATCAAACTGTTTTGGATTCTCTACCCTCCAGTCTCCATCAAGTACTTGTATTTGGTAACTGTCTGGGGTGGTTGACCAGAAATCTTTATTTGATCTATGCGGATATGTTGATTGCATTCTTAGAACTTTAATGAAAATCGTAATTTTAATTCCCAGGTCAGGCAGTGAAGAAGTATACATGAACTAAATAAAAGGGTAGATTGATATCACAAAGAAAGAACAGATACAAGTTCTGAAACTTCCTAGGAAAATGTTATATTCCGTGCTAATAGGAATATATACTTGAAAAACACGGTGGATAAAATAAGTAAACGTTTATTGTAAAAACCAATACAATAAGAATAAAGATAACAGTTATACACAAGGTCATCGCAAGTCAATCCAGTAGTGAGTGCTACTATTGGAAGGTTGGTAGTTCTCGCGTAAGTCTGAGTTGTACTCAACAGATCCCAGCTAGTCTCTGTAGTCTGTTGACTTACAGATACTTGTAGGTAGTTACTACCTATAGTGTAGTCACTCATGGGGTGACAGGTTATTCTGTTACATCAGAAGAACACCAAATATGAGAGCTATAGAAATGAGAAGAACATGTGAAACCCCGTTACAGAATTGTAGGAAAATGCTATAGATTTAAGTACTGTCACTGAAAACTCATTTTTTGTACAAAACTGGATCACACAGAAATTAAATCATTTTTTGTACACTATAGCTCCAATAATTTTAATTTTGAAAACTTTGGCTCCATAATTTTAATTTTTGTAAAAAATAACCAATCAGCGACATCATATGAGATGTACGGTTTTCTTTGAATTTGCAGATGATAAAGATTTGTTGTTAGATACAAAATTTTGGTGGATCACTTCAGAATATGATCAACAATATTTTCCCTCCTAAAAATGGACATTTAAAAATTGTGAAAATATTTATTAACCAATAAACTGATGACAACAGAATGAGACAAAAAAAAAGAAGCTGAAGACTATGATGGCAACCAAGTGGCTATTTTGAAATTTTTTAAAATGAAAGATTATGAATAAAAGATTTTAAAGCATTTCTTTTAGTTATTTTTCCTTTTAAAATGATAACCTGCAATATAATTGTTATAGTGGAAGACACCTAGTCTATAGGTAATAGACTCTCCCACCTATTATAAGTAAGAGTCAGTAGGTAGTCGAGAGAGTAGTGATCAGCGACCACAACTCAATTACTCTGTGTAACACTTTATTACAAGTTCCTAACGTTTCTGTACGTTTACCCCATTTAGGACGCATTTAGTCCGACTACAACAATAATGAAGATTAATTTTTGTATTTTTGAATAAGTGCAAGAAAAATTTGCTTTATTCCTAAATTATATATGTTGAAACTTGACTAATGCATGGAATAATAATGCAACACAAAATGTACTTAGAATAAAATGTACTGAAACAAGAAAGTGTACACAATATTTACATATAGTCTTTTGTATATTCCTGGGAAGACCGTTCCTGGAGAATGTGTTGACTGAGTCGCAGTCGGGCAGAGTCTCTGGTTGAATCTCCTGATTCGTTCCCCTCTCTTCCCGGTACCAACCATAGTTATATGGTCGGTACTCCACTATGCAAATTAGGTGGATCCTACCACAACAATATAGTAAAGTATAGACTATGGAAAAATGAGGGAACCCGTTGCTATTGAAACCTGTTGCTGAGAGAACCCGTTGTTAAAATTTTTGAATTCCACCCCTGCTTATATGCCTTTATTGAAAATAGATCAGGAGGAAGAAAATGCTTACAAAAATTTTGTTTTAAACTTTCATTGTAAATTGAATACCCACGAAAGGAAACTTTTAAAAAGTTAATTTCCCAAAGAAATGAAAGTTGTATTCATTCAAAACACATGAGAAAAATATATTTTCCCACAAAAACAAACACTTTAAGCAAATCTTTACTTGTGAAAGTTATATTTAATATAGTGGATGAAAAAGAAATTACCTGATTTTTACGGTCTGACTCTAAATTTCTGTATTTTTTGCAGAGAAGATGCGTTTTTCTCTTGCAATTGTTAGACATGAACTGGAACTCTTCGTTACGCAACAAAACTGATTCTGAAAAACAATGGCACAAAGCATTGAAAAAAAAAAAAATAGAAAACACTCTCCCCCAATGCCGTTCTTACTAAAAACTATACAGTCAAGTTACAGATTCCAGATGATGCCATGAAAAAACCTTTTTTGCCAAATAGAAGGGAGATAATTTTCGCACAAGCATTAAGAGTTACTTTTCTTGATAACTTATACAATGTGATGATGAAAAGTTAATAGCCCAACCCACTTCCCAAAATCTGTCCAATTGGAAATTTATTTTGGAATCATTTCTTCATCGGGTCTAGAAATTATTAAATAGTTTTTATTTAATATTTTAATTATTACTACTCATTTATCGTTCGCCATGCTTACACGAAGTCAAAGTAAATACTAGCAAGACCTGGGATTGGATGGCTGGCCACTTGTATCTGAGGATGCCTGTTTGCTAGGTTCAGGTAGCTAATCCCTGCTGCAAATGCCTGCTCAAGCACATTTATGTTTGTTCAACACTCACAGACCCCCACCTATGGTTTATACTGCAACTATGCTGAACAGACCTTAATTACAGTTTCTGGGAGAGAGTGCATTATCTAGCGTGATCAACAGTCTGATCAAGGCCAGCACACTCAAACCCTCGGTCACAATGACTTGTGACTTCATGCTAGTACAACCATCAACGCCTCCCAAGGGGTTCTGTATACCCAATTTCACTCATAAGGGTTTAAGCCAACCTGTGGTATGATTTTCAGGGATTTTCCAAAGGTGCCGCATGCTGAGATTGCTTCCTCCAGACCAATAACATCAAGAAGTCATCTTCCTGACAAATTGACCATGATGAGATTCAAACCCGCGTCTCACAGTCAGAAAGCAAACGTTCTAACCAGTCGACCATGTGCCCATACCGGACCAGGAATTAGACTTACAATTACTACATAGACTAATTCATGAACCAAACGCTTTAATCCACTAATAAACTACTGTCCTGAGTAGTACTAAATAAGAACTAGACAAGATATCTCTAGAAATGGTTAGCAGAATGCAGGAAAAATCTAGCCTAAAAATTAAATAAAGGGTTCAGTTTGAAATTCCTGGAAAGTATTCTTGATCAACAAACACCTAACGAAGCCCAGAGAGCTGAAATGCAATAATAAAAACAAAGATGAGGAAAATAGTCTGCATGTAAATAATTTAAATAGTGAATTAGAAATTCATCCTAATTTTCTGCTGTTTGGTGACTTTCTAGGCCAATTATCTTGAAAAGAAAAAATATACTGGCTAATATTTTAATCTTGTCTGTCAGGTTCAAATCTGTTTTAATAACTCCCTTTAGTTGAAGCTTGTCTGCAAATTTCCTAAAAACCTCATCAACTAGACATCAGGGAATTTAAATCAAAACCCTTTTATAAAATTCCAACTAAAATCAAGCAGTGCACATACAGATCAATATTCCCTTTAATTTACATGCTTTAATAGAAATAATGATCTGCACGCTATTTAAATCTATATTGTCTTCTTTCAGGAGGTAAGCGGTTATGACCCTCCACAACTTCCCGCATTTTGATGCTTTAAGTAATTTTTGACCTTTTATTCTCCCTCTTTATCCCTGTTCTGCCATCCATTTATTCACCTGTTAAGTATGCACCCAAGTGCATTAATGGGCCCTGAAAGATAGCCAGGTGCACCCCAAGTTAACAGAAGTAGTAATTTATGAATTTTTTTTTATTTTTAAAAAGCTTGAGACACCAAGCAAATGGCTTCCATGTCTACATCAAGATTTTGACATTTGATATTTTAAACTGGATGCTAAATTCCTTAATCTTTAAGAAGGAGTGGATAATACTTTCCCTTTTGCCTTCCTCAAGGGATTTAAATCAGTCATTATTGACCTTTCTAAATAAAATAGCAGATTCTTCATAAATCCATTTAAATAAAAAACTTTGCAGGGAATGCTAAAATAAAATTTCATATTTTCAAATTTCAAGACTAATTTTTTCTTATTAAGATTTAAACTGTGCCCCAGATTTTTAGTTATTTTACAAGTGCATCCAAAAGTAAAAAGAAAAAGGTTGAGAAACACTGCTCAAGGCCTTTTTCCTTTATTATACATCCCAGAAATTTCAACTGTCTCGTTCTGATTGTAAGTATAAATTTCCTTTTAGTACTCATTTAAGGAAACAGAAGATGACGATTGACATTGCATTTAAATTTTTGAAGTTCAAAGTTGACTGGAATGCAAGAAGCTGAAAGAAAATTCCACAAGTGACAAGTGTGAAGAAACTGTTAGCATAGAACTTACAGTTACATCTATCAATCTCAAGTATAAAATAGACGTGATATAGCTGACAATTTAGTACTGACCTTAAATTTGTGGTACCAAAGAAAAAAGCTTATCAAAACAATTACTATGAAAATATTTATAAAATAGGCAGAGGGAAGCTATGTTACAGTGTTGGGAAAGTTTACAGTTACATCTAGCAATTTCAACTGTAAAATGATGAAACCTTGCCGCCAATCTAGTACTGTGCTTAAATTCATTAAGTCTAGGTACCATAGCGGAAAGTTCATCAGAACAATTACAATGAAAGTATTTATAGAAAAGGCACAGAGAAGCTATGTTATGGTGGTGGGAAAGTGATTGAAGCTAAGATGACAGGTCAGGACCAATAACATTGCAGATTCTTCTTTGGATTATTTTCAAGAATCTCTAGCTATGTAGTAAAAGTGTCAGACAGACGTGGCAGCCATATTTGATGCACGAACAAATGGTAGACTTATAAATGTACAAGGTAGATTTTGGTGATAAAAATTGTCTTGAATGACTCAGGAAGCTTTATCAAAGTCTTACTAAATTGTACAAACAAGGATGGAAGCAAATAGGTGATTACCTATGGATCGAACGATGTCGCAAGGAATATCGTTGCCAGTCAAATCAAGAGTGACCAAAGTTTTATTTTGATAGAGAAGATTTAGTAGAGCGCGTCCTCCGACCAAGCCGATTTTATTCCATTTGAGATCTGGGTAAAAAAAAACGAAGAAAATAAGTCAACAAAACTCTCATGCAGAACACTCAAAATTTTTTTTTACTGCAGCATGTATCATTTACTACAGGTGAGGTTTAACAAACTTATCTACAAAAACAAAAGTGCGTTAAAAGGATGGCGTTTTTTATTGACACCTGTATTACTGCATACTCTCTTGGCAGTTTTTATTGTTTTAAAAAGTTACTTTTAGAATTTTAATAAAACCTAAATATATGAAACTAGAATTTATACATTTTTTTTTTCTCAGGTCTTAACTTATTTTAGTGAACTTATATGATGAGAGCAAATGAAAGAAAAGTTCGGAAAATTCATTTTTTTTTTAAATTTTCAGTCAAAGCAAAAAGTTTGAACAATTTATTGTATTTGATGGTATATAAAATACACTTTCTTGCTCCCTTCCCAAACAAAATGACTCACAAAAACAAAATAAATAAAAAAAAATGGCTTGTGTTATATAGTAAAGTTCAGGCTTTCTTTAGCCTAATTTTATCATCACTGCACCATAGACTGTAAATGGCAAAGTTTAACAAACATATCATCAAAAAATGGTGGATCAAAAGGATGTTTTATTTCTTGATACCACTATTATGCTATACTCCAACACTATTACTCTATACTCCAACACTATTACTCTGTACTCCAACACTATTACTCTATACTCCAACTCTATTACTCTATACTCCAACTCTATTACTCTGTACTCCAACACTATTACGCTATACTCCAACTCTATTACTCTGTACTCCAACTCTATTACTCTGTACTCCAACACTATTACGCTATACTCCAACTCTATTACTCTATACTCCAACTCTATTACTCAGTACTCCAACTCTATTACTCTGTACTCCAACTCTATTACTCTGTACTCCAACACTATTACGCTGTACTCCAACTCTATTACTCTGTACTCCAACTCTATTACTCTGTACTCCAACTCTATTACTCTATACTCCAACTCTATTACTCTATACTCCAACTCTATTACTCTGTACTCCAACTCTATTACTCTGTACTCCAACACTATTACTCTATACTCCAACTCTATTACTCTGTACTCCAACTCTATTACTCTGTACTTCAACTCTATTACTCTGTACTCCAACTCTATTACTCTGTACTCCAACTGCAATTTTTATTAATTTAAAAAAGCTATTTTTAGAATTCAAAAGAAGTCAAAATGTATGAAACTGGATTTATGCTTTTTCTTTTTTCTTGAAAATTGACAACAAAAATATTAATTTATTTATTTACTAGACATATGAAAGTGTATCTATACATTTTCTTTATTTACTATTTATATGTGGACTACTGTCCTCATCTTTGTTTTTTTTATCACAACATTTTGGTTGTTATGTCTTCCAGCCTTCCTCAGATATATATTGATCTGGGCAACCTACAGATGAAAATGAATTTTGACCTTTTTTTTTTGTTATTAAGAATTTACAATGAAAATATTAAACCCTATTTATTTATTAGATTGTTTATTTACAAGAATAATTTTATATTTACAACATTCTAAAAATATGTGAACCGACAACAATGCAATATTTATTATTTATTATAAGGGAATAAAGATGAAAGGAAATTTTTATTTGATGGCATATAAAATGCACTTTTGTAAAATGACTCAAAAAAAAAAATTACAGTTTGCGGAGGCATTGTGGGGGTAACGTTTAGTGGCTTAGATTGAGGAATTGGAGAGTCGAATTCAAATTCCAGTTGAGTTCATTACATTCACTTACATGCTAATATCCTTGCAAAAGGTATGAATCCACCACTTCTCCCCCCCAGCTATAGGTAAAATAGCAGGATAGAGTGGGTCTTATAGCCTAGGAGTGGCAAACAGTCTAGAAGGAAACTCTGAACTCAAACCACCTTGTAAGCCCTGCCTCTTTAGACAAAGGCCAGATGAAGATAACTTCTGAACAAATCCACCTACAATGTGCGTGGCATGGTGGGTCTTAGCCATGAAGTTTATTACTGGTGGAAATAAGGAATCAGGGGGGGTAGGGCTGAAAGGTTTGGGTGACAGGATGCTTTGCCAAAATCTTGAGATGAAAAGGATCTACTAGCCCAATTATTAAGAAAGTAATGGTTACCACACAGTATACAAGTTTACACAATGGCATATTATTGCTGAGTGAGTAACCCCACAAGAGAGTGTCTGTTTTTACATGTGAATAAGGTCCCCTTTGATTGGTTGTTAAATTGTACAACTGGTTTTTGAGAGATTCAAAATGACTGAATAAGAAAGTGGATAGTATATCTGTAATGTTAGTAATGTTTGAGAAGAATATGGGAACAAATTTTTCATAAATAAAATAATTGGGCAATGTTTAACCTTTGTGCTCACAAAAATATGGTGTGTCAAAATGTCAAAAGGATGGTTATTCCCATGTCAAGAGCTATTACTATATTCAATTTTGATTCCCTTGGCAATGTTTATTCTTTTAAAAAGCGATGATTAGAATTTTAATGAAACCCAAACATATGAAAGTGGATCTATAAATTTTCTTTACACTATTTATATCTTGACTACTGTCCTTATTTTTGTTGTTTTTATCACAACATTTTAGTTGTTATGTCTTCCAGCCTTCCTCAGATATATAATGATCTGGGTAACCTACAGATGAAAGTGAATCTTGACCTTTTTTTGATCTTGAGAATTTACAGCAAAAATATTTAACCCTATTTATTTATTAGATTGTCTATTTACAAGAATAATTTTATATTTACAACATTCTAAAAACTAATACAATTAGAACTAATGCAATGCAATATTTGTCATTTACCAATTTATAAAGAAATAAATGTGAAAACAATTTTTTATTCAGAAATTTACTAAATTATTAAAACATGTGAACCAACTTATTTCTCATCTTATAAAGTTTGAATTGATTGGCAGTTAGACGATGTTCTGCCGGCCATTGTAATAAATGATATAATAAATAAATAGTGTAAATAAACAAACTAATCTCTGTCTTATTGTGGGAATGTCGATCCATGATTGCCGAATTTGCAATATTATTGGTTCTAACCTGGTATCTCAGCTTCACTCACTTTCTCACCATCATAACATATCTTCCTGGAGCTTTTTCTACCACTATTTTCATGTAATAGTACTGATGATTTTTCCTTTTTGATATCTTGACTTCATGAATTTAAACATTGTACTAGATTGGTAGTTAGGTCTCATCATTTTACTATTGAAATTGCTAAATGCAACCATAAATTCTATTCTAATAATTTATTTTCTGGAACTTCTCACCTATGAAACTCTCTTCCAGCTTCTTGCTTTCCTGTCAACTTGAATTTACAAAAATTTAAATGCAACGTCAATTGTCATCTTCTGTTTTTGTGAGCCCGCTTTTTCCTCAGTAGTGGAGTAATGGATGAAGCAGCTCAGATTGAGGAAATGGAGAGCCGAGTTCGAATTCCAGTCGAATCCATTACATTCACTTACGTGCTAATACCCTTGGGAAAAGTATGAATCCTCTTCTTTTCCCACCCAGCTATGGGTAAATAGCAGAACAGACCAGGTTCTATAGCCTTGGATGGCAACTGGTCTCCTGCAGAAAGAAATGGCAACCTACTCCAGGAAAAAATCTGCCTTATCAGTCATGTATTGAAAGATACATGATCGTCTAAGCATGTATCATGCATGGTACATAACTGACTGGATGTTTTCTCAGTTGCCTTTACTCTCAGTAACCTCCTTGCTTCTTAGTGGCTTTATAGCCTTGCTTAAGATGAAATGATTAAAAAAAATATTCTTTCTCTCCCTCCGCTCTCCCTACTTCACTTATTCATAACTCGTTTTTTTACTATCTCCCACTTTGATCTCTCTCTCTCTCTTTCATACTCTTTAATAACTCTCTATCACACTCTTTAATAACTCTCTCTCTCTCTCTCTTTCTCTCTCTCTCTCTACCACACACTTTCATAACTATCTATCCCTCTCTTTTATGAGTATCTCTGTACTTCACTCTTTCATAACACTCTCATTTATGACTCTTTCTCTTTCTTCTTCTCTTGTGCTTCTTGACTATGGAACTCTCTTTCAGCTTTTTGCTTTTGTGTCAACGAGAATCTACAAAAATTTAAATGTAACATCAATTGTCATCTGTCTTTTTGGAATCATTGATTTTTTATTGTCCTTTCTACTCAGTAATGTTTTCTCAGTTTCGTTCATTCTCTTCTCTTTCATCCTCAGTAACCCCCTTGTGTCTTAGTGGCTTTATCGCCTTGCTTGGGGGTGAAATGATTAGAAAAAAAGAATCAAATGTTCCAGATGGAAATTAAATTAGATTTGGACCCCTGGTATTTCCTGGCATGAATCACATACAAAAGGTTTTGATTTCTACAAACAATAAGGAGCATTTTCAACAGATTTCATTTTGGTCATCAGCAGAGAAAACAAATAGAAATTAAGGAAATTTCTTTTGATTTCAATAGAAAAAATTAATAAATGTTTAGCTTATGAAATGACGTACCAATTGCCTTGAGAGTTTTGTTACAATAAAGAGCTTCTGCAAGTTCTTTGATGCCACAGTGTGTAATCTGATTGTTTCTGAGGTCAAGACGCTTCAGGCTTGTGTTTGCTCGTAAACCATCACAAAAAATAGCAAATGATGATTCCAACATACCCAGATCATTCCATTCAAGACACAAACTGCAAAAAAAGAAGCAAAAAAATAAAAATAAAAGGTTGATTGTTATAAAGTTTGTATAACGCCCATAATTGCTGGTTAGTAAGACGGTAAGGAAAACACTGGAAACTAAAGGTTGAGTAAAGAAGGGTTTAATCACATGAGGACATGAACTGAGAATATAGGACCAATCATATTACATATCCGTCTTTGAGATGATCAACGGGGGCAACAGTATTCAAGGAGAAGAAGGAGAAGAAGAAGGAGGAGAAGAAGAAGAAGAAGACAATGACTTAATTTGTCAGAAATATACATTTTATGACTATAGACGTACCTAAAAAACATTGACACATAAAAATGTTTGAGCCGGAGGGATTGGGTTTGGTTTAATGTTTTGTTCAGCTCATTTACGATATTTAAAACATCTGATTGAACTTATTGAAGTTAATTATGACAATTTTACGTAGCAAGGTTCTTAAAAATAATTTCCTGATATAAAGTTTGTATAACAGCCAGAGTTGCTGGTTAGTAAGACTGTAACGAAAACACTGGAAACCAAAGGTTGACTAAGAAGGGTTTAATCACGAGGACATGGATTGGGAATACAGTAGTTCAGTGTGACAAACGTATGACTGAAAAGTGCTACACCTTTGTGACCCACTTTTTGCCACTGTTCCATGAGCAGGTGTTCTACACATAGTGGATGGATGAGTCCATGTTTCAGTAATAAGTGTAGAGGAGGCTAGTCAGTCTTTCTACCCAACATTGATGCAAAAATTTCCAGCACTTAGTATCTTTGAACTTTTTTTTTGTTACTGTTGTTCACAAGAGCCACTCAAGGTAGAGGGTTACTGAGTGAGACTGTTTTAGGGACATAAGAGAGGGAGAAGGAAAAAAAGGTGCATATTATGAGGATATGTAGGATAGATATTGGTTTATCCAAGACTTGAAGAGGTTAAGATTATAGGGGTTTAGAAACATCCTCTGAGGAGGCTGTTTCACAAATTGTAAGAATAATGTTTTCTTTTTGTGAGTGAATATTGCATTAACATTTTTTGTGAGATAACAATGATTTTTTTCAGATAGACGTCATACTATTTAATCCATAGCTGGGGGAGGAGGAATGGATTCATACCTTTCTCAAGGGCATTTCTGCATAAGTGAATGTAATAAATGCAACTGGAATTCATACACACAGTAACTAAGTCCAGATAACTCTGTAAAAAGTCAGGATTAAATTTTACACCATCGATATTTTGAACAAGACCCAAACTTCTAAAGTTATTTTTTAAAATAATTTTAAAATTATCAAAAATTATTATTTTATTTATTATTATAATTATTATACAATGTAAATTTTACAACTGTATTATTATTTAGAATGTTGCAAGTATAAAATTATTCTTCTAAATAAACAATCTAATAAATAAATAGTGTTTAATATTTTTGTTGTAAATTCTCAAGAACAAAATAAAATGTATAAAGTCATTTTTATTAGGTGTTTAGGTTTTATTACAATTCGAATCATTGCTTTTTGAAACAATAAACATTACCAATGAGTAGTAGTTAGTTAAAGGTAGTTAAAATAATAGTGGTGTCTAGGGAAAAACTGTCATTTTGATATTCCGTTTTTTTTTTTTCGAAAATGAAGATCCAAGATTGCCAAAATGTCTTGTCTTAATTCATATTACTTTTTATTTATTTCATATTTCAATGTTTACTTTTTATATTTTATTTTCGTTGTCATTGCGATGAAAATACAATTTCCTGGTTTCCATTAATTTCAGTATTAACATTATTATGTGAATGAAGAATTCAGTAACGAATCTCTGAAAAAAAAAAGGAAGAAAATGTTTTTTTCAAAACTGGAGATAAGTAATCGAATTAATTAACTGATGTAATTTTTTAAAGATAGATGATTAAAGAAAATAAACACAATTCAAATATAAAAGTTATCTCCCTTTAATTTTCTAGCTTTTTGAATTTTAGGTGTAGTGAAACATTTAAAATTTTTTAAAAATCAATTCATCCCCCAAAAGAGTGTTGTTGTTATTAAATATTTAGAATCCTGACACTTGGATAGCAACAAAAACCTGGGTAGATGGATCCCAGGAATATTCTTAAATGGAATATTATATGTATGGCTTAAAGATAGCAATATTGCTTGACCAATAATCACATTTCAGTCAGTTATATGCCATGCATGATACACGCTTAGGCAATCATATATCTTTCGATACATGACTGACAAGGCAGATTTTTTCTTCCCACAGTAGGTTGCCATTTCTTTTTGCGGTAGACCAATTGCTATCCAAGGCTATAGAACCCGGTCTGTCCTGCTTTTTACCCATAGTTGAGAGCAGTAGAAGAGGATTCATACCTTTCTCAAAGGTATTAGTATGTAAGTGAATGTAATGGATTTGACTGGAATTTGAACTCAGCTCTCTGATTCTTCAATCCGAGCCACTATCCATTACACCACTGTGCCTCCTCAATCACATAATCACATTAGCCAATCAAAGGGGAATGTTTCTGAACTCACCTGGTTAAAGTTTTGTTGTTCCGTAGCAACATTCCTAAGGCCTCTACTGTGTCTCCTCGGATTTGATTGCCCTGTCATCAAATAAAACAAGAATAAAGTTTATATTGAGAATATTGCTTCACCAAATTTAACAAAAATCAAATTGGCTGGATGTTCATTTTGAAATATACCCATCTGCTAGGGCGTCTAGCTGATCCATGTTGCTAAGGCACGTTTGTGTTCATTCCGAGTCTACATGTGGTTTATATTGCAACTATGCTCAGCGAACCTTAGTTACAGTTTCTGGGAGAAAGCACTTAGTCTGGTGTGATTATTAGTTTGAACAAGGCCAGTATTCTTAAACCCTCGGCCATGATGACTTTTGACCAGCACAACCATTGACAGTTTCCAAAACAGTTTCATCTACCAACTTGAGTCAACTTGTGGTACAGTTTTCAGGCATTTCCCAATGGTGCCACACACCGGGATCATCTCCCCAGGATGATATTATCAAGAAGTCACTTCCTTGATAAATTGACTACTGTGAGATTCAAACCTGGACCTTGTGATCAGAAGTCCTATGCTCTAACCATTAGGCCACATGACCATCAGAGCCATCAGTAATAACCTCTTCCCTTATCCAAGCCATATGATTTTGATTTGATTTCTTTGTTTAACGGCATATCAAATCTTTATGGGTCATTTAATGCTCAAATTTCATTTTCTTGAGAGTTTTGAAGTAATAAAAATATGTTATTCTGATTTCACAATTGAATACATGGTAGATGATACTCAGATTTAGTGCATATACATGTTTGTGTGCACATAATTACTAGAGGCAGTGATATGTGTGTTTTATGTTGTTGTTTTGCTGAAGTTATATTCTGGAATACATTTTGATTTCTTTAAGAAATTATCAGATATTATATGAATTAATGTCATGAAAGATTTCTTTCATGTTGGTTGTTTGAGTCAACTTGTGGTACAGTTTTCAGGCATTTCCCAATGGTGCCGCACACCGGGATCATCTCCCCAGGACAGTATTATCAAGAAGTCACTTCCTTGACAAATCGACTAATGTGACAGTCAAACCTGGACCTCATGATCAGTAGTCCAAGGCTTTAACCATTTATCCACATGACCACCAGAGCCGTTATTAATGACCCCCAACTTTATCTAGGCACTATGATTTTGATTTGATTTGCTTGTTTAACAGCATATCAACTCTTTATGGGTCATTTAATGCTCAAATTTCATTTTCTTGGGAGCTTTGAAGTAATAAAAATATATGTTATTCTGATTTCACAATTGAATACATGGTAGATGATACTCAGCATTTGTGCATATACAGCTTTGTGTAGACACAAACCCTAGAGGTGGTGATATATATGTTTTATGTTATAGTTTTGTTGAAGCTATATCTTGGAATACAGTTTGATTTCTTTAAGAAATTGTAGGATATGATATGGATTAATGTCATGAAATATTCCTTTAATGTTGGTTGTTTGGTTAAATTTGTTTATCCGCATATCAATCTTTATTGTTTTTTTAATGCTAAAATTTAAGTATTTTTAACACAATTTCATGGCTTCAACTAAATATATTTTGAACACAATGGCATGCCTTCAACTACAGATAAAATGTCATTTTTCTTTTAAAATTTTATTATTAATAATTTTACTTGAAATAGGTATTGTTGGTAATTTATGATATAAAAATGTATTGCTGGTATTTTTACTATAAAAATGTATTATACTTTCATAGTGTTTTGCTTTTGTTTGGAGGTTCACTATTTGTCCATAGCTGGAACCCTAATGGGTGCTACCTCCCTGGATCAAGGTGGATCTGAAGTGGAAACAACAGCAATTAAGAGGTGGTCCCATGCTCCTCAAAAGCTCCACTCACCCAATCAGTAGCCTTGCTGCCAGATGTAGTTTATTGTCATACCCAGGACTACACTATGGTTTTAACAACAATCATAAAAAACGTTCTCATATATTTGATGATAATTTTATACTTTTATTTTCTTATTTATTGTTTAGTTTCTAAATTAATAATAATAATAAGTGGTACATTTGATGATGAACTGTTTATTCTGACATCCGGTGCATACTTCTGATGGTGACTGCAGTTATTAATAAGAAAAGTTTGTTATAATCTTCCTAAAACCAGATCTTCTTCTGATTCACGTTACACAAATTTCCACCACTGGCCGAATGTGAACGCTCCACAACCCAAGACTGAACTAAAAGTTCCGTCAACTGCGCATTGGCTCTGCATATAGCTTCTGTTTTACTTATGCAGTTAAAGAAAGATACAATTGAGAATTTCCACTCAATAGCACCCACTCCTGCCTAAAGAAACAAAATAAAAATTGGAGCCAATTTGAGCCTGAGAAAAGGACATAAAAATCCATCAAAGGGACATCTTAGGCAGTCAGATGGCACAACAGACAGGATTCACACTGCTTGCTCATTGGAATGTGACCAAAGACAACTTGCCAAAGGCCATCACCACAGTACGTCAAAACTCACCTTCCCTCTCCTACCATACGCTTCTGCGGACGACTTTTACGATTCTACTTAACTCTTTTTTTCAACGAGAGACATTTACACCAATTTAACATTTGTTGTATTTTTACGTGAATACAATTGTTTATTTCTTAAACTTCCATCATTTCTTCTTTGTTCTGCCACTATACGCTTAATATAACAAGTTGGAATTAATGCCTGCAAGATTTCACAGCTGTGGCACCACTTCTTCATAGTCAGCCTATGGACTTTTCAGTTAACCCTCATATCTTTGATCAAGCATGCAAACAAGATATATGTGTTAGACTTACCTTCAGATTTAATTTCTGAATGGATGTGTTAGTGACTAAACCAGAAATAATTTCTTTCATCCCTGTAATGAAACAAAACTGGTTATCTTTGTGTCCATTACTGAAAGACATGGCCCTACTTAAGTGAAAGACATGGAACTACTTAAGTAGACTGGTCCCCTCATAAAAAGCAGGGAATAATTTTTCAGAAATAACTTTTGCAGATTAACATTCTTTAGACTTTACAAGACACTGCACTTGTCAGAATAACAAGAAATATAGACTTGTTACCGATTTAGAAGGAGGATCCTTTTTGTAACACTGACACAGTCTCAAATCGATCGTTGCATTTGAAGAGAAAATGGACTGCTGCTTTGTGAAACTGACTCCCAAGAGGATGCTTCCCAATCACTTCAATCTTAACCTGTTTAAGTCTAGAGTTAACTATTATCTTCTCCATATATCCCCATAAATTGTGCCTCTTACTCTGTAACCATCTACTTTGAGTGCCTCTTGGGTCTTGCACTTTAGAGAGAACTGTCTGAAATCTACGACAGGAAGAGATAGGGAAAAGATGAGGATATAAACATACATAAAATCTTTTAAAATTGTAGTCTTTGATATTCGGCTAAATACCGACATCATATAAACACATGCAACTGTTGCCAATTTAGTACTGTGCCTAGATTCGTAAAGTCTAGGTAACCTAGAGAAAGTTCCTCATGAAAAATATTTATAAAAAAGATTGCATGTCCTTTATCTCAAGAAGCTTAATATGACAGCTACTTTACCAATCAGGATACAGAGGCCACCAGGTGACAGTCATTTATATTTAACCATACAGCTATTCTTCATTTTCCCTGACAACCTGTTATATCCTGACTAAAATTCCAATATAAAATTCAATATTAAAGAGTTGTAAGTAACATCAACCAACCAACTTTTACATTTAAATAAACTAGTAGTATTTTATTAAATTTTTTTTAATTTCTTAGAAATGTAGGATTACCCCTAGCATATCTGCCAGGGGAATTAACTGCTAAATAGTGTGGAAATAAGTGGTATATAAAGAAAGGACTCACTTTCTTTTTTTTGATCCAGGATGTTGTAGCAACAAATTGGGACACATCCTTGTTAGAAGAGATTTCATTCTCCTGGGCAAACCAAATACTTAATTTCATGCAGCCACATGGTGGACCCACACACACAGATGCACACTACCACTGATCTCATAATTATGCTGTTCTATGTATAAATATAGATTATTTAAAATCCTTCACATATTGAAATCATTTATTTTGAAAGGGGTTTCAACCAGGTTCTCTTCAGTGAATAACACCTGTACCCATTACAAATCGGTACACACCACCAGCTGCATTGTCAGTTATTATTCATCTTTCAACTATTTCTTTCATTTTATTTTTATATTAGATGTAATTTTTTTTTTTTTTGATAATTGTGTTCGCCCTTTACAAGGCCCAGGGGCCACTTGAGGCAGATGATTACAAAGTAAGAGGTACAGTTTATGCAGATATGTGGGGAAGATAACAATTAACTGCAGACTTGAACAAGTTAAGATTGTAATGATCAGGGAAGCATCCTCTTGGGAGTTAATCCACAAAGTAGCGGTTTGTGAGAAGAAGCTGCATGAGTGGAACTTACATCTCACCGAAAGAAATATGAAGTAAATGGGGGTGGTTTGCTACAAAGCGCATAGAATGGCGGGTCTTGGTTGTGAAGGTTAGGATTGGTGGAGAAAGGGAGAGTAGTTCAACTGAACACTCTCCAAGGAAATTACAATAGAGCAGCAAGAGGCGTGTCGCATCTTTGAGAAAGGGGTTGTAGGGTGGAAAATAACTGGTCATGCACAAAGAAGTGGAGATGCTTTTGGTTTCTATTGAGAGTGGAAAGCAAAGACTGGGCAGCTCCTGCCCATATATGGCAGCAATATTCCATTTTGGGCTTGTTTATGGCTCTCGTAAAGGTAGAGAATAGCAGGAGGAATAAAAAAAACTGTCTTCTGCTTGATTTAAATAGAAAAAAAGCAGATTGAAAAAAAATATATGAACAGACTTAACTTCGGATGAAATCATTGAATCTGAGAACCGAACTTCCACAATTGTTTCATTAAAGGAGAGAGTCAATCCTAAAATTTGGCACATTTCTTCAGAAATGTTCAAGTGGGACAAATCCAGAACCTTAGGGCCAGGTCTGAAAAAAAAAAAAAAAATGTAAAAATTTCATTGTTTTTTGTTTCTATTTCAAATCATGGAAATAAATTTCAAAGGATTTTCTTTACTTTTTTTTTATTTGTTGCTGACAGTGGCAACTCTAGCAGTAGAGCTTAGCCTGAGTGAGTCAACATTTAAGTATATCTATTTCAAAGCAACAAAAACCTTTCATCGTTTATCATTTTCATTCTTGACTTCAGCTGGATCCAAAATTGTTTTAACTTCATACCTCAAAATATTGACTGAGATACATTTTGTTAATATTTTTCATAATAAGAAAGAAAAAACAAAGAAAGAAAGTAAGTAAAAAAAAAAGAATGAAATAAAATTAATGTGGCTAGTTGGTCGACGTAAATCTGAACCCTATTTGAGCTGGAGACATTTAATAGGCAATGTATTTCTTGCTTTAATTTTATAATCTTTTAAAAATCTCTAATGACTTGTATGTCCTGTTTTTCAAAGAAGACATTTTTATTTGAACTTATTGTTTTTGAACGTCCATTTTAAATAATTTATTCCATACAATATAAGGTCTTTTAGCACAATGTATCAATTGAAAAAGGGCAAATTAAATTTATCCAGACCTAAAATCGCCATAAATCAAAGTAAGCCTTAACTTGTTGACTGGAGGGTTAGGGTGAGGAGTGTGACTGGAGTAGTGTTGAGGAAATATGATATCAGTCAGCAGTACTGATCATAAATATAAGATTTACAGACAGAGAGATATATAAACACACTAATACATACACATATATACAAACACACACTTGAAATAGATACACACATTATTTTAAAAAAAAACATATCTGTCTATAGATTTTTTAAAACTATATTTGATAGCCTTATGCTTGGAATTTTTTCTACAGATGATATAACTGTAAAAATTACTTGACAATCATAATTTGAATGACTTTTTTATATAATTCTTTAACTAACTAGTAATGACCGTATTCTAGGTTTTTACTCCTTTCTGATAAAAGGAACAACATTTATAAAAAATCATCAGGTTCCTATTTTATCCCTTTTTTTTTAAATAGTAAAGAAAATTCAAACATTTCACTGACCTTTGCAGCCGTTTGACCAAATCTGCATCTGCTTTGAAACATTTCTCTTTGCAAAGCTTCAGAAACAAACAACTGAAGCTACTGACATCAGTTGTACACATGATTTTCTTAAGATAAACTGGAAGAAAAAACAAAATTGTATTATAAAAATGTTATTCCAATCTCAGAGGGAATGACTGCAAAACACTTGCCCCTCCCCAATTTATAGGCAGAAATACATGCTGGGATTTTTTGCTAGCCAATAAAATAGGCTGATTCTCTCTCAGTTTCATCTGACTCAATCCCGATCTGTATTGTCTTGAAGTTAGAATGCTACATTCGCTTGTTTGAACTTGCTTTTGTGTGTCAACCCTAATTCTTAGTTTGTTAACTTTTTGCCATATTACTGTTGCTTTGTCGTATTACTGTTAATTTGCCTTGCATATATTGTTTGCTTGCTTTATATTATTTTTTGCCCTGTTCTTTTCTTTTTCTTCTTATTGCTTATTGCAAACTTTGCCAGTTCTGTTTGTCAGACAGTTCTGTTAGTTATTTTGCATTTGACAATGTCTACTCACTCCACAGGTTATGAGCCCAGCATGCTTCCATGATACTTAAAACAATAGTCTTCAATCTGTGGGTTATCCCACATGACTTTGGTAAAAACCATCACTAGGGGGCACTCCTTAAGCCTATCTAAAGGTGTACATTTTTCTCCCTATTCTCTTTTCCTCTATTACACCTTCAGTTCACACATGGGGAAAAAGTGTCCCCACGGGGCACATTCATTTTCATGGTTTTACTTTTCTTTCATGACTTTTTGTACTCTTTCACACATTCCTATCACATAGGCCTACACAAATTTCACATACACAAAAAATCATTCTCTAGTTTAAATGTTTTCTATGTAACTAGTCTTTAAATGTTTTTTTTATTGTGATTGTAATTCTTTTGTTAATATATACATTGTCATTTATTTTATATTACATTATATTATATTATTATTTTGTATTACTCATTCTTTTACCTGAACTCACATTGAGTTCGGCAGTATTGTTTGTGGGATAAATTTTCCAGGAGCCTGTGAATATTTACTATCCAAAGTAACAAATCCACCATTCTAGCTTCTAATACAATGTGTCCTAATATTAGGTTACTATTGATGCATATAGTCAACTATTAAATCTCTATTGCAGTATACTGTATACCATTATGTATTTAATATAGGATGTGTTCTACAATTAAGCTGCTATTTTATTATGTAGTTTAATATTAATTTTCTATTACAATATGTGCATTACGTTGCTATTGTTGTATAGTCATCAGTTAAATCTATATCATAATATGCAGTCTGCAACTATGCTTTTAGTATATTTTTTTTTTAATTTACCCAATACAAATCTGTTACATTGGTACAACTAAACATGCACATAATTGAGGGATCCTAGGAATTTTAAATTTTTAAAAAATTTAATTTTTCCATTTTTTCCTCCGCAATATTGTTCTTGAAATATACAAATTTATATATTGCTATTATATATATATATATGTATATATATATATCTGAAGAAATATAGTCTTAAAATGTGCTATATTTATGGGATAAACTGCTCAATATTAGAGATAGAGTGTGTGTAAATATAAAAGTGAACATAGAAGTCAACACTTAGAGGCGACAGTATATTTCATGCTAGATGCAATCTGTGTGGCCTGACGATTGCATCTAGCATGAAACAGACTGTCGCCTCTAAGTGTTGACTTCTATGTTCACTTTTATATATATATATATATATATATATATATATTATTTAAACATATATTGTTAGATATAACAGACAATGAATGTCTATTATGTTTGACCATGAGCTGTTCTAAATTCCGTATATTTGCTTTAATTTCAGGTGAAAATAAAGACAAAAAGTGTCCAAGATTTGGACATTTTTTTTATTAAGCTGTTCCTTGATCTAAGCTTTTGGCTCACATGAACCATCTTCACAGTAGTTATGCGGACATTTAAACAAAGATATTCACCATCAAAGATGATATTCTGTTATGTTGACATAGAAGATTCCTATGCGATGATATTGGTCGCGGAATAGCAGACACAGGTCGTAAATTCATGATGCAGTTCTATGATGTCATACCATGTGAGAGACTGAAATATTAACAGCAGAACCATATGTCGACATGCAATGTAATATGTCGTGTCTAGTTTGAAATGTAGTTTTGTTGATTGTGGGTTGCTTTGTTTTAATGTAGATGGCCTCCAATATTGGAAGCTTCTTTTTACTGTGTGTATGTGTGAGTATTACTGTGTTATCAACTAATATCTGTCTAATATTATGTATATGGCTATGTTTTTCTAAGAAATAATAATAGAACTAAAATCAGAAAGGAGACAGGTAAGTCCACGGGAGAGCATGGTTGTAGTAAAACCAATATATGTAGTGGGTTTATTATTAGCATCAGAGATAGAATCTCTGAACAGGCAGGTAAATTGAGACACTACATTGGTTCTTTGGAGAGGATTTAGTTGTGTGGTTGTAGAGTTATTACATATATATGAGCTTTGGTTAATGATATAGGACCTGTAACAGTTTCATGGGATTTTCTTAATTTTAATCATTAAACTTGTTTGAAAATCAATAAATACTGCATTTATAGTCATTCAGAGAGTACATTTTGGGGGACACCGAGCACACACACACACACACACATACACTTATATCAATGGCGACTTCACTTGTCAGGCTCAGCCTGGGTGAATCAACATTGAAGTCTATTTCAAAGCAACAAAAATCTTTCGTAGTGCGTCATTTTCATTCTTGAATTCAAAATTGTTTTAACTCTGTGCCTCAAAATATTGACTGAAATACATTTCATTGATATTGTTGCTAAGAAAGAAAGAAAGTAAGTAAAAAAAAGAATGAAATAAAATTAATGTGGCTAGTTGGGCTACGTAGATCTGAGCCCTATCAAAGCGGGTGACATACTTAATAGGAAATTTATTTCTTGCTTTAATTTTGTAAATAATCATTTTAAAATCTCTAATGACTTTGTATGCCCTGTTTTTCGAAGAACCCATTTTTATTTCAACTTATTTAAAATGAACATTTGAATGCAATAACTTATTCCATATATGTTTATTTTTTTAACCTTACTCTAAACCCTATCCTTTGTGACATGAATCTAATTATCTTGCCTTGCTAACTCTATAAATGGTGTTAGTGTTTATTTTACTATATATATATATATATATATATATATATATATATATCATTGGTGACTCCAGCAGGCAGGCTTGTCAGGCTAGATGATAGGCAAACCTATCTACTCCTATTGAATTTTCTTTGTTTATGTTAGAATACGAAACTAAGCAGATATGAATGTTTCAAGAGTCTGAGAAAGATTTGTGTTTATAAGCCACTATTCATAAGTATATATATATGGTGCAATGGATTCCAAGCAGTACACCATGCTGTTTCCAAATTTCTGGCTGAGTGAATTACATTGTGCCATGGTGCTCTTTTTCTCACAGACAGTGTCCAACTGACCCTACTATACTGTGCAGTTGGCAAAATCAAAAACAAACAATGCGCATACATGAAATTAAAAACATAAAAAGTATATATACAGGGTGTGAGGGGTAAATTGTTGTCATTTTATATTTTTGGCATTCACACCAGAAGCTCCAATATGAACATTTCCGAGTGTTTAGGTGTCAATCTGAGGACAGTGATGAGGATTTGGAAAGTGTTGGATGAGACTCAACATGGTGGCCTACATCTAGTGCCTTGAGGAGGTAGTGCTGCCCTGGGTCAAGAGGGTGGCTGTTGGCAACAGGACTCTGCACCATGCCACTCAAGAAGCAGAACCCAGTCAGACATGGCTTTCAGACCACATCACTCCTTACATCTGGCGACCTAATTCCCCACACTGCAACCCCCTTGTATTATATATGTGGTGCAGTTGAGCAAGAGAGCAAAAAAACTCCGTCACATCAAAGATAAACTGAAAGCAAGGATTATGGCAGCATTCACCAACTTAAACAAGGAGACCATCCAGAAGAGTTTCAGGAGATTCTGAAGTTGTCTGGAAGCCATGGTTGAAGCCAATGGCGATTTTTATTGAATAAATTTACTCTTTAGTATTTCAAGATATTTTTGTGTAATTTTGGTAAATATACCCGTTAAAATAAAATGTCAATATTATTTTCATTTTTGCATAATTTAGATGACAATTTATCCATCGTACCCTGTATATGTACTTTATATATATATATATATATATATATGATCTTTGATTAATGGTATAAGATCTGTAACTGTTTTATGGGATTTTACAATATACACACGCATAACGATCAAAGCTAATTGCCCAGACATAGTGATCAAAGACCACAGAAACAAAATGCGCTTTCATATTGAAATGGCAGTTATCATAGGCTGTAATGTAGGTTTGAAAAACTATCAAAATACGAGCATGTTAAAGTGGAAATCTCAAAAATATGATACATAATGACATCAATAATTCCAGATGTGTTGGGGGCTCTAGATTTTATTGGGAAATGTTCTGATAGACTCATGGAATGAATTCCTGGCAGCTCATGCCTTAAAGAAATAAAAAGAAACATAGTTCTCTCAAGCACAGATCACACCTTACGAAGTGCGTGTGTGTACTTAAAACTTCAGATGTAACTAAAAATATATATATAAAATATAGTATATGTACTAAAATTATGTCGCTGGTGTAGTATAAAGTCTTCCACTGTCTGTACCATAGGATGCAGTTTAAATGTGCTAGTAAAAGCAATACACAAAACAATAAGTGTTGATTATACATATACAATAAACCTCTTGTCATTATATAAAGATTTTCCACAAGTGCAGTTAAATTCCACAAAGTCAAAGAGAAGCAACTCAATGACAGTAGTAAATTTGAAGGTTTAATGAACATAGGGGTGTATGCACAAATATGTAAGAGGTTTGCAAATCTAATTTATATTTATGGATAACTGCTAGAAGAACAAGTGGGATTTACGGCATGCTGGCTTCTGGACTCCATCATTGGAATGGACGGCTCAAATGTGTGGTCACTATGGGTGTTACTTTGCAAAAGAGAAAAATTTCAGGTTCAAATTTACTGCATGGCGCCAAGAAGAGGTCCTGATTGGTTAGCCAATCACAGTCCTGGATTAATAATAGTTTCAAGATGAATGTTGAGCTTTAAATAGTAATAGGTTATCTCCCTTTACTATCACTTTCAAATTCTTATGTACTTGTTAACCTTTACGGTTAACCATGCAGTTTACTTTAACATAATGTTTCTAAAGGAGAAGGTAGTGGTGGTGGTGATAATGGTAGTAGTAGTAGTAGTAGTAATATCACAAATTGTTGATGTTTTTACGAGAAACAAGTTTTTGATTAAAAGTATGCTAAAAACGAATATACCTATGCTACACTCTAATAATCTGTGGGAATAACACTAATAGTCTTTATGTGTATGGGAAATGAATTTTAGAGTAAAAAGCAGAAAATTAAAAAAAAGTCATTATTTTAATAATTTCACCCCCAAGCAAGGCAATAAAGCCACTGAGACGCTGGGGGGGGGGTTACAGAGTGTGAAAGAATATGGGAAAAAATATTATTAATATTAAGGAGGGAAGCCAATAAAAAAACAGGAATTCAGAAGATAATGATTGACATTGCATTTAAAGTTTTGAAGATCAAGGTTGACTGAAAAAGCAAGAAGCCGGAAGAGAATTACACAAGCGAGAAGTGCGAGAGAAGAAACTGTTAGCATAGAACTTACGGTTACATCTCTAGCCAGTTCAACGTAGAGTGTTAAGTTTCAATACAGTGTTACTGTTACAGTACACCTTAGTGAACTCATAGACAATTTTGAAATGTGTAGCTTTGGATTAAATATTTATAAAAAACGAAAATACTTTTGAAATTTTGATACATGCAAATAAAAAATTAATAATACCAATTATTTCATTGTCGCTTTAAAAATAAGTTTTCTTATTTTTTAAAATCATATTTACTTTTTTTAATTTAAAACTGCAAACTAAACATTAAAACGGAAATAAATCTTGCGGTGTTTGTTGAAATGCTAATAATAATTTGATTCCTTATTTATCAGCAAAACGAGAATAAGTTTAAGAATCAATAAAGTATAAACCTTCAATTTAAAAATGATAAAGAAATACAATCCCTCCACAGTATCTTTTGACTTGTTCAGTTCCTCAATGGTCGATCAGCCAGAACCATTGTTAAAAAGCGTATCCGATTGCCGAATTTATTTGCTTGTTTTAAGGCAGTGACGTCCCTTGCAACACAACAGTAATTTGTTATGACAACAACGTAGCCAATGATCGACATAATATCAAATACACTATCACAGTCGCCTTCTTTTATTCTCATATTTGCATCAGCGACCGTTGTTGTGACAACAGAACACTAAATACACCTCTAAACACTAAAGATCATTCGTTTAAACAAGGGAGGTCATTCTCTTTCAAAACCTCCTTTAACGCTCAACCTAAAACAAAATGTGGTAATATTAAAAATAAATTATTAATGAAATACTATAAAATATTATGACTACTTATTAATAAATATCTTTTTAAAAATTGGGTAAATTTGCTTTTTATGCCCCGCGCTAAATATCTATTAAAATTTTCCAAAATTGTCTTATTTCCGTGTAAATGTACATGCTCAACTCGAATTAACAATTACATTATGAAAAAAACTACCGTTTTGGAGTTATCGACAAGAAAAAATCGAACTTCTTGTCAGTCATTCGCCCGCCATTACTGCCATAATTTTTAGTAAATTCACTGCGGTATACTTCCGTTGGCGTAAGCAGAAATTTTGGCCTATTTACTTCTTTAACTGAATTTAACGTCGCAATCACTACGCACTGTTGTCAGGGTTACTAACCCCTAACCTCTAACCCCAAACCTAACCCTAACCTAGGGTTGGGATTAGTCTAACTTCTAAGTTAGGGTAAGGGGTTAGTAACCCTGATCCCAACCCTAGGTTAGGGTTATGTTTGGGTTTAGGGGTTAGTAACCCTGACTCCCAACCTAACATTGTAATTCTTGTTTGTTTTAATTTTAATTTAAATAAAAAAGCTCTATTGTATTATTTAATTTGTTCTTTTAATTTGTCATTGCTATTCTACACGGAAAAAAAGGTTCCATTGTATTATTTAATATATTTTTGTTATAAATAAAACTACACTTATCAAAAAAAATAAAAATACATTGCTTTACGGTAGTGCGTAGTGATTTATGCACCAAAAGTCTATAAAAGAAGTAAATAGGCCCAAATTTCTGCTTACGCCAACGGAAGTACTTCGCGATGATTTATTAAAAATTATGGCAGTAATGGCGGACGAATAACCGACAGTAAGTCCGTTTTTTTCTTGTCGATAACTCCAAAACGGTATGTTTTTTCATAATTTAATTGTTAATTCGAGTTCAGCATGTACATTTATAGGGAAATATGACGATTTTGTAAAATTTTAATAGATATTTAGCGCGGGGCTTAAAAAGCATATTTACCAAAAATTGTTGTTTGTGTCTAATTAAATCTTGTCTTTAAACTCTTTTTCGAGTTTGAAGACAGGTATTTTAAAGGTAGTGAATTAAATGCGCGGGGTCGATTTTTTTTTCTCAAAATCTACGTTTTAGAATGTATTACACTTTTGAAACTCTAAATAATCAAACTTTTCTACGAAAATAAATAAGCGCGGGGTGAGTGAAATCAGATACAAGTGTCGCGTGGATTTTTTTTCATAAATGTACGCTACAAAGAGTAGGTACATTTACTACAGACTGTGGGTCTGCCAAGACGCTCGCTAGACGGCGCTGTCCAGGTCTATCAAAAACGGGAAGCTGTAGAGGTTACAGTGGGTTATCAGTTATAGTGAAATGTATGAGTGTTGAAGCAGATTAGTTTGATTTGGCCTTGTTAGTTAGATAGCCCACCATAATCAATTTAGGTATTTACAAATAAAATTAATGTATTTTGGTTGATACAAGGTCATCAAAATGTTCGTAGTAGTCCTTGCAAGGATGAGTTTATGTGTACGTAAACAGGAACGTATGTTTGGATGTATGTATGTATGAGCGTTATAGTAGGGTATGAATGTCTTTGAAGTAATCGCTCAGTCTTAAAATGTTCCGTTCGTTTATCAAGTATAAAAGAGAGGAGGGAGAAAGGTAAAGATAATAATAACGATCGCTTGACGTTTGTCAAGGGACATGTTAATACGCTCATCTCCTTCTCTCTGGTGACAGGCGAACTTGCCCGTCTTTTATTTTGTTTGTGGGACTTGGAAAGGTCATTTGGGAATTCACTCCCGGATATGATTCGGGCCTTTCCACAGGACAAAAAACAAACTTCGTTTCGAAAATGTCCGTAAAAAAATTTGTTTCTGAGAATTGAAGATATTTGAATTTTGTTTTTAAATGTTTCTTAGTTTTCTATTGGCCGAAAAACATTTCGCATCAAGGTGTGGAATTTCACGAGTTTTGTTTTGGATTCGCTTTTGCGTGTGTGTTAGGCTAAGTTTGTAAATTCGAGTCTTTTTAATTTCTAACAAAATCAATGAGTCAGTGCTTAGCATTTGAATTTTAAATCTGGATCTTGTTTTGTTCACTACAAGGTTATGGGGTTATCAGATGTGGATGAGTTGTTTATCATATGACAATATTCGTTCCCACCATGTTTTTTTAAATTTTTTTTACGGTAAAGTTCACCTGTTACAAGGCCTGGGGGGCACTCGAGGTAGAAAGTTACATTAGGAGTAAAGTTGTGTGGATAGGAGGGGGGGAGATAACGGTTTTACAACTCTAGTCTTGAACAGGTTAAGAAGAAGAAGATTGTAGTGATCGGGGAAACATCCTCTTGGGAGTCTTTTCTACAAGGCAGTGGTCCACGGGAAGAAGCTGTTAAAGTAGAACTTACTGCTCATCAATGGAATACGGAGGAAATGTAGATGGTTTGCTACAATGTAAGTGGCATGGCGTATCTTTGCCGTGAAGGTTTGAACTGGCGGGACCAGAGAATGTAGTTCGTCCGAACACTAGCTGTGGACTTAGTGTGGTTGGGTTTTATACATATCAGTGGTCACCAAATAATGTTGTGCGAACCTACTTACGCACGAACATATACATACAAAGACAAAATCACATGTACAATGCCTAACGATCATTGGCTAATAAATCACTAATACATTTTCTACAGGCAATTTACAAATTACAGTTATGCGACAATTTTGGAATCTCTTTATTTTTTAAGTAGTCAAATTTGTGCACTTTTGGGCGAAGTGGCTCACAGAAGCTTCCTTAAGTCTCTCCAATGCTCACTCGCTGATTGATTGATGCCAACCAATCAGATCGTTTGCACGTGAAGAATAATTTTTCCCGCGCAACGAATCGGAGCCTATAGTCGCTTATTTAAGCCAAGATTTTTCTCATCTCAATTAGTGAGACCTCAACTGCTAAACGAATCTACGACAGTTGAAACTCCAGTTCTAACCACGCGCCAACCTTCTCACTCACATGAACACCCACATGCTGATGATAATTTGTACACCATCACTAAAAACTTCTTTTGACACAACAATACTTTTCAAAAGTAATATCACAAGAACAATCATATGAAACACTCATGAACATATATCGAGTGAACTTTAAATCAAATAATTATCTCTCACTGAACTCTTAAATTGCAGTCAAAAAGAGGCAACTCTGGATTAATTCAACCGTTCTTACTTAAATGAATATTTTCTTTAACATCTTTGTTTGATATTGTACATCTTGTTAATATACATATATTTTATATGCAACAATGTCTTGTGGTTATTCTTCGTGCGTGAGTCCTGTTTTCTTATCAAAGTTAAATTAATGTTGTGAAGTCCCCCACAATGTAGTGAATAGTATGTATTATTGTACGTTGGGTGACACCAAATGATGTGGAGTTACTTACATTATAACAACAAAAACACTGTTCACAGGAATGAAAACATAAAAGCATGTTTGTAAATTAAAATCATACAATTTATTTTTGTATACTGGTGTGTGTATATTTTAGTTACATGTGTTTTAAGGTTGTATTGTGGATCTAGAAAGACTGCGTGAATATTTAAAGTTGCACTGCAAATAAAACATGCAACATCCACAAACATAAATTATAAAAAAGGGTCAAATGGTAACGATATTCAATTACGACAAAAAAGGGATAGCTTTGTTGCAACATATTGTTGTGGAGCAGACCCCTTTTAAACAAGATAGACTCGGCCAAAGTTTATACTGACAGAGAGAATACCTGCAGGAGAGATACGTTGAGTCAGGGTGAGAGATACGGAGACAGTACACAGGGTGTTGAGAGAGAGAGAGAGAGAGAGAGAGAGAGAGCGAGAGAGAGAGAGAGAGAGAGAGAGAGAGAATGAATTACGGTTTCACTTACAGAGACTTGTACATATACTTTCTACTAACCCGCATTCCTGGACTACTAATCTTCACTTCAAGTCTGTGTTCTTACGTTTAATACACTTATTTTTCTATCTCAATTACTGGCGTTGTTTATTTATTTGCGCAGGATTCCATTCCCGGAATCCACAACACATATATATATATTTTTATATGCAGAATATTACAATTTTGTTTTGTAAAGATGTGTGCTAAAGTTTGATCAGAGTATTTTTTAAAGAGAAAAGTTCTTGTTGGCTCGGAAATGTTTCGCATGTTTGTCATGTAGTTTGGAAAATTTTGTACGTGCATGTGTACGTGTTTTCATAAGCGTCTGACCGCACATGATCAAGACGCGAATCCTTTAAGGTTACATTTTCGTAGGCTAATAGAATCAAGAAAGAAAAAGAGAGAGAGAACGAACTCGTGTCTGATACTTATAATTTCTGCAACCACGTGACAGGCTTCTGGAAAAAGAGCTGGAAAACATGACTTGGTCACGCGCTGGAAAAAGACTTGTATGTGGGTGGATTGCAACGCCCACTTGTGTTTATTGACCAATTAAAAGTTGAAATTTCCTGAAAATATGTATAAAGCTGGGTAAGCTCTTTGATCCACTTTTTGCACAGATTTGTACAAAATTCAACATTGATAAGAAAGCGGTATCGGGATGTTAAAGTTGCATTGTGATAAAAGGAGGCACGGTGGCGTAATGGATAGCGACTCGTATCCATTACATTCATTTACGTGCTATTACATCTTCTCCCCCCAGCTATGGGTAAATAGCAAGACAGGACAGACCGGGTTCTATAGCTTTGGATGGCAACTGGTCTACCGCAGAAATGGCAACCTACTGCGAGGAAAAATTGGCCTCGTGTATGACGCATGGCGCATAATTGACAGATGTGTAGAACCCAAATTCGACATTATTCCAATGCCGAAAATAGTTGGGTCAAATCTGTGCAAAAAGTGGATCACAGAACACTTTCAACTTTATACACTGTCAAAAAAACCCTCATTGGTTAATTAATATACAAGTGGGCGTGACTATCCACTTAACTAATTTTTACAGCTCGTGACTGACATCCAAGTTCGCGCCAAGTCTCTGTGAGCCACCCGAAGCAAATAAAAACAGAAACTCATTCACTCGCTTGTGAGAATTGACATCAATCGAATTGCAACTAAACTTCACGTCACATAATTTTAATTTTTTCGTTCATACAACTCAACGATATTGACACTCACTCATCAAAACTTATCAGTGAACTTTATTCTTATTCACTCACCAAATTCCTTTACGCAGAAGTTAAACAAATTCCTGCTAACAAATCGGCATATTTTTTCTACATTCGAGAACCCTGTATTACACAAAGCAATCCAAGGTAAATAACTTCTTTGATTAGAAATTGCATTCAACTTTACAAACATTTACTACTTACATGAACAGTAAATTTTTTCTCTTGCAATTAATTTACGGAATATTCAATAACAACCTTTCGAAACAAACAACCTTTCGAATTAGAACTCATTAACAAAATTTAATCTTTCACCAAACTTCAGTTCAACATAAATTAATCTAACAAGATTTCACCTAAAAAAATCGACTATATTTGCATTACAAAAAATACATTGAAAATTATTTGTTATTCAAATATTTGTCTTTTGTCTTCAATCACAAATGTTTCTTGTTTCCTCTTCAAGTGTTTGCATTTTGCTTAACATATTCGTAGAGTAAAAAATTGTATGGATTGATTTGGGCCGTCAACACCATTAAAAAAATGGTAACCACCAAACTTTCCACTCCAGATGTGATAAAAGGAAGAAGTCACTTCATATATTATAACAAGCAATGACCCAAAGAGAGGAGATGAATGACTTGACCTTCCAACGGTCAGTGTCGAAGTGGCTGAATTCAGCGTCCATTTGGCGCGAAGTCCGTTTTCAGGCAAGAAATGTTACTGTTGCATTGAGAGAACTTTTATTTTTATTTTTCATTTTAAAAAACGTTTGAATGTTATTTGTTTTATTTTATTTTATTTATGATATTTATTATTATTTTATATTTTATTTTTATTTAATAATAATAATAATAATAATAATAATAATAATAATAATAATAATAATAATGTCCCTACATCAGCGATAGAACAACGAAAGGTTTGCCACATCCCGCCTGTGGGAGAGAGGTTGGGGCGTGGAAAACAATTCGTCATCTACAAGGGCTCGGGGATGCTTTTGGACTATCAAGGCTGGAGAGTGAAGGCTGGGCAGCTTCTGTCCAAATATGACAACAGTACTCAATTTTCGACCTCGGCTGGCTCTTGTAAAGTTAGGGGATAGTAGGAGTAGTTAGGCACTTACTGGAGCGGTACAGGGAGCAGACCATTTTACCTGCACCCTTAGCAATGGATTGTATGTACGAGTTCCACATGAGGCCAGGTTCAAAATTGAGGCCCAATAGTCTTTCAAGGCACGGTGCCTCCCCGATGGGACATCCGTTCTTCGTGACTGGCGGTAGTTTCGGGGTCCGATCGGCGATGATGGAATGTAACTAGTTTGGTTTTCGAGACATTGAATGTAACCAGCCAGTTTTTACCCCACTGGGTCTATTTTGCTAAATCGGAAGAGAGGTCAGTTGCCAATCTCTGACCATCAAGAGTTTTAGAGGTGTGCCCGTATGGCGTATATAGTCGTATGATCGGCATAGATGTTTACAAATGATGTTCTTAGGCAGAACATTTATGTAAATCAAAAAGAGGATTGGTCCTAGGAGTGAACCTTGGCGGACGCCTGCGTTGACCGCTAGGGCTCCGGTGGACTGGCCGTCAATAACTACCTTCACGGACCTACTTTTTAAGAACAATTTTATGACCGAGAAGACCCTTCCAGTGATTCTATAGTTGGAGAGCTTGTGTAGTAAATTTTTGTGTCACACCTTGTCAGAGGCCTTCGAGATAGCTAATGCTATGGTGCTCGAGGCGTGTTTGTCGCCAAGAGCCTCACGAATTCTGTGAGGTTAGGACGCCGGCAGTGGATCAGGCCAATCGAAACCCATAGTGCTCGTCGCTGAAGAGGTTTTTTTCTTTCCTATGTGCTCGACGACCTTCTTATTGATTATGGCCACAAAAAGCTTTCAGGTGATACTGAGGAGACTGATGGGTCTGTACTGGGAGTGGAAGATCGCACGCCCACGTTCTTGAAAACCGGGCATACGCTTGACACCTTCCACAGGTTTGGGAATGATTTCTCCGTCAAGCATCGGTTGAATAACTTCACTCGGATTGGGGATAATTCCAGGTTGATATTCTTAAGGACAATCACTGGAATTTTGTCTTGGCCAGTGGCTTTCTTAGGGTCAAGGCTTTTGATAAGTCTAGAGGCTTCTCGTGCTGTAATGTTAATAATACTGAGATTGTGCTCAGTGACACGTGCCAAGTTGGGGAGGAGATGCTCTTTGTCCTCTAACCTTGAGTTTGTGAAGGGTTGTATTTGACTTCGTGCCGCTAACAGATTTTGAATGTCGGTGGGCCGCAATAGACAAAACAAAGACAAGAGTAGAAAAGGAATCGCCAGTGTTTATTGACGCACGTCGGTACAAAGATAACAATATATAGAGAATGGTCAACCTCAAGTCAGCCTGACGTTGAGTAAGGGTGGCTGAATCTGCCTTTCTTTGGGACGGCTACCAAACACGTCCGGACTCAATGGATGGGAAGTGTGAAGAGAGCGATCATGTCCTTTCCGGAAGTGAGGGAAGAGGGTAATAATATTCTCACGTAACCGGAACCTAGCTGGCACCCTAACAGGTGCTACCACCCCGGGTCAGTATGGACCTGGGAACACCATCAATTAAGAGGTGGTTCCACGCTCCTCGAAATCTCCTGATCAGAGGCCTTGATGTTGGACGTAGTTTATAGTCTTACCCAGGATGCGGATGTAGTTTATCGTCTTACCCAGGACGTGGATGTAGTTTATCGTCTTACCCAGGACGCGGATGTAGTTTATCGTCTTACCTAGGACGCGGATGTAGTTTATCGTCTTACCCAGGACGCGGATGTAGTTTATCGTCTTACCTAGGACGCGGATGTAGTTTATCGTCTTACCCAGGACGCGGATGTAGTTTATCGCCATACCCAGGACGCGTATGTAGTTTATCGTCTTACCCAGGACGTGGATGTAGTTTATCGTCTTACCCAGGAAGCGGATGTAGTTTATCGTCTTACCCAGGACGCGGATGTAGTTTATCGTCTTACCTAGGACGCGGATGTAGTTTATCGTCTTACCTAGGACGCGGATGTAGTTTATCGTCTTACCCAGGACGCGGATGTAGTTTATCGTCTTACCTAGGACGCGGATGTAGTTTATCGTCTTACCCAGGACGCGGATGTAGTTTATCGCCATACCCAGGACGCGTATGTAGTTTATCGTCTTACCAAGGAAGCGGATGTAGTTTATCGTCTTACCTAGGACGCGGATGTAGTTTATCGTCTTACCCAGGACGCGGATGTAGTTTATCGTCTTACCTAGGACGCGGATGTAGTTTATCGTCTTACCTAGGACGCGGATGTAGTTTATCGTCTTACCCAGGACGCGGATGTAGTTTATCGTCTTACCTAGGACGCGGATGTAGTTTATCGTCTTACCCAGGACGCGGATGTAGTTTATCGTCTTACCTAGGACGCGGATGTAGTTTATCGTCTTACCTAGGACGCGGATGTAGTTTATCGTCTTACCCAGGACGCGGATGTAGTTTATCGTCTTACCTAGGACGCGGATGTAGTTTATCGTCTTACCCAGGACGCGGATGTAGTTTATCGCCATACCCAGGACGCGTATGTAGTTTATCGTCATACCCAGGACGTGGATGTAGTTTATCGTCTTACCCAGGACGCGGATGTAGTTTATCGTCTTACCCAGGACGCGGATGTAGTTTATCGTCTTACCCAGGACGCGGATGTAGTTTATCGTCTTACCCAGGACGCGGATGTAGTTTATCGTCTTACCTAGGACGCGGATGTAGTTTATCGTCTTACCTAGGACGCGGATGTAGTTTATCGTCTTACCTAGGACGCGGATGTAGTTTATCGTCTTACCAAGGAAGCGGATGTAGTTTATCGTCTTACCTAGGACGCGGATGTAGTTTATCGTCTTACCCAGGACGCGGATGTAGTTTATCGCCATACCCAGGACGCGTATGTAGTTTATCGTCTTACCTAGGACGCGGATGTAGTTTATCGTCTTACCAAGGAAGCGGATGTAGTTTATCGTCTTACCTAGGACGCGGATGTAGTTTATCGTCTTACCCAGGACGCGGATGTAGTTTATCGTCTTACCTAGGACGCGGATGTAGTTTATCGTCTTACCTAGGACGCGGATGTAGTTTATCGTCTTACCCAGGACGCGGATGTAGTTTATCGTCTTACCTAGGACGTGGATGTAGTTTATCGTCTTACCCAGGACGTGGATGTAGTTTATCGTCTTACCCAGGACGCGTATGTAGTTTATCGTCTTACCCAGGACGTGGATGTAGTTTATCGTCTTACCCAGGACGCGGATGTAGTTTATCGTCTTACCCAGGAAGCGGATGTAGTTTATCGTCATACCCAGGACGGATAGATTTTGAATGTCGGTGGATCGCAATAAACGAAACAAAGACAAATGTAGAAAAGGAATCGCCAATGTCTATTGACGCACTTGGGTACAAAATGGGAAGCTTTAGAGAATGGTCAACCTCAAGTCAGCCTGACGTTGAGTGAGGGTGACCGAATCTCCCTTTCTTTCGGATGGGCTATCAAACACGCCCGAACTCAATGGTTGGGAAGTGAAAACAGAACGTTCGTATTCTTTCCGGATGCGGGGGATCATAAAATTCACGCATGACCGGAAACCCTTGTTTATCTCTTTCTTTTGCATTATGGGAATATGAAATTCTTTATTTTTTATTATTATTTTCCTTATTAGTTTATCCCACAAGTTTGATGTAAACAGAAAAGGTTCGCCTTGCCTGTTGAGGAGGATATGTCCTCGGTGCCATTTATAATTGTGGGTACAGCCGATTTACCTCTGTTCATAATTTTGTTAGTGATCTTCCAGAATTCGCGGGATCCAATTTGCTAGACCCTTGGCCTGAACTGCTTGTGCGTAGGTCGTTGAATAGGTTGTTTTTCTTATACATGTCGGCGGTCACCAAAATGTTGTGGGGGACTCACTCACATCATAGCAGCACAAATTAACTTTGTGCTCACGGAGATAAAAACATACTTGACAGGAAATAAAACGTACACAAATAAGAGAAAAATCATGGTAAATTGTATGTTAATTTCATACAATTTATCCATATTTTTGTAAGTATTTTTTAGGTTACAATTTTTTTATGGAACATGTGATGAAAGGGAGAATTTACTCCGTAGTATTACAAACCATATCACAAAAAGAAGTTACAAACGTGTTGCCCGTAATAAGGTTTGTGGCGAAGAGTTTGAATTTAACGTCTTTTCGCGGGATGTCCGTATTTTCGGCAGGAACAGTTTTTGTTGCATGCTGGAAGTATTTTACTATTTTTACTTTTTATTTAATTTATTTTAAAAAGAGTTTAAATATCATTGTTTTATTTTATTTATAATTTTCATCATCATTATTATTATTATTTTATTTATTTATAATAATAATATCCCTACATCTGCACTTAGCGTTTTCTAAAACTTTTGTTGCAGCAATTTGTACCCTACTGATTATTTCCGTTACTGCTGGTGAAGGCGGCAAAGTAAGGAAGCCTCCACATACCACAATGGTCAACAAGTGAGATAGTTTCTATAAAAAAAAAGAATAAATGTCCGTAGTAGAACTCAAGTTTTGTATGCTTCTTCTTTGTTTATCCTATATGAACCTGAACACGCCTAAAGTACACACAAACACGCAACCTTTAAATTCCAGAATGTTACGATGACCGCAGCATCAGAGAATGGACAAAATTAATTCATCGACTTTTGATTTTGGTTAATTTTTCCATCCTCTTATAAACACGCTTTCTAGAATGTGCTTTATTGAAGAAAAGCTTGAGAGTTCTTTGAATGAATGCTAATGCGAAAAATCTAATGTAGGTTGTTTCGTCTTGCAGGGAGTGACTGCCAAGATGTATAATCTAGAAGAACGAATAGTCTCGAAAAAGGAACTTCTTGTGAATGGGTTTGATGGAATCATCCATATTTGTTACTCACCCCCGTATAAAAATACACTCCTCTAGCAAACCCATCCTAACCAATCAGCACTTCACTTTTTAAATCTTGAATTCTCATTGGTCGAGACAGCACAAAAAGTGTAGCAATTCTCTACAAATCTGTTTTCCCGCTAAGCGCGTTGGAGCCGGTTTGAATCACAGAAAATAAATAAATTGATCGTTTAATCCGATTCGAACAGTCAGTAACATAATCTCCATGAGATGCTAAACAACTCAACGCGTTTCATTTCACTGACCCAACGAACTTTTCGCGCGTCAACTTGCTGACTCAATAATCATCATTTCTCTCTCAAGGAACTCTATCTACAATTTACTAAAAAGAGTGATAAAATTCGCTACCAAGTAGGAATTGTATTCATCAACCAACTATTATTAATACAGTTAAAGGTGCATAACTCCTTGAGACCTTAAACGAACAATTACTACTAAAACACGTATACACATTAACATTTGAACTTACATATGTGACAATTTTCACCCTACAGAATTTAACTTCAACAAACCTGAACTGTAAACTCTTAGACGCCAACTCATTACATGGTCATTCCATACATTTTCTCCTATCACGTCACACTCAAACATCAATCATAAATTCACTATATGTATGTTATTCGTATATAAATGCCTGTTATTGTTGAAACCTCTAATTCCATTGTTTCTCGTTGAATTTTCTTTGCAATTGATTGCTTTTAAATGCTCATTGTTTATTTGTTGTGGATGAAAAATTATCGAACACACCCATTTCTGAATCTTCAAGCAATTTAACCTTCTGATACCTTCTAACACACCACACATCCCCAACAGGTTAAAAGTTAAAGTAAAGAATTCTATGTACGGAATGTTGTTCCGCGTTGCGTGAAGCTGTGGTGGCACGGAGCAAGCGAAGGACCGGATATTAACCCTCAGAGGTTTAGACAGCAAATGACCAATACTGGTCTCTGCGCACCCGGCTCCACGCAGAATTTCCGGTGGAAAACTAAAAAGAAATAAAAAGAACGATAAGCAATTTTCCACCAATTAAACAGCTCCGCGCCATACCCAACAGTTTGTTTCAGCAGACTGACTCTGATCCGAAGGGCACACATAAATAGAGCGATAAATTCACTTCTAAGACAGAAAGCTTTGAAGTACCGTCAGTGAATGTCGCTACGCTTTTTTCACCCGTCAAACCCGATGCCTTCAGCCTTCCTTCACCAACGGAGATATCAAAGGACTCCTACCAACCCATTGACCTCACCTTTCATCTCCTGTGACCAGCACGTCATGAACTTAAGTATTAACAAAAGACACTTATATTCTTTTAATAATCGGATTTCTCTTCTATGAATGAACATTTTGTAACGGACTTTGTGCGTGTAAATCAAGAAACATTGTACTATTCATTGATGTTGCATTTAAATACAAAGTGTTTTTGATATACCCTTCTCTTTCGTATGTTATTTTGTTTATGTTATGGTGACCTCAATTTGATCGCTTGTTGAACCTTTAGGCCAAACTAGCGGCTGTCCCGAAGGACTGCTACTATTTATCTACCTTCTGATACAAACAACAATTAACAACGAGAACTCTATACCCCATCACCATAAGTGGTAACCCCCCATCACCATAAGTGGTGACGGCCGACGTGATTTTAACACATAAATATACACGCACGCACAAAAAAAAAAAAATTGAACTGTCACAAAATTAGAATTTTTATTCAACACAAACCAAAAACATGGCAGATGACGCTGAAGAAACTACAATTAATCAAAACCAACCAATCCAAGCTGTTGCGATAAAACCACCAAACTTCATTGAATCAAACGTAATAGCTTGGTTTGCGATAATGGAGGCGCAATTTAATATTGCAAATATAAGACAGACCAGTCAAAAATTTTTTAACACTTTGGCAGCTCTCCCTGTGGACATAGTAGGAAATATACAGCCAACTATACTGCAATCAAAAGATTACGACGCACTAAGAGAAGCAGTGACGGGCGCTTACGAGAAAACAAAACCAGAGATGCTGGACAAATTAATGTCGTCATCGACTGTAACAGGTCGTCCCTCAGTATACCTGAATGAACTTATGTCATTAGCAAGCCGAATTGGCGTAGGGGACGATATCGTACGTCACAAATTTATTCAAGCCCTACCTCACTCCATTAAACCAGTGGTAGCGGCACAAGTCGATTTAGACACAGATCGCCTTGGAAGAATGGCGGATGACTTACTATTATATTTTAACAAACAAGACACCGCACATATTCGACAGATTTCGGGGAAGCAAAGGGATGAACAGCAAAATAAAAATGAAACTAAAAGGATACATGGCTGTTCCCACAGTGAAAATAAATTCCCTACCAGTGTTCGCCCTTTTAACAAGGACCAAAAACCTCTAATTTGCCGAGCGCATTTATACTTTGCGGAACGTGCAAAATTTTGTAAGCCGTGGTGCAGATGGCCAAATAAACGGAATGTTCAAATGCAACCCAACTCTCGCCCAAATTCACCAGTTCCTCGTGAGATTTCGG
This sequence comes from Acanthosepion esculentum, assembly GCA_964036315.1. Lineage (NCBI taxonomy): Eukaryota > Metazoa > Mollusca > Cephalopoda > Sepiida > Sepiidae > Acanthosepion > Acanthosepion esculentum. Next base: position 41,556,440 of record OZ038503.1, read on the forward strand.
AAAACTAACTAGGCGAGAGGTGTTAGCTTCCATTTCCTCGCCGCTTCTCATTGTAGCCGCACGGTTAGGAGCTCAAAGTTTAAATTTTATTGTGGATACAGGAGCTGCCGTATCTATACTTCCGAAGAGATATTTAAGCGGAGCTGTAACATACCCAACCAATATCTCTTTAGTGTCTGCCAACGGTCAAAAGATTGAATGCTCAGGACAAGCAGTACTGAATCTAACACTACGGAACCTCAGACGAGAATTTACCTGGACATTTATAATAGCCGAAACTGCTCAGCCACTCCTAGGATACGATTTCCTAAACCATTTCGGGCTAATGGTGGACTGCACAAACAATAAGCTGATTGATAAAATGACTAATAGACAATCCGATGCACATCCATCGTCTATTATCATGAATATAGATTTAGTACCGAATAAAGATGCTAACAAAATGGTACGAGCAATTCTGGAGAAATACCCAAACTTAATTTCTCCTCATCGCGACACGAATGCAACAAAACCAAAGATATTCCATAGAATAGAAACTGGTAGCAACCCTCCTACTTTCTCCAGAGCCAGACAATTATCAGCTCAGAGATGTGAAATTGCAAAAGAGGAATTCAAGAAACTCCTAAAGGCAGGAATAATTTCCCCTTCAAACTCTGAATGGAGTTCAGCCTTACATATGGTACCGAAGTCAGACGGCACATATAGACCTGTTGGCGATTACAGACATTTAAATACCATAACAAAAGCCGATCGATATCAAGTCCCAAATATAAATTCCTTGTCTTCGAAGCTTCATAATAAGAAGTTCTTTTCAAAGATAGACCTGTCGTCTGCTTATCATCAGATACCTGTACATCCGGAGGATGTTTGCAAGACAGCCATCTCTACCCCTTTTGGGTTATTTGAATATAACTATATGCCTTTCGGACTACGGAACGCATCATGTACTTTTCAGAGAATGATGGACAATATCTTTCGTGATACTGATTATACCTTTGTATATATCGACGATATCCTTATATTCTCAGAAGATGAAGAAACTCATTCCAAGCATATCGACCTAGTACTACAAAAACTGAGTGAGTACGATTTTAAAATTTGTCTCTCCAAATGCATATTTAGTGCTAATGAATTAGACTTTTTAGGATTTCATATTTCTGCTAGTGGTCTCAAACCCAGTGCTAAAAAGTTGAATGAATTAAGTGAATTTCCTCAACCAAACGATTCCAAATCACTACGCCGATTCATCGGAATGGCAAATTTTTACAGAAAACTTGTGCCAAATTTCAGCGATATCATACTACCTCTCACGGAAAAAATACGTTTAAACCAAAATTCCAAGTCATTAACCCTAACAAAGGAAGAAATTGAATCTTTCGAAAATATGAAAAAGTCTTTATCAAATGTAACTGTTTTGGCTTTCCCCAGCTCGAAAGCTAACAACTATCAACTTGTAACAGACAGTTCGAATTATGCGGTGGGTGCAGCACTTCATCAAATGATTGATAATCAACCCATCCCCATAGGTTTCTTTTCAAAGAAATTATCCCAAACCCAACAAAAATATTCTACTTTTGACAGAGAACTACTAGCTGCCTATCTAGCAGTACTCCATTTTAAACATTTAATAGAAGGCAGAAATGTAATGTTACTGACGGATCACAAACCACTTTGCAGTGCTTTTAAAAGCCAGTCTTCCTTAAAATCAGATAGACAACAGCGTCACCTCTGTTTTATCAGCGAATATGTAAATGACATTTCACATATAAGAGGTTCACAAAATATAGTAGCTGATTGTTTATCACGACCTGTCAACGCGATCACTATTGATATATGTGACTTACAAGAAATAATGAAGCATCAAGCTACTGACAATGAAATTCAGGCATTCAAAGATCAACTGAAACCATACACAATAAATCAAAATGAAACCATATTATGTGACACGACATTACCTTTTCCACGACCTTTTGTGACTGAAAAGCTCAGAAAATCGGTATTTGACAGTCTGCATAATCTATCACATCCAGGAATAACATCTTCAAGAAAAATAATAAAATCCAGATACTATTGGCCGAAGATGGACAAGTCAATAAAAACCTGGTGCACAGAATGCCAACACTGCCAACAAGCAAAAATAATAAAACACACAAAGAGCAAAGTAAATCCATTTGAATTACCTTCCAGTCGTTTTGAAACGGTGCATGTGGATACTGTCGGTCCCTTACTACCAGTAAAGAACCAAACTGACCCTTATTTTTCACCATATCGATATTTATTAACATGCATTGATAGAAATACGAGATGGATAGAAGCATGCCCAATAACAGAAATTACGGCAAAATCAATATCAACGGCTTTTGTCAATCTGTGGATCTCCCGATTCGGGGTTCCTCTTCATGTCGTTACGGACAGAGGAAGCCAATTTGAATCCGAATTATTCTCAGAACTATCAAAAATAATAGGCTTCCACAGATTACGAACAACGGCGTACCATCCGCAAACGAATGGATTAGTTGAGCGAGCACACAGAACTTTAAAAACGGCTATTATAGCCAGGAAAGAATCGTGGTTGTCAGCTCTTCCTATCGTCCTTTTGGGAATGAGGATAACACCTAACGAATCAAACTATTCTTCATTTACTGCAGTAACAGGGAGTCATGCACAAGTCCCCCGATTGTTAATTGACTCTATCAAGAACGAGAATAGTGAAATGACAAACTCGCACGTTAAAATTCTAGCCGACGAGATGCAAAAATTTGACATGGACAAATTATCCAGGGGACACCTGCATACAATACCTAATTCTTACATTCCAAAAGATTTACAAACATGTAAAAGTATCTGGCTAAGAACAGACAGAGTAAGAAAGCCATTGGAAGCTCCATACACAGGTCCATTCCAAGTATTAAGTCGTCATGAAAAATATTTTACTATTAAAAGATCGGATGACGTACATAGTAATGTTTCAATAGATAGACTAAAACCTGCATATATTTCTGAAAATATAAAATCAAAAGATTCCATTGGATCAAAACCGGATTTGGATAACTCCCTATCTTGTTCCGAAGAAACTAATGATAACAAACCAGAAACTAGAACGAAGTCCGGTAGAACGGTTAAATGGAAGAAAGAAAACACATATTTTTATTACTAAAAAAAAACAAAAAAAAAAACAAAAAAAAACAAACAACAACAACAACAACTCCGTTTACTGGGGCGAAAGTTATGTGGTGGCACGGAGCAAGCGAAGGACCGGATATTAACCCTCAGAGGTTTAGACAGCAAATGACCAATACTGGTCTCTGCGCACCCGGCTCCACGCAGAATTTCCGGTGGAAAACTAAAAAGAAATAAAAAGAACGATAAGCAATTTTCCACCAATTAAACAGCTCCGCGCCATACCCAACAGTTTGTTTCAGCAGACTGACTCTGATCCGAAGGGCACACATAAATAGAGCGATAAATTCACTTCTAAGACAGAAAGCTTTGAAGTACCGTCAGTGAATGTCGCTACGCTTTTTTCACCCGTCAAACCCGATGCCTTCAGCCTTCCTTCACCAACGGAGATATCAAAGGACTCCTACCAACCCATTGACCTCACCTTTCATCTCCTGTGACCAGCACGTCATGAACTTAAGTATTAACAAAAGACACTTATATTCTTTTAATAATCGGATTTCTCTTCTATGAATGAACATTTTGTAACGGACTTTGTGCGTGTAAATCAAGAAACATTGTACTATTCATTGATGTTGCATTTAAATACAAAGTGTTTTTGATATACCCTTCTCTTTCGTATGTTATTTTGTTTATGTTATGGTGACCTCAATTTGATCGCTTGTTGAACCTTTAGGCCAAACTAGCGGCTGTCCCGAAGGACTGCTACTATTTATCTACCTTCTGATACAAGCAACAATTAACAACGAGAACTCTATACCCCATCACCATAAGTGGTAACCCCCCATCACCATAAAGCTACCGAAGAAAATTATTTTGTTGTTTCTATTTATTGTTTCAAATAGGCTCACAAAGATAGATTTTTGGTTGATGAAAACTTGTGTTTCAATTAGTTTTAAATTGCTAGTTAAATTTTTAATCTTTAAATTTTGTGTGGTGAGCCTCTTATAGGCACCATGAGTTGATCTACTTTTAGTCTTGTAGAATCAGACTTGTACATTTGTTTTAAAACACCCCATTAAAAGTGGTTCAGAGCGGAACTTATCTCAAACCAATCCAAGTAGCCCAACAATCGGCTCCAGACGAGAATTAACTAAAAACGCTTTCTGATTGGCTAATTGTTATGGTCCAAGGTAAGGACCAAGGAAGAACAACACGAACACAAGAGTAGGAATAACAAAGATATATTACACAGAATAATAATACAAGATGTGGAAGGTGTTAGTATGACTGTCAGTCTGGTTTGGAGTGAACTACTATTGGCTCGACTCGATTCCGTCTCGATATTTAACAACCCTCCCACGTGGGTCGAATGTGGCACAAGGCCGGTTTAATGTGGGCTCCCCGAGCCCGTAGGCTCGGCCAAAAATATGCCCATTTAGAACCCGTATAAACGGGTTCAGGGACTGTCTACCTCCCCGGACGAAACTTTGCCCTTCGGCAAAGCCTCGTCCGGGTTCCTCTCTGCCAAAGCAGAGAGTTCGACAGAAGACGCAAACAGTCAGAGACTGCTCATGACTCGATTCCGTCTCGTCCCTCTCTCTTGAGAGGCGAAGTATTTATAGTGCCAGGAAGAGTTCACTCTGTCGTTATAGGTAAGGTCCCATAACACTAATAAATAAAAAAATTCATAATTTCATACGTTCTCAACTACGTACGCATCGTATAGGTTTAGTGTGTATCCTAAGCAGATACAAATTTGCGCCAAATTTCTTGGAGCCACCCACGTGACTTGAAATATCAATAAATGCGTAACATCATTCGACTTCGACAGTGAGTCATACGAATTTTCTCAGCTCGACACACGAATCCATGTCACATATTTTACCAGGCTTAAAGTTAACATTTCCACAGCTTGCGAAGTACACTCACTCAACTACATAAACTCAATAGAAAACATCAAGTGACACATACAATCAAAGAGAGGCAACATCATACACAGAACAGTAAGTCGAGTAGAATATTACAAAATTCAACACCAAAAACAAACTGTTTAATTTTCCTAACAAACACAAGAATACCTTATCAAACTTACCCATTTTTATCCACACACTTTCTCAATTCTTAATCAGTCATATAATATCTTCAGAAGCATTTCAATCCACACAAGAAAAAACTTTGAAGCAGTCTAAACAACTCTCAGCATACAATTTTGTACCTTCTATTGGTTATATAAAAAATATTTATTGTTGAACCAAAATATTGATTCAGTTCGTTATTTCTCTTGTTTGCTTGCTTTTTGTTACATTTGTGAAATTAAAATAAGTAACGGGTTAATCGCATTACTGTTGTGACCAAGTAAATGGTTAAGAAATAACAAAACAAGAGGTTGCAGATAAATAGTGTATTGAACAGTAAATACAACAGAAGTGTGTCACACGACTTGGGGGTGTGTGTCCGTTGACCAGTGTTCCGTTTATATAGCAGTTCCCCCTGAGGCCTAAATTTTCCTACAAACTTTATAGTACGTGGAAGAGTCCACGATAGCCTCATTAGAGGGAGCACACCACAACAGTTACCACCAATCCTTTACAGATTGGTAAACCCGTTTTGTTGGTGGTATTAACCCCCTCAGTCTTGAGGGAAATATGTGAATCTGAAACTGATAAAATATGAAGGTACAACTTCCTTGTTGCTCATATATGTAAGCCATTGCTAATGTTTATAGACAAGTTGTGGAGTAATCTTCCGACTGTCGACATCCCATATAAGTCCTCTGGGCAGTGGGCCGGAGCCGTAAGGATTGTAAAGCTGGTTGTTTTAATAGCATCAGTGACTTTTGAACTGGCTGTCTTTTACGCACGGGGAATAAAAAGCAAGAATAAACGCATTATCATGATTACCAAGCATCTTGTCTCAATCTTTCACCATTTGTGGCCTCGTCTGCAAATCATTGGTGGTAGGACATAAATGTAATATCATGCATAAAAACTTGAATTGAGTTAGGTGTTGGACACTCATACATCGAAATTGACAGGAGAATCATATATATATATATATATATATATATATATATATATATATATGAAGAAATATAGTCTTAAAGTGTGCTATATTTATGGGATAAAGTGCTCAATATCAGAGATAGAGCGTGTGTAAATATAAAAGTGAACATTGAAGTCAACACTTACAGGCGACAGTCTGTTTCATGCTAGATGCAATCATCGGGCCACGATGATTGCATCTAGACTGTTGCCTCTAAGTGTTGAATTCTATGTTCACTTATATATATATATATATATATATATATATATATATATATATGAAGAAATATAGTCTTAAAGTGTGCTATATTTATGGGATAAAGTACTCAATATCAGAGATAGAGCGTGTGTAAATATAAAAGTGGACATGGAAGTCAGCACTTAGAGGCGACAGTCTAACTGTCGCCTCTAAGTGCTGACTTCCATGTCCACTTTTATATATATATATATATATATATATATATATATATATATATACACACACACACACACAGTGGTGAGTTGTGATACAGTGAAACAGTCTGTCTGTGGATGGCAATATATATGCTCCTGAAAAAATTATTTCGGTTGAGCTCTCTGGGGAGAAAGTATGAGTTTGTAAACAATGATTATTACTGCTACTAATGCAATACTCTTCGATAAAACAAATCGCGTTCTCTCAGTAACTGGTGTGTTTATCTAAAACAAAATACGCTTAAATTCACCTTCATCTCTGCCGTACGCCAACGGCTTATGGGTAGACTCTGCGATTGATGCCAATTCAGCCGGGTTTCGATCCTAGCTAGACGCAACCGGGCGTCTAGCCACACTGATGAGCTGTGATACATGGAAACAGTCTGTCTGTGGATGACAATATATATATATATATATATATATATATATATATATATATATATATATATATATATATATACTAGCTTAAAAGCCGTTCTATCAGGCGGCGTTTAAATTATCTCCTGCTGAGGGGTTTTGCTTGATCATCATCACAATAGGAAGATGAATAAACTACAGAAGAACTCAAAAATTGATCGCTGCGCTTACCCTTTAAAAGTTCAACGATAATTCTTCTGGTGCCACTTAATTTAATGACAATTTGATGTACGTAGGTCCTTACTTTCCGTACAAACAATTATTTCTATGTCATGGGTGACTTTCGCTGGATTTAGCAATTAATTTTGATTATTCCAAAATTTATTTCCAAGTTATAAAAAAAGTAATTTCGTCGCAAAAAAATCAATTAACACTTCGCCGAAAAAAAAATCGCAAACTTGGGAACCCCAAATTTCAGGATTGTGGGTCCGGATCCAGTCCGGAATGTTTTTAATCTGCTCTCGGATTCAGCTTGATTCAAAAAAAGGTTATGATATGTTGGACTACGGCCTCTGGGAGTAAAGTTGAAAACACGGACAATTATATTTTGAAACACTGTAATTTGAGAAGAGTAATTTTTTCATTTGAAACGAGCTATTAAATGTTAGAGAGTTGTGTATCTTTATGTTGAAAAAGTGTGTGTGATAGAATGACACACTGACATTCGCATTTATTTTATATATATATATATATATATATATATATATATATATATATATATATATGATTAATAAGATTATAACATTTGTTACATAGATGACTGATATATTCAGCAACCCGACTTCAGACTTCGTCGACACCCCCCACAAAAGCAATCGTCCACTCGTCAGAGGATACCAGCCACCGACTTTTTAATTTCTTGTTTTTTGTCATTTTATATTAAGTTGAATTAAAAAAAAATATTATGCACATTTTATTGATATCAGACTGATTTTTCTCTTCTTCTTTCATTGTGTGTGTGTGTGTGTGTGTGTGTGTGTGTGTGTGTGTGTGTGTGTGTACTCCCGCGTAGAATGTCATGGTCATTTCTCGCTAGATACTGAAGTCAATACCGAGTGGCAACAGATTGTTTCATGCTTGAACGCAATCTTCATTGCGTGTGTAGCGGACCGTGGGGGTGAAGATGTGAAGAGATATCAGAAGGTTAAACTTTCCTGCTGGCGATTCTAGCTACATAAGAATGTCGGACTCTAATTAAGTCCAAAGAAGACAAAGAAAACAAACAAGACCGATATACATGAGTAAACAAATATAGATTAATAACAAAACAAGTTAAACAAAGACATGGACTGTTATATAGAGTTTGTATGGAGAAATTATGTATGTGTGTTGTAAGTGTTCGTATGTACGTGTATTGTGCTTAGCGTGTTCCCAGAATTTGGGAAACGCTGTATCTGTGAGAGGTCACATATTGGCCTAAGTGGAAAAAGAGAGATTTTACCTCGCCTCCGCGCGAGGTAGCGGCCCAAGGCCTAAGTCGAAAGAGAGAGAGAGAGAGAGAGAGAGAGAGAGAGAGAGAGAGAGAGAGAGAGAGAGAGAGAGAGAGAGAGAGAGAGAGAAGGGTCAGCCAGTATTTATAACCAGGAGAAGAGACCCCTGTTGAAGGATTAAAGAACTGAGGAGGCGCTAACTCCGACATGTGTTGATCTCAGTGTCTGTGGAGCACTTTAACCTATAAATATAGCATACATTTAAACTATATTTTTATCACTATATATATATATATATATATATATATATATATATATATATATATATATATATATAGTGGTACTCGTTTGGAAAAACCATAGGTATTTCGTGTTGTAATTAAACAAACCAATGCCCAACGAAAAATGAGGGATAAGAAAAGAAAGAACTAAGAACATGAAATTGAGGCGAAAACAATCGTCCAGATTTCAAGCTCAGAGTCCAAAGAAAAAAAACCTTTTTTATTCCTCATTTTCCCTTGGACATTGGTTTGTTCAATTACAAGCCGAAATACCTAAGGTTTTTCCAAACGAGTACCACTATTTATATAATTTTAACTCTAGATTACCCTATTGAGCACTTTATAAAATTAACCGTTATGGAACGAGTAGACGTAGGTTACTCATTTAAAAATATACCATTACCTGACCGACACTGATATGAATTAGTTTTACTGAAGAAAATAGAATCATTCATAGCGAATATGAGATGGATAGCACATTTCTTCTTTAATAATAACCAGAATAAACCTCGAACCATCGAATCGTATGGTTTTAAAACCTATGCTCACCCACCCCATATCAAAGAGCTTGACAAATTTGAGTCCAACTTAATCGGATTAATTAAAATAATACTGTCTAGAAAGATTACTAATAGGTATCACAGATGAAATTTTCAAACAGGTACTAGGTGTTATCTGATTGCATCTTCTTAATCTACATGATTAAAGAAACTTAGCAGTTTTTGTTTTATCAAAACCGTTTAATTTTGGCAGATTTATTTTTATTTTTACACATGTGCTCGACTTAGTCATTTTTTTTGTCTATTATGAATTAGTACAAAATACCATATTTGGACTCCTATATTTTAAAAAGCAATTAAGAACAACAGTTAAAATTATACTAGCTTGTTAGGTATACAACAAAGAAATTAATAATAAAATTACAGATAGTATCACTGCATATTTCTTAAATAGATTCAGTCTGAATATGCGAATTTTATAAATCAAAACCTCTGCAACGATGTGCAAACAACTCATAACCTGAGGTTTGACAATTCATAAAACTGGAAATAAGACCCACATTTACCCCAAATTTCAAATATCACATTATGACTATACCAGTAACATGCCTAATTTTTGGAGGAGTGATAGAATGGATATATTCTGGATTATTCTACTTCAAATTTGAAAAAAATTGCTTTTTAACCTTTTGTCACAAGGTCTTTGAAAGGCTGATTTTAGACTTGCTTGAATTGTGTCATAAAATTAATACTTCTTACACTAGAAACACCAAATTTCATATCTAGCCATTTCTGGAGGTGCTCTTTATCATGGTTAAAATGACCTAAAATCAACAGATTTTAGAATGTATATATATGGAGCAGATGCTGAGCAAGTACATTCCTGACTCAACATGTACAATTTCTGGTCTGTAGAGAGAGAGAGAAGCTTAACACACGCCAAGCAATACCCACTAATGATTACTAATAATCCGTACCAAATAAATATTACTAAGAAATAATAATAAATTAGGAAAATGAATATTAAATCATAAATTTGTATCTAGATAGCAATAAATCGTAACTAAAATCCATTCATTAGATAATTTTTAAAAGTAAGAAAATTGTTTGAAGGAGTAACTTTAAACAAAATGTTAGTTGGTAACTGAAATGCTGATAATTATTGTGAGAATACTGCAAAAACATAAAAGACATTCTAGAATTTTTGTGTAGAATGTTTTTTTATCTCATTCTTTGAATATGAATATTTTTCGATCAATAAGTCCTACATTTTTTTCGTGATTTGAATCTGAGCGTAAAGTAAACAAATCGATTTTTGTTTCATATTTTTTTATGACGAAAACAGTTTTTAAATCCCATTTACATATCATAGAAAATTAATATTTAAAACAAATTCTTAGCAATTTTCCTGAAAATTTCGTCCATGGAAAACATGCTGGTCGATTCTTTTGTGTCCGTGTTGACGCTGTGTATTGAGTCTCGCGTGGAGTTGAAATGATGGCCGAGCGAGTCGCACATGGTTACACATAATCGCACACGCGCAAAATGGAGCTATCGTTTCATATTTGATTTTGATTAATTTTCATAGATTATTAAATGACCGTTTTAATGATATATTTTATGTGTTTTGATTTTTACAAAAAATATTTGCATTTTACGATCAAACTTTTCATTTGAATTGTTTACAAACTTCTTATGAAAATTAAAAAATATAAAATATATGAAAATGAAGCGTAAAATGTTCTCTTTCAAACTAATGTATTACCAAAATTGTAGTAAATCCTGCGGAGTGCGCATATTACAAAATTTGAGGAAGTCTAAACTGCCGTCAGTGAAAAAAAATGGCCAATATTTTGCGAAATCACCAAAATGTCTCTATTTTCAAACTGTAATGTTCATCGCACACTGTAGTACATATAAAAATAAATAAGATAGAAACAAAGTTCATGAAATAAGCTTTTATTTGGTATGCCTTATGTTTTTATGGAGATATTGAATGAAATAACACGGCGAGTTGAATATATGCATTTTTTAGTGTTTAGTTAAGAATTTCATCGGCTGTAAGCTGAGTGTTGGGATACCTATTACTAATAATAAACAACAGCAAATTAGCAAAGATCTGAAAGATATAAAAAATAACAAAAAATTTTTCGTAAAAGCTGACAAATCCAAGTTTTTATACAAGATAAGCCCCAAGAAATATTATAATATGCTTAATAAAGAAGTAATCAAGTATTATAAAAAAGCCCCCGCTAATCTAGAAACTGAGCTGAATAAGGAAGCTAGCATATTAGTCAATAAGTTTAACTTAGAAAATAGGGTTGAAAAAATTAGCGTAAAAACTGGTTTCATAACAATTAAAGATCACAAAGACAACTTCCTAAATAATCTCGAATGTCGACTAAAACACAATTGGGTAAGGTTAGTAAAATAATCTTGCAAGACATATGCGAATCGTTAAGAACATTCTTAAACATTAACCAATGGCGTTCCACCTACGATTGTATCAAATGATTTAAGAGTTATGATAAAAATAACAAATGTCCTTTCATAAAATACGATATAAAAGAATTCTATCCATCGATTACTGAAAAAAAACGTTAATGAAGCCTTGCTGTTAGCTAAAGAATATATATCGATTTCTAGCGATAAAATGAATCTTATTAAATATTGCCGTAAATCATTGTTATTCCACAATAACGAATTATGGATTAAAAAAGAGATAAGGGTAATTTTGATAATCCCATGGGGGTGATAGAATCGTCCATATTTTCTACTCACCCCCGTGATAAAATACACTCTTCCATCAAAATCAGTTTTAACCAATCAACACCTCACATTGCAAATCTCGACTTTTTATTGGTCGAGACAACACCAAAATGTGTAACAATTGTCGAAAACCTAATTTCGCGCCAAGTTCCCTGGAGCCTACTTTGGATTCCCAAAACAAATAAAAAGGACCATTTCGACCCAATTCACCTGTCAGTCACTTAGCTTCAGAGAGATGCCACACGAATCCACGAGTGTCACTATTTTGACTTAAGGAACTTTTCGCGCGTCAACTGCTGACTCAAATACCAACATTATTCTCTCAAAATTCAATTACAACTTTCTAAGAAAAGTGTTCTTACACACTGCTAGGATAGAAATTGTATTTAACAAAAGATAAACACAGAACAATCCAAGGTAAACAACTCTAGAAAATTAAGACATTTATACTCTACTTTAATCACGCACACAAACTACACGAAATTTTTGTATAAGTAATATTTTCCATTTTACTCTATTTGACCAGTTCTTTAACACATGAACAATTTTGAACTGTAAATCAATAAGACACCCAATTTATACATGGTCAATTCTTGCATTATCAAACCACAAGTTTTCTAATTGTATATTAATTGTACATAAATGTCTGTTGTTTTTATTGAAACCTAAATTACCGTTGTTTCTTATTCAATCGCCTTGTGATTGATTCGTTTTGAATGCCTATATTCTATATTGTTGTGGATTAATATGGTGAACATGTCAGTAAACTAACCATCTTAATATTAAAACCTTCTGGTAACAAATTCAAACTCATAGCAATCCCAACAGGGGCATATGATGGTGCAGAGGTATATGAATTAGTCGGATGTCTCTTACTTAACAATTTAAACAAGTATATAGATCCTAGCAACCAGGGTCTGTACAGGTACGATAGATTAATTATTGTAGACAAAAGTAACCCTAGGAAATGTGACGTAATTCGAAAGAAACTTCACTGGTTGTTTAAAAAGTTTGGATTCAACCTTGATATACAAATAAACATGAAAGTTACCCATTACTTAGACATTATGCTAGACTTACGTGATGGTACAATTTCACCTGATAGAAAAGATAATCAGTACCCACAATATATCGACGTAGGTTCTAACCACCCGGCACATATTTTGAAAAAAAAAACCTAAAGGTATTAATCACAGATTGTCCACTAACTCATCTAATAATAATATTTTTAATAAAAATAAACTTGTTGCGGTTGTGTGAAGATGTTAAGAGATATCAGAAGGTTTGAATGATCAGAAGGCTTAAAATTGTGCGTGTTCAATAATCTTCCATCCACAACAATTAACAAAAGACAAAAATAATGATTCAAAACATAATTGAATTTATTAAGTATTTGATGTACATGCATGTAAACTGAAAGGTTAGACAGAGTTGTGTCTCTTAGACTAGGTAATATTTGTACCGAAGCTCATAACGAAGAAATTGATTATTAAACTGTAGAAGAATGAGTTGTTGCATGTTTGGAATTGTGTATTGTACAAGTTTGTAATAGTTCAGAATTATACTTGCATGAAATGTTGTAAAGTTCTTTTACGTCTGACTGTATTAGTCAAGACGGGAGTTCTTTAAGAGTCACATTTTGGCAGCGGAGTTGAGACGCGAGAGTGAGTAAAGAGAACGAACGAGTCGAGAGGAGAAGTTGAAGAGAGAGAGAAACACTCGTGTATTGTTTTTATAATTTTGTTGTACCACGTGACAGGCTCCGACTGAGTTAGTGCCAAAATAGATCTGTCGCGTGGGGGTGATTTGATTGGTCGAAACTGACCAATCAGCGAGCTAGATTGAAGGTGATTAACCAATGAATGCTTGTTATATATTTTGTAAGATGGTGGTGGTGAAAATTACAACAGGAAGAGTGCATTTCCCAGCGGAGGGTAAACTGGCTGTCGTGGAAGATTCCACAAACTAATCTACGAACAAGTCATAAAGAGTAGTGGGTATAATAGTAAATTAGAATATATCGATATGAATTATTCCCCTAAAACGCAAAGTAGACTTAAAACCTGAAGTAGAAAAATATTATGGTTTAACTCCCCATATAATTTAGCGGTGAAAACCAATATAGGCAAGATATTTTTTTAAACTACTGAAAAAGAATTTCCCACAAACTAATACGCTGCACAAAATCTTTAATAGAAACTACGTCAAGTTAAGCTATAGCTGTATGCCTAATATGACCAGTTTAATTAATAGATATAATAGGAGAAACATTAAGGACAAACCACGTGCTGTCCCCCCTAAGTGCAATTGTAGTAATAAGGAAGCCTGCCCCCTCCAGGACAGGTGCCAACAGGAGTGCGTGGTTTACCAAGTAAAAATATATAAGAACAATACTGATAAAAACCTATGGTTTACATAGGATCTACCCAGAATAATTTCAAAACACGATACTATAACCACCTTAGTAGTTTTATTAACGAAACATACAAACACAGTACCACCTCTTATGTATGGAAGGTCAAACAAGAGAATAATAAAGACCCCATTTTTAAATGGGAAATATTAAAAAAAATGTCACAGGTATAAAGCAGGTGATAAATTTTGTTCCCTATGCACGGAGGAAAAGTTAGCTATTGCTAGCAAATAAAAAACTCAATAATTTATTAAATCTAAAATCTGAGTAGGTGTAGACATAGGAAACGCTGGTTATTAGAATAGGTTTTTTTGTTCGTTGTTGAATAAAGAACGTAACCCCCCCCCCCCGTTGTTGAGTGTTTACTGGCTTTGTTTGCTTTTTTGTTTGTTTTTGTTTTGGTCACGTGGTTATGGTTGTTTTTGGTTTAAGCTATATTGTAGCGGACGCCCACAAATTACTCAACAGTAATTGGACAATAAATAAACAGTACTTTTCGTAAAGACAATTTACGCATCGCACGAGCCGCATAAAAATTTCTCGTGTTTCGTTTCACCAAACTTGCTATAGTAAAAAATCAATAATTGGTCCATTTTTGGCCAATCACATAAATTGACACTTTCTTCATTATTCTTCCTGCGCTCCTTCTTGGAGCCTACCTTATTGTATATAAAGCAGAAATTTAAAGAAGAAATTTTAGTAGATTATAAAATTTCACAGTCATAATCACGTACGTGTATTCTCCATCTTCTACTCAAACACACACACAGACATTAACTACATTCACACACACAGTGAACTGTCTGTTATCAAAGCCAAGTGAACTATTCAGAACTTTAACATTCTTCTGCACAAACATCAACTTTCAAATTCAAACTCAAACATTCTTAAACACGAAACAAATATCAACAAAGAAACTCCTTACAACATACACTTGCATTTCCCACACGGTACAAGGGAAATCACTTTTTACGACTTAATCTTTATTGTCATTGTATATATATTTGTTTCAATATACATTTTACTTGTTGATCATTCAATCATCTCTTGTTCTTTTCTGTGTTTTCTTTGCAAATTGAATGTGGAGTGTTAAATCTCAAAACGCAGCCTTCGACAAACACCTGATAATTTCTTACCAACACCATTAGCGACCGACAATATATTCTGTTCCATTTTTTAGCTCTTTGGCTAGTTCACCCTGACGCTCCGTGTAGGTGAAACCTAGGTAGGTTTACCTGGCTCTTTAGGTTTATATATATATATATATATATATATATATATATATATATATATATATATATATATATATATATATATATATATATTTGCACGTTTCATTGAATATGACAGGCAAGATGCTTTGATTTAGTTTTTGATACAATTTCTCATGTGATCTTATAATTTTTTTCTTTTCGGAGGATAAATTATATAAAAACTGTTCAAATGTTCCTTTTTTTTCCAAGCGCTTTCGGCTCTACATTATTGACAATACATGTTTGACAAGAAGACTCACACTCATTTAAATACTCATGGAGACCTACTGGACCCTGTTCGTAACATAATAGTTGATAATATAAATATAATAACATCGTCTACGTGTAAAAAAAAAGGCTAAAAATAATGGTTTAGGTTC
Organism: Acanthosepion esculentum; assembly: GCA_964036315.1. Classification (NCBI taxonomy): domain Eukaryota; kingdom Metazoa; phylum Mollusca; class Cephalopoda; order Sepiida; family Sepiidae; genus Acanthosepion; species Acanthosepion esculentum. Next base: position 41,572,500 of record OZ038503.1, read on the forward strand.
CTCGCTACCCGAAGACAGAGAGTTCAACAAGCTTAGCTGGAGACGTATCTCCTACTAATTGCTGAAGCACGCCCCTATATAATGCAAAGTAAAAAGAGAACGAGGCAAGAAGTCGCCCAGTATTTATAGTGTAGGGAGAGCGTGCCCTAGTGACAATTCGGAAATTAAGGGGGAGTTAACTCCGACAATATCATAGATACGGTGTTGGTGGGGAACGAGACGCTTTTACCAACTCTGGGAACACGTATATATTGCGGCCCTACTCATTCTAGTCACAGTCGCCAAATTCAGTCCTGTGATACTGTTGCAGGAGCTGACTTTCTCAGGAATGGTTATGGGACTAGTTGATTTATGTGGCGCAGAAAGTGTTTGGTTGTTGAGGCTAACTCGTATAATACAGTGGCAGCGATTACTAATCATTTCGGGTGCTGTCCGTAATCAAGCAATCTTAATCCAACGCTTCACGCAGTGATGAAGCAAGGTATTTAAACAAGTGAATTTAAAATAAACAAGAAGATAAAGATTTGCTTATCAACAAATAACAATTTATTTGGATATTTTATACATCGCGTGGTGAATATAATGAAACCCTTGAAAAGAAGGATATGTTCACATGTACACATTTAGGTATGTTTAATAAAGTCCACAAAGATGGAAAAGTACAAAGACACAGGTTGAGATGTGTTTAATTAAATCCATGAAAATAGAAAAGTTCAAAGACAAAACACACATTGAGGTGTATTTAATAAAACCTCTTGAAATGGGCAAAGTTCATACCATGGATTCATTGTAGAATCTACATCAGAGAAGCGTGAAATGTTTCAGTGGACTAGTAAATCGGTTGAGTTGACAACGCGGAATCTATTTGCCAACTACCCTTGTTTGCTTTACGGTCTGTATTTATAGCTTCTCTTAAACAAGTGCTGGCTCACAACAACAAAAAAATCCCTCAAAAATGCAACTGGAAGTGCTACTCGGAGCCTATGCGTAAATAACTGATTTTGGTCATTTGACTCCTGGCTCTTGAGATAGAAACTTCCGGTCGACCCGGCAACACGACTATTTAGGTCCACCTTTATCACGGCAACGAATTCAAACTATGGCACTTGTCACCTGTGAATCATAAGTTCTGTTTCAATGGTAAGAGAAATTGCAAATTTTTACGGCTAATTCTTTCTTGGACCAAACGAGCCAACAAAGGTATTATTACTGGTCTGGATTTTAGGCACTATTTCTCAGCAACTAACTTCGGGTCTGACTTTGTCGATATCTGTCAGCGTCAAAACTCAAAATTCTACTTTGGCGATTTTTCACAGGAAGTAGATTCAAAATCTTACTTTAGCGATTCTTGTTAGCATCAAACTTGAGGATCCGACAGTAGATTTTTCCCTGGTACTATCTTTAAGATAATGGCTCAGTTGATTTCTGAACATTATTTCAAAGAACTTGCTTGAACTCCGCAACCTGACAATTCCTGCTCGCAACTTATGTGGTGTCACTGTGCGCACCTGTGTAAGGAGACCACAGTCGCTTTCCCTTGGGTTGAGCTCATGGGAGTTCGGCTCCTTTAGAGAGGAGAACTCTTCTGTCCCTTTAGTTTTTGCTTCCTTTTTTTTTTTTTTTTTTTTTTTTTTGAGGAACGGTCTCTTTACCTTCCTGACCACCGGGGCGTCCACACACGTGGAAACTGGTCAAAATGTGCACAGCCTAGCGTGGAAAAAAAATATAATTTCTATTCACTTATCTACGGACGGTCAAAGGCCATAAAGTTGGTATGTTATTTCTTTGTTCTCGTTCTGTAAACATCCTCATCATTTGTTTTGGGACATATGTAAATCTTTTTAATATATGTATGTAAGTTGTTTGCCTTATTAAATGTTTTGTTTGTTACGGTCGCGTATTTCGTTTTTCTGTATTCGCATTCAGTGTTAGTGTATCAATGGCTACGCTAAGGCTAACATTAGTACTCGGTATACTACTGGAAGGCTAAAATTAATTAGGGAATTAAGGAGAAGCTAACTCCGACAAGATTAAAACTGTTAATTCATCATGTTGTGGAATCGTCCACAACAACCAACTCTAGCCTTTTAGGAAATGCACCCTTCCTACTTGAGGTAAATAACATCTACTTACATACAAAAATATCAACGAGAATCCATTGGTCGATCACCGTAAATCCAGCTTGCTGATTGGTCAGCTTCGACCAATCAGATCGCTCCCACGCGCAGAAACAATTTAAGCGCCAAGTCAATTTGGAGCCTATCACGTGGTACAGCGAAGATATATAAACCCAACACGTGTGACCCTCACGCGGACTCTCGTACACTTTCACTCACTCTTCTCGACTTGCTAACGTCACTCGAACATCTCAACACAGCCATCAAGATGTGACTCTCAAGGTACACCCGTCTCGACTGATCCAGTCAGACGTTAAATGAACAATACTTTATTCATGCAAGTATTATCTTTGAACTCTATCTAACTTGTTCATACTTTCCCAACATGTTACACTATTCTTAATATGAGCTCAATCACAATTTCACCAAGTCAAAGAGACGTCACTCTGTCTCCACATACATGTATTGTATATTCATTTCCACAATAAATCCTATTGTTATTTTGTTATCAACTTTATCTTCTGTCTTGTATTTTGTCATCTGCTATTTTACATCAAATGTAATTGGCGCAATTCTTCACACACCTTTTCCTGTTCAGAAATAAATAATTGTGGCGAACGCCCCTTCACACACGCACAACAAATATGGCTATTCCATTGTACACAGGCCCCGTCCGCTACACTTTCATATTTCTAAACCTGGTAAATAAATTGGCTTATACTTGTAATGCATATATGTGTTTGCGGTGTTAAATTAATTGTTTAGTATTTGCAGTATATCTATTACCCAGAAAGACGTGTCGTGATATGGATCTGGGAGAAGGGTGATAGTGGAGTGGCCGGGTAGCCAAGCGGGACTGTAGCTCGAAAAAGTTTGGTAACCTCTGCTCTAAATTCTGTAATACTAAACAAAATTTAAATCAATAAATACTACTCTTTTCTACGGGGTGATAACTCCATAAGTAATACGGTATTTATTCTGTAGCAGACGTTAAAACTTTTTGCTTGACACATGGCGATTTAGGCCGCAAATATTAATCTGTGGAATCTTCCACGACACCCAGTTAACCCCTGCTAGGAAATGCACCCTTCCTACTTGAGGTAAATAACATCATACTTACATACAAAATATTAACAAGCGTTCATTGGTCGATCACCTTAAATCCGGCTCCCACGCGCAAAATCCATTTAGGCGCCAAGTCAGTTTTGAGCCTCCCACGTGGTACAGCGAAGATATATAAACAAAACACGTGTGATACTCGCTCTTTTTTCAGGTTCCTGTTTTTCTCAACTTCTTAACTTCTCTACGTCACTCGTACATCTCAACACCGCCGCCAAAATGTGACCCTAAAGGAACTCTCGTCTCGACTGATCCAGTCAGACGTTAAAAGAACTGTACATAATTCATGCAAGTATTATCTCTGAACTCTGTTTAACTTGTTCATACATTCCAAACATACTACACTATTCTTATACGTTCTAATAGTCGACTTATTCAATATGAGCTCAGATACAATTTTACCAAGTCAAAGAGACGTAACTCCGTCTAACCTTTCAGTTCAAATACATGTATATTCAGTTCAATAATAAATCAAATTGTTATGTTTTTGAATCATTATTTTTGTCTTTTATTAATACGTTGTGAATGGGAGATTATGAACACGCACAAATTTAAGCCTTCTGATCATTCAAACCTTCTGATATCTCTTAACATCTTCACTCAATCCCAACAAATCAATACAGGAAGAATACGGAACACAAATTGAAAGTTTAAAGGAATACTATTCATTTATACAAATACTGTTTGAAATAAAAGTTCTTGTTGCAAACAAATTGTTCTGTTTGCGGCTATATATTATATAATGAAACAATATAAGTCCACGAAACTGAAGTCCTTGATGTTGTAGTAGAATGTTTTACGTACTCTTATTAGTACTTCTCTCATATCATAACTGCTGTTATTGAAGCAGAGACGATTTTAACGTCCTGTCCCTTGCAGACCTGGACAGAAAAGAGAGAAAGAAGCAGAAAGGAATAGCGTTCTTGATAATTGATGCCAACATATTCTGGTTAGTGATTGGTTAGTTTGAAAAGGTGTGTTGACCAAGCAAATACGCTATACGTGATCTCTAGAGAGTGCAGTTAACCAAGGGAGATAACTCACCTAATATATATTTTCTTATAACACGCATGCGTGGAAAACCCTATCAGAAGCAATGATTCTTTTTACAGCTTCTGGGCATGAGTAAACTTATGCTGATAGGGTTTTCCACGCATGCGTGTTATAAGAAACAAAAAAACGTGTATCATGCGTGCTGTAAATCCGAAGAGGTATAATAACTATCTCACTTGTTGGCTATTGTAGCATGTGGGGCTTCCTTACTTTGCTCGATTCAGCAGTAGAAGCAACGGAAATAATCAGCAGGGTAGAACCGGAAATCCCAGAACTCATAAAAACGCTGACCGAGCCTTATTATCTCTCTTTTTCGATTTTTCCTTTTCAGCGGCCGCTACCTCCAAGGCCTATCTCAAAGGGCTTCTCACGACCTATGCTACAGAAGACACGTAGCCTGTCCTGGCAGCTTAACTCAGATTTCTCGAACAAGCGGAGAAATCTTCCTTCGAGATACCTACCCGAAGGACTACTCACAAATCCTTGCTGCAGATTTTGATACTGAGATTTCTCGTTCCTCGTGGGACCAAGCGGAGAAATCTCTCTCTCTCTCTCTACGAAAACATCTATTCGATGGAAAACTTTGTTAACTGAGAAAGCCAACTTTTCCTCGTAAAACACTACTATTTTGCACTCTCTGTTTCAAATAAAAGCTGTTGAACAGTTATTTCGAGCCTTGGGTTTGTTCATTTCACTCTATACACTGCCGAGCACATACACACGCAACAGGGAAAATTCCTACATTAGTAGTATTGTTTTCTTCTTCTTCTTCTTCTTCTTCTTCTTCTTCTTCTTCTTCTTCTTCTTCTTCTTCTTCTTCTAATAATAATAATAATAATAATAATAATAATAATAATAATATTTAAGAAAGATTTCTCAACGTTTTATAAATCGGCAAGGTGAAACATAAAAATCCCCTTATTTTCATTTTCAGTTTTAGCTGCTCTTTCACATTCATATTAATCTTAGCCCCTAACTTTATGAATTACTAAAAGAACAGCTTGGCACTAATTAATTTGGGGGGGGGGGGCAAAAATCTCCTCAATGTAGTTCCTTTTTCTTCTTGGCTTACGATCCCGTACGATTACCGAAGTTAACCGACGTCGAGCCTAATCAGTACCTAGATGGGTGACCTCTTGGGAATGCCAGGTGCTGTAAACTTGGATGTGTTGAAGGTGTAATGACTTATGACCACATCACGTTTGAAAGTCGGTTCTCATACGATCACCGAAGTTAAGCAACGTCAAGCCTGGTCAGTACCTAGATGGGTGACCTCTTGGGAATACCAGGTGCTGTAAACTTGAATGTGTTGAAGGCGTAATGGCTTATGACCACATCACGTTGAAAGGCCGGTTCTCGTACGATCACCGAAGTTAAGCAACATCGAGCCTGGTCAGTACCTAGACGAGTGACCGCTTGGGAATACCAGGTGCTGTCTGCTTGAATGTGCGGGTGGTGTAATGGATAATGACTCGGAATTGTTAATCGGAGAGCCGAGTTCCAATTCTAGTTGGGTTCGTTATATTCATTTACGCGCAAATATCCTTAGGAAAGTTATGAATCCAACTATTTCCCCCAGTTATGGGTTAAATAGCAGGACTTGTATCACTAAATCATTATTCTTACAAAAATATTTTCTGGCTTTAAATAACCTGAAAAGGGTTGATAAACCGTAGAAAACGCATCAACCAACCAACTTCGTCTTTGTGTCGTGTCTCTTCAGGACCTGGCCGATCATGACCCTCCATAACCTCCTATCCGTTGTAGTTCTTAGTAACGTCTGTCCTTCTGCCAAGCCTCCTCCCTTTCCACCACTCATTCACACAAACTTGTCAGATAGGTGTACTGTTGCCTTCCCCTCACCCTTTTGATATGTCCTGTGAGTCAATTTCTTCAGGCCTCCTTTTCCTCGTTATGTGTAGGCAAAAATCTCCTCAATGTACTTCCTTTTTCTTCTAGGCTTACGATCGAAGTTAAGCAACGTCGAGCCTGGTCAGTACCTAGATGAGTGACCGCTTGGGAATACCAGGTGTTGTATGCTTGAATGTGTGAATGTTATCTACAAAATATCTCGCCACTGACATGCCAGATGGTCGATGAGAAATGGAACGTGTGAGTTAGCATTTGAGGCAAACCACTTTCCCATAATTATCTTACTTGCCTAGACAGTGGTAATAAAAAGCTGTTACTCCCATTGTCAATCTTGACATGAGCCAATATGCTTAGTAGATTAGATCAGATAATCATAATGTTCATTTTTTTTTTATCTAAATGGCTCAGGTCCAAGCCAAACTGTGGGTATCTCGACATTAGTTGAAAACTTCCACATCTGATCTGATGTTTGCGTCTAACAATTCAAAATACTCTTCTTATATTTGTAGAGAGGAAAACAATGCGGTGAGTTTATTTTATTTATATATTTTTAATGTATTTTAAATGCTTCTTGTGTCAAACCAATCCCATATCTACCTAAGAATTCAGGAAACACACGTGTACACAGTGTTACTGTTTTTAGTTAGTGTTTACTTTTATCTCGACCAATAGAAACTGGATGGAACTAATTATTGTACTACTGCCCCTCAGTTGAACATCATTTGAAATATTTCAAGAAGCAAAGAAAGAAAATGCGTAAATACTAAATAGGATAAAAAAATGTAACATTAGTAACAATTAAAACGTTCCGTTTCTTTTTTTAATTTTAAACCATTATTTCGTTTCAGTTCGTCAATTTCAGTTTTAACTAAACTGTAAGAAACTTTGTTTTTCTTAAAACTAAAAGTAATTGTAGTTATAGTCCTTTCTTTGTGAAAGAACATTAAAAAAATGGATAAAATGAAATCTGCAAGTAATTTTCCTAAAATTTAGAATTAATATTTATTTTTTTTTACGTTTTTTCATCATACATGTAAAATCATTGCCTTTTAAAAACTTTCCCAGGTTAAAAATCGTGTTTTTCTTTAAGGGAATTCTGAAAATAAAAGCAAAACAAAACGCCTTAAAAAAAACCCTAATTCACTTTTGTATCGTTTCGTTTTAAATTTGAAAGGCTAATAATAGATTATATAAATAGTGGAATAAGACAATAAAAACGATATTTCATCTTTCATAATAAGAGTTTATTTTTCAAAAATACAGTTAATATGTTGGAGCTTATTTACGGGTTTTGCATTTATTAAAATAAAAAAAAAATCCAAATAAAAGCCATTGCGGAAACAAGTTTAAAATAAAAAACATATTTCAAAATGAACTTTCTTTTCGTTTTCGTTTCGGCGTGTTCACGTGATTTTAACAGTGCCGCCATATTCGGAAACCGCTGCTGTATTGACAGCAATAACAGCGGTCGATTGTACAAATACGCATAAAATTCACCTTAAGAACTGTCAAAGTCCCGTTTTTGATTCTACTGGGACTTTCCTGTTTAGATATAGATATTTTTTAAATATCTTTTTTTTTTCTTCATTTTCTTTTTATTAGTTTTACAGTTGAATTTCTCTTTTATTAAAAAAAAAAGAGAACAACAGTTAAAACGGGACAAAAAAAAAACGATATTGGTGATTCTCTGGAGTGAAAGGTTGAAAGGAAATATTTCTTTTTTTATTATTAGCAATCGACAGGGACATATATAGCTTCTTCTTATATATGTCAAAGTGTTGGCTTTGGAAAAAGCAGAGAGGATAATAATAATAATAATTGCTCCAGCGGTTTAAAAAAAAAAAAAAAGAAAGAAAGAAGCTATCTATATGGATCTTGGTGCCAGTGGAAAGGGTAGCACTAGTTGTAGCAGCAGCGGCAGTTTAGGAAACTCTACCGTGGTCTCATCATCATCTCCAGACCTTGCTGCGACTTCTGCCGTCACCCAGACAAACAGCAGCAAAAACAACAATAACGATGTTGCATCCCTAGAGAAAAAAGGCGAAGAGACGAGCGAGGCCCAAGTGTCATCGCCGACCGAACAAAATATGAAAAACCAACAACAAACTAACAATAATAATATTATTAATAATAATAATAACAATAACAGTGCAAATATTGTGGTTAGTGGCTCGGGTTGTCCGAGTCCATTCCTTATGTCCTCTTCGCCTTCCTCCTCCTCCTCATCTTCATCGTCGTCGTCGTCGTCATCTTCTAATAATGCTAATTTAGTGACCACGACTTCAGCCCCTGTCGTCTCGTCTTCTACTGACCCAGACACTGTGGCCAGCAGTAGTACTAGAGGCAAACAATCCCCTCAACAACATGCTGCCAATGTTGGGGACCTTATCAACGTTAACGACCTGCTTAACAACAGTACAGATTCTGCTAAGACACTCTCATCAGCGGGTAAGTTAACAAATCTTTTTTTTCTTCTTTCCATTATTATTATTATTATTATTATTACGCAGTTATGCATTTAAATTTAAAAGCCTTTTTTGGCATTATTATTCATAAACTGTGTAGGTGTTGTAAAGTTTTAAGAAAAAAGCCTTTTAGTTGAATTTTAAAAATGTATATTTATATTTTTATTTTACTTTTTAGGAGGAAAGCAATATGTGATGTCAATTACAAATCCAATTTCTGTGGGACATATTCACATACAATATTATAAATTTACTTTAGACTTTTTTTATAATATAAGCTTTGCATGATACCAGTTCACATGTGACATACTACACAAGGGTGTGCTGAAAAGTTCTTGGCCCAGCTAATAAAGGATTTAAAAAAAAATTGAATCTAAATGTTTGGTCAAGTTTTTGGGAAGAGGGTCGGGCTGAAAACTTCTCAGTATCTGGTAGGTAGGTATATTACACGTGTGTGTGTATCAATGATTCATTTTAAAACAAATTTCATCCGGCAAGATCTGTTTTTGTACTTTAAAAAAAATTTTATTTAATAATAATGTAGACATTTAAAAGCTACTTTATTGATTTAGGGGGGGAGTAGTGATATTGCGCTTAGAGATATACATGGTCTGAATATCATAAAATTAAAACTGACAGTTATGCAGTACTGATGTTTTTTTTTTATATGTTCACAGTATTTCCTGTATGAGGCAAGTTAAAAATGTTAGGGTAATATTATAAGGGAGATAAATCGGTGTTTATCTTTATGCAGAAATCGTTTGAAACTCAATTGGTTATAAATACTAGTCGGTTTCAACGTTTCAAACGAGGTTTCACTGATTCATCTCTTTTTCCCATTGGACATTATTAATGAGACTCATATTCTGTGCCTTCATTTCCATATAAAGTCCGAAATAAAATATAATTTTTATCCCTTTTTCCTCCCGTCAGTGAAAACTTAAATTTAATTCAGTATTCGTGAGAATTTAAAAAATGGAAATAAGAAACAAGTCGGACCAAAAATAAAACGAAGAATACTATAAGGGAGATAATTTTGTTCTGTGGAACCTGTTTGAAACGCTGAAACCAACTATATACCCAGGATATTGTTGAGTTTTAGTGTCTCAAACGATTTTGTACATATCAAGAGCTGGTTTACATTTAGCTCGCAATTTTTGGAACTAGCCTCATATTGTAAGCCTTCATTTTGAATTAAAAAAGTCATTTATTCTGATAAAAAATATATATAATTTTCTAAACTATTTTGGATTATTATAATTTCGATTTAAAACAGGAAAGAATAACAAATAAGTTTAAATTATAAAGTGGTAATATTAGAACAAATCAAAAACAATCTTTATAACCAGTTGGTCATTCCTCTCTCATTAGAAACTTGATCAATCTTTGGATTTTTACATTGTTGCTTTGTTGAGGAATAAAGTCTTACTTACAAGCGCTTTTGCCTCTGGTCAGCATAATATATGTGCAGTCTATGAAAGAAAGTGATACACACTCAATCATTATGAATAAAGACAAAAGGAAAACTTATCTTAGCCATGATAAAAGACAGAATGCATCGGTTAAGATAAGTTTTTACCTTTTGATGTTTTATTCATATTGTCCTTTCACAGATATACTCTATCTGAAATTTTGACACAATAATAATAAGATTAATACAAATATAAAATTTGTCACATAGCTGATTGATATTATATTCAGCACCCTGAATCCAGACTCGTGCCATGGCCCTAGACATCTCCAAAGTGTTTGATAGGGTTTGCCGGCCTTCTTTGCAAGCTTCAGGGTTATGGTATTACAGGTTGATTGTTTGACCTAATACAATCATTCCTGTCAAACCGTGAATTGAAGGTTGTTCTCAATGGATTCATCTCCAGCTCCTATCCCACTAACGCAGATGTTCCTCAAGGCTCCAACCTAGGCTCTACTCTGTTCCTCATATTCATAAATGATCTTCCTGACGCCATAGATTCCCAAGTCGGCATCTACGCGGATGACACCACAATTTACTCCTGCCTCAAAAACAAATCTAGTGATGCTGACAAAGTTAACCTGGCAGTTCGTCTTGAAAAGGACCTACAATCGGTTGTGAACTGGGGCAAGAATTGGTTGGTTAACTTTAACGCCTCTAAAACAAAACTGCTCTCTATTAACCACCACAGGGATCCATCCCTGCATCCCATTAGAATGTCTGAAGACCAACTTCTCGAGAGCTCGGTCTCACGCTGTCCGCTGACCTGAGATGGAACAAATACATAGAGTCAATTGCTTCATCCACAGCAAGGAAAGTTGGCTCCCTGTGCCGGGTCAGGAAATTTTTCTCCCCGGAATCGATCCTCCAAATCTATAAATGGAGCCCCTGCTGTTTGCCTCAGGGTTCATGATAAGATCCAGAGACGGATATGCAATGTAATTGGCCCTGATCTGTCATCTCGTCTGCAGTCGCTCTCTCACAGACGCGACGTTGCCTCGCTCTGTCTTTTTTACAAGTACTTTCACGGTAATTGCTCCGATGAGCTGCTTTCGCTGGTTCTCAGGCCTCATGAATTTAAGCATCCTACGAGGCTGGCATCCCATTCCCACCCCTTCACCGTTGAAACTGTTAGATGTAGACGTCTATTCTACTCCAATAGCTTCATGTCTCACACATCTTGCCTGTGGAACTCCCTTCCTTATTCCTGTTTCTCTGACAAATATAATCTCCAACTATTTAAGTGTAACGTCAATCGACATCTCCAGTTGCCTTGATCTATCCACTTCCCTTCTCCACATCCTTTCCCCTTTCATTCCTATCTGCTCTCGCTCCAAATCTTCTGTAACCCCCTTGCCATGATCGTTCCACTGTCTTTCTCTTTCTCCACATCCTCTCCTTTACCACTCCTATCTGCTCTTCCTCCAAACCTTCTGTAACCCTTTGCGTGCTAGTGGCTTCCAGCCTTGCTTGGGGTGAAAAGCTTAAAAAAAAAATTTTGTAATGATTCAGTCTACTTGTCAAGAGGTATCGTTATTTTAAGTTTTAAAATAACTTATGTGCTATTTTATATCTGTATTAATCCTATATATATATATATATATATATATATATATATATATATATATATATATATGATTAATACAAATATAAAATTTGTCACTTAGTTGATGTTATATTCAGCAGTGCTAGTCTAGAGTTTTGTAGGCGAAATTATACACTTACAAAACAACCAATAAATACTGTGTAAATTATTTTAAAACTTAATATAAAAATAATGAAAATCAGTAAATCAGCAATCAATTGTTGATACTTCCTGACAAGTGAACCAAGTGATTATATATATATATATATATATATATATATATATATATATATATAATTTTAAGACATTTTTATGTTTAACATTCTTTTTATAGATACAAATATTTAAGTAAATGCTCTGTTTATAATAAACAATAATAAACAACATTTACTGGCCTGAATGTCCGAGAAATTTTCATAGAAAATATTCATCCTCTGACAGGATTCGAACCTGTATCCTATACAGAACCGTTTGTAACATTTGGTGCTGAAAGAAGCAAAAAAAAATGCATAAATTGAGTTCATGTGTTTGGGTGTTAAAAACAATCTCAAAATCGCTTTTAAAAACAAACAAAAAAATTGCTGGGGAGTTTACAGTAATAGCAGTGTTCCGAGAAAAAACATCCTTTTGGCACCCCATTCTTTTGTGGTTATAATCATTGCTGAAAATTCTCAATTGCAATTTTGTAGTGAATTTGGTCTGAAAACATGGAAGAGCCAAATTTTTAGTATTCTCTCTCTCTCTCTGTATATATATATATATATATATATATATATATATATCCTTCGTTAATTCCTGGCTTATGGTCAAATAATGTTAAAACCACCAGTTCTTGTTCAATCTTCAATGCTCCTGTCCTTTCAGGACATTGACGATTATGCCTCTCCCCACAATTTCCTGTCCTTTGTAGCTCCTCCTGGTCAGTAGTTAGATGCAAGATTGCTTGGGAACAATGGGTACTGTAAATGATCTCAAACAATCCAAAATATTTTTCAGTTTTAAATAATCTACAAAGGGTTAAGTCATAAAAAATCAAATCAATCAACCCTCTCCTCTAATTCCTCACATGTTATTAAGTGAATAATAACCACTACAGGAGTTGGTTGAAAGCAGGAATTAATATTTCATTCCAGCAGTTGAGATTGAAAAAAAAAAATGCGTATGTGTTCTAAGTGTATGTGTTTTCTTAGGTACCTTCATGAGATCGCTAAAAAAGAGTATAGCATGACGAAAAAGACGCCAAACTTGATGAAAACAAAACTTTATCATCTAAATATTTATATTATTATTAAGAAGAAGGATCAAAGTATTTTTGGGGGTATTTTTTTACATTTTTTAATCGTTCCTAGCACGTCCAAATTTTCGTTAAAAAATCTTGTTTTTTTTTTTTTTTAGTCAGCAAAATTGTCAGATAATTGATATCATGACAGTCATTTTTTTTCCAATTTATAAAAAAAAGAAAATCATAGTTTGAAATTCTTTTAAAAATCGATTATAATTTTTTCAAAACTTATTTTAAGAAAATCAGAAATTATAATGTTTATTTACAATATTTTGATCCAAGCTTAACTTAGTTTCTGCGCCAAAAGGATGTAGTTTGAAAATAAAACAAAGCAGGTCATAACCCTTCATTTCACTTTACAAGGTGACGAAAGACATTCGTGACGTTTTGACAGCTTACGTGAGGATAATTCCTTCTACAGAAGTTATTTAGATTTAAGTGAACAAATTGTTTACCTCGTTATTTTTAAGGAAAACTTTCAGCGTTCTAATTTTTTAAATTTTTTTTGTACTTAGCTTTCACCTTTATGTTTACTATGTTTTATGGAAAATATAAAGAAATTAAAATAAGACTGTTGATAGTGAGATTAAATGTCATAAGAAAGGTATCTAATTAATTTATAGGTACCTTTCTTATGAACTTTTATCAGAAGTGTACATAAAATAAAAATTTAAATTTCATAAGATGATATTGATACTTGTAGGTACCCTTCTCAGTTGAAATTGAAAAATCAAATTAACTTCTCCACACATGTTTTGCAAAAATAAATCTATATCTCAAGAGGACATTTACGAAACTGAATGCGGCTTTTAACTAATTTTATAATATTTTAACAACTTAAATGTAAAAATCTATTATAATTAAAGAAATAACAAATAATTGTATTAAAAATTCAGTATTCTAGTTAAATACTAGACAGAAACTCAATCCATGTGACGTTTTTTTTTATTGCACGCATGATACTTCTGGTCTTCCGTAGATTTGATTTACAGTGTTATTATTGACACAAATTATATTTTTTTATATACTGTTGTTTGTTAGTTTGTAAAAACCTTTGGAAATTATAATCTGTAAATATATATCTACTTAATAACAACATTTGTTAAATTTTACAAATTTTTTCCCTAATTTTAGAACATAATGTAAAAATAATAAAATATTTCAGAAATAACAAATAATTGTTTTAAAAATTCATTTTTCAGCAAAATATCTTTTTGCTTTCAAACAATATTGTCCATGTTCATTGAAATAAATAAAAGCAATTAAAAGCTTTTGAAATTAAATAATATTTTTGTTTTATTGAGTTTTGTATGTTACAATTCAGAGACGATTTTCAGGTAGAGGTGGTCCAACTAAAAAACAAACAAAACATGATTTGGTTTCCTCAAAGTCTTGTGCTTTTAACTAATATAATCACTAATCTTCCCAAAATTGAAATTATAGAGTTTTCGTACAATTAGTTAGGGGGGGGGGGGTAATACATATGAAAAAATTATTTCTGCCATGACTTTAATAAAAAAAAAAACATAAGTTTCATTAAAATCCGACAATTATTTTTATTTTTGCAAGATTTCCCAAATTAATGTGTGCCATACAAAAAAAACGTGCTAAAAATTGTATGTTATTTTACTAGTTTCGATTATACAAAGAGAAACAAGGTTTTTTTAATCAAAATTTAGAATGTTCTAAAAAGGAAGTATTTTTTAAAATAATTAAAAAATACTTTGGTCTTTCCTCTCAATAATAACATAAGCATTTAAACGCTAAAATTTTGTTTTCGTCAAGTTTGGTGTCTTTTTCATCATGCTATGCTCTGTTTTTAGCAATCTCATGAAAGTACCTATGTTTTCTCTTGTTGAAGGGAATATAGTTTGCCTGTCATTGATATTTTGTTGGTGACATTCTGGTTTATAATCTTAAATTGCTTTTTGGTAAAATTTAATTTTTAAATATTTGCAAAAACAATATTCTTAATGATTTGCCTTTTGTAAAGTATAACAGGAAATTAATGCTTTTCTCTTTTACTTATTTATAGCCACTTCATTGTGCAACCATAATGGAGGTTCTGGTATTGGTACAAAGTAAGTATTTGTCCGCAGGTAATGTAGCAGTTATTGGTGACAATAGGGGAATTGGTGAGCCAAGTTCATATTGTACCCAATTCACTTCATAGTAATGTTTTCAGGAATCTATTTTTCTTTCTCTTGTCTTAGTAGACTGCCTAAAAGAAAACTCTGAATTTAAACCAATTAGGCATATTAATCTTGTTTGATAGTGTGGTATCAAATTTGTTTTTGTTTTTTGTTTTTTTAATGAATAATTTTTATATTTACAACATTCTAAACTCTGATACAATTAAAACTAATGCAATATTTATCATTTACCAATTTATAAATAAATAAATGTGAAAACAATTTTTTATTCATATCTTTATAAACATTTACCAATTTATTAAAATATGTGTGCCAACTACAGGGTGCCCAGTAAAAAAAAAAAAAAAAAAAAAGCGGCAAATTTATTCTCCGAGAAAATACACCAGTTCTAATTGGTCCATTTCAGTGGCCCTCTAACAGTCCAGATCTGAATGTTATGGATTACTGTATCTGGAGTATACTCCTAACTTGCTTGTAAAACCATCAGCATGATTGATTCACTGAAATGGAACTTAACTGAAGCTTGGAATGAAATTCCTCTTGTTATTATATGTAAGGCTACTACTTCCTGGTTAACACGCTTACAACTTTGTGTTGAACATTCAGGCAAACATTTCTAACATCTACGATGATTGTTCAGTTTGTGCGTGAATCATGATAGCTAAATAAATTATTAGATTATCTTAGGAGATTAAAGTCAAAAATATTTATGTATTTACCAAAAAAGTTCAGCTAGAAACAACAAAGCGATTATCCAGGGTAACCAGATGAAAAGTGGAAAATTTATTCTTTGAGAAAATACAACAGTTCTAATGGGTCCATCTCGGTGTCCTTCTAAAAGCCCATATCTGAATGCTATGAATTACTGTAGCTGGAGTATACCCCTGACTCACTTGTAAAACTGACATCATCAATATTGATTCATTGAAGTGGAACTTAACTGAAGCTTGGAATGAAATTCCTCTTGATATTATATATAAGGTTACCACACTTATAACTTTGTGTTGAACATTCAGGCAGACATTTCTAACATCTACGATGATTGTTCAGTTTGTACATGAATCCATACTAAATAAATTTCTTTCTGTATTTACCACTTTTATACTGGGCACTCTGTATAAGGAAATCTTTATTATTTACCATTTTATAAAGTTTGAATCTGTCGACAATTTGATGCTTTGCCAACCATTCCAATACATACTAGTGTCAACAAACAATATAATGCATAAATAGTATTTATAATTTTTGTTGTCAATTCACAAGAACAAAGAAAATGTATAAATTCATTTTCATGCTTAAATTTTATTACAATTCTAATCATCACTTTTTAAAACAGCACACATTGCTGAAGAGTGAAGGTAGTTAAAAATAATAGTGGTGTCAAGGGGAAAACCAGCCTTTTGATATTCTGTCTTGTTGTAAGCATGAAGATGCATGTTTGACGAATAGACTGTACCAGAGGTAGTTTTGCCCAACACTGCAAATTTTGACAAAACCAAAACATCAGCCTGAAAACTCTAGTCATGTTCTTAAATAGCGTTGTCAGATTGAGACTTGCATATAGAAAGAATGAATGGTGTCAAACTCTTTCAGAAATATCTAAACTGTCAGCTGTACACAACCACTTTCTCAGATCAATGGTTAAAAATGGTTTTAAGTGAAGCCTGAAGGTCTTGGCAAAAACTATCCATCTTTGAACATTGTGGTCTGGTGCTACAAAATCCCAAACAGAACTGTACCAAATAACAGAAGACTAACAACAGTAGAAACAACTAAAATGGATAGCACATGTAATTCAAAGAGAAAATAATGACATAATCAAGATGTTGACATTCCACACCACTTCAAATAAAAGGTTAGGAAGAAAACTCCGTCAATACTGGAAAGAGTGATAACAGCTGGTGGACTTGAGTAACCTATTTTCCTGAAAAATTGTTTTAAGAAAAAGATTTTATAAATTTCAAATGAAAGTAGTTCGGGCTGCTTGATTATTGAATGCCTTGTAGGGAAACAGCTAATAATTTCATTATACACAAAGAAAGAGTTCTCTATATGTAATCCCTATCAAAAGAAAATTGATTGGTTATATTTCCTCAAATTTTCTAAAGTTTTGAAGTCCTATTTCTCAGTAGTTAAACATTTCAGTTTTAAGGAACAGCAGTTAGTCACTTTTGTTTATTAGACATTAAATTATATCATTTCATATTCTCCATAATTAACCTGGACTTTTTGGTTAGCCTGATGTAAATTATGAGTGTTCTTAAATTTAAAAATTTTGAAAAACTAACATTTTTTTTATTTTTGTTTATAAATACTTGTTGCAAAATAAAATCTAGACACAACTGCCACTTCCATTCTAACAGTTTCTTTTCTTGCACTTCTCACATGTGGAACTCCTTTGTGATTTCTTATTTTCTTGCTACCTAGAATCTTGTAAAATTTAAATACAGTAAATATCTATCTGTCCATTCTAAACCAACAAAATGATGAATATAGAGTATAGAGTTGTTAATTTCCTCTGTAAAATGAACGTTTTTCTTAGAGATAAGTTTTTTTATTTATTATTTAGGAACAATCTTTTTTTTTTCTTTTTCTCTTTTCTCTTCTCTTTTTCAGATTTTATTTCCTATTTTATAAACCTTTTCTTTTTTTCTTTTCAGTCACTTACAGAACAAAGTTAATTTTGGTTATCCTTGGTCATCCAACCTCAGACAACAAATGTAAGTTTTCTTTAATTTACTTCTGAATAAATGAAAAGAGCAACATTACATTTAACAAGTGTTTTGTTTATATATCAAACTTGACCGATAAGTAAGGGTTGCAATCCCATAAGACATGATTTTGACTGGCTAGAATAATGAAACTAGTAAGGAAATTAAGTAAATTTCTTTACCTTCAAAACTGCAAGTTTATATTTGAACACCGTCACCATCGTAAATGTATGAGGCGTTGGGTTTGGGGAGGCAAAGAAATTGTACATTTTATGTCCAAATTCCTCCTCCCCTCCCACAAAATTTATACCACGTATACCTTTAGTATGTTTAGTACTCTGCATTCTTCCATGTTTTCTTTCCATCCATAAAGTTACTGATTTAATTTACTTTTGATCCAACTGCACACAGCAAGCATTGAATTGAGTAGGTTTTCCTTTTTGCTTTTTGAAACGATTAGAAATTTGGTAATGCCAAATTGGGTGTACATACAGAGAGTGGGCACTGACTGCATTTCTGGCTTTTGGAAATGCAATTCAACTTTGTGTTGGAATGCAAAAAAAAAAAAAAAAAAAATTTCTCTCAGACTTTATTCTCTGAGCGCTTGGAAGGTTTTGTTGTTTTCATATATATCTAAATTTGAATTGACATACAACCTTATGCCAAAACCTTTACTATTGATTGCTGCTTTATTTGTAACTCGGACCAAAGTGCTCCTGATTGATGTATGCTATTACTCAATGTCGTCACTCAAAGAACTGGTACAGAACATTTGAATAGTAATTTTCATATTACTGAATATGAGTTCAAGCATGTTTCTGTTTGCACTATTAGCAGTGACACGGTGTCAGACATTTAAGTGCCATACGTGATGCATGCTTGGGCGATTGTGTATCTTTTGATACATAACTGACGAGGCAGATTTTATTCCCGCAATAGGTTGCCATTTCTTTCTGGTACACTGGTTGCCACAGATTTTATTCCCGCAATAGGTTGCCATTTCTTTCTGGTACACTGGTTGCCAACCAAGGCTAAAGAACCCAGTCTGTCCTGCTATTCAACCCATAGCTAGAGGGGAGAAGAGATGGATTCATAGCCTTTCTCAAGGGTATTTGTATGTCAGTGAATCTAACGTACATGACTGGAATTCAAATTCTGCCCTCCGAGTTCTCACTCCGAGCCGATGTCCATTATTCCACAATGCACCTTATTTATCAATCAACCCTCTTTTTTCTGATCTTACAATTAACAGAAATAATGACTTATGTACCAGAGATAATTCTATGGAATTTGGGATAAGCAGTAAAATTTGAATCTCTGACTATCAATTATATAAAAATGTTGCCATTATAATTTTTAGGTGTAATTTTTGAATGGAATCTTCTTTTATCCAACATTATTTCTTATTACTGTAAATGTTATCTTTAATGGGGACACGTTTTGACTATAGAAGTGGTTTACATGATGGAGAAGGGGATACAGTTTTGATTCCTGTTGGAGGCACAGTCTTTCTTTAGTAGGACTTCTCAATCTAGGCCGGTTGTTATTTCACTGTTTAAAAAAAAAAAAAAAAAAAAACCCTGAAAAATGGTAACAACTCAACTATGTGTACCATTACGAATAAACTTTATATATATATAATATATATATATATATATATATATATATAAGTTTATTCATAATGGTCAAAGCTTGACGATTGCATCTAGCATGAAACAGCCTGTTGCCTCTAAGTGTTGACTTCAATGTTCACTTTTATATTTATACACGCTCTATCTCTGATATCGAGAACTTAATCCCATAAATATAGCACACCATAAGAGTATATTTCTTCATATATATTTATATATATATATATATTGTTTTGAAACCGCAATGTCTAACGAAGCGAAATCAAATTTTATTGGTCTCACAAAATAAAATATTACCATCGCCTTCTGAAGTCTCCAATTTGTTAATTATTACTTGCTCTGTTTATCCAGTTGAATCCATTACATTCATGTACGTGCTAATACCCTTGGGAAAGGTATGAATCCTCTTCTTCTCCCCCCAGCTATGGTAAATAGCAGGACAGACCGGGTTCTATAGCCTTGGATGGCAACTGGTCTACCGCAGAAAGAAATGGCAACCTACAGTGGGAAAAAATCTGCCTCATCATGTATCTTTTGATACATGATCGTCTAAGCGTGTATCACATATGGCACATAGCTAACTGACTGTTTACTACATTGAGCTCTTGGGATTTGTATCCTCTCTAGAATTATCCATACAGATTACCAATTAACTTTATCTTTTTATATACTCAGTCCACCCGGATACAATCCTAGTAACGATGGATGTTTCATCTCTTTACACGAACCTTCCACATACTGAAGGAGTTTCAGCTTGCCATGAATTCCTTAGTAAAAAAATTACCCAACAACCAAATTACAGATATATGTCAATTAATAAATTTCATTCTAACACATAATAATTTTAAATTCAACAACAAACACTATTTACAGATTAGTGGCACAGCAATGGGCACGAAAATGGCACCTAGCTATGCTAATATCTTTATGCACATTCTAGAAAGGAAAATACTAGACAATTCAGAATTTAAACCATTACATTATTTTAGATATATTGATGACATTTTCTTATTATGGACTCATGGATCAGAAAAACTAAAAAAATTTTTCACTTTCTGCAACAACTTCCACGATACAATTAAATTTACCATGGAGCATTCATACACATCTGTCCCTTTCTTAGACGTTGTGATAAAATTAAACAAACATACACTTTCTCTCTCTCTCTCTCTCTCTCTCTCTCTATATATATATATATATATATATATATATATATATATATATATATAGTGTGTGAGTTTATTCTAATTTTTTTTACAAATGTCTCGATGGAATCATATTTTTAAAACCAAAAAAGAAAATAATTATATTATGCTCTACTGTTGAGCAGTGTGATTTTTGTTTTTTAATAAAAATAATTGCTAAGAACACCTGATTATAAATCTTACTGTTCTTTCTTATTATTCTAATATATATGTATAAATGTGTTTATATATTTGTGTAAAATTTCAGATAGAATATATCTGTAAAAGGGCAATATGAATAAAGGAGAACTTATCTTCTTTCGTCCTCTGAGGCAGTTTATCGAGGCAAATGTAAAGATTTTATTTTGTAACAAGTATTTATATACAAGAGCAAAAAGGTTATTGGTTTTTCAAAATTTTTTCATTTAAGAACATTAATAAATATTCATCAGGTTTTTACTCTTGTATATAAATACTTGTTAAAAATAAAATCCTTGCATTTGCCTTGATAAAGTTCATCTGTGGACGAAATGTGTTGGCTAAGATAAGTTTTCCGTTTGTCTTTATTTGTAGATGTTTATATATTTTGATATCTTATGTGTGATGATAAATGTTTGTAACATTTTTTTCCTGTTCCTCCAATTGGAGCAAATCCAGTTGATCTCTGCATCTGAACAACCACTTCAAAAAATTTGCAAGAAAAAATTTCCAACATCAATTATAAGAATAAAAATCCAGTATCAATTATAAGAATAAAGTACTACCACTTAATTGCATTGTCTCCAGGTCTACCCTAACCCTGGGTGGTAGCACCTCTTAGCACCTATGGGCAAATAGTGCACCCCTAAACAAAAATCAACAGTTCATTTTTATAGTTAAATTACCAACAATACATTTTATGATCTACAAAATATATATCTAAAAAAATATACCTCTACTATGAAAGCATAAAATATGTACAAAATATATAGATTTCGGCATTTCAAATAGGTTGATATGCTGTCAAACAAAATCAGCTAACAAAACAACCAACATAAAGAACACTTTCATGGTAGTCCATATAATATCCTACAAGAAAATCAAACTTTATTCCAAAATATTACTTCAACAAAACGACAACATAAAATAGACATATCACTGCCTCTAGTAATTATGTCCACGCAAACATATATATGAACAAAAGCTGAGTATCATCTACCATGTGTTCAATTGTGAAAGCAGAATAACATATATCATATTTTTATTACTTCAAAGCTCTCAAGAAAAATGTCAGCATTAAATGACCCATAAGGAGTTGATATGCCACTAAACAAATCGGTCAATAATGAAATGTGTAAATCTGTTTTAGTGTGCTGGAAGGAAGTGACCGTACTAATAGCTTCAGTGTCTACAGTAAAGAGGTTGATGTCATTATGAGCCGACAGAGTAGCAACCCTGAGAACCAAGCTGGAAGTAACAAGGTAAATCATTTCTCACAATGGTCTGGATAATATAACGAGACGAGCCGGTCTTCTTCATTTGAAACTTTGTTCGGTTTATACTCTTTCAAAAAAAAAAAAACCCTCATATTTAGTATATATTGGTAGATATTGGTATCAGCAAAAAAACTCAAATCTCCAGTGTAATGAAATATTCAGTACAGTATTAAAATTTTGGTGTTCACTATGACTAATTCTTTTAAAAAGTATTAGTCATACAATATCTTATACAAAGATTTTTTTTTTCTTTTTAGTATTGAAAAATGCACATATTTCTTTAAGTTTTCTTGAGTGTGCAAGCACAGATATATTTCAAGCATGGGTATCTACTAAAAATAATGTTTGAAATAATTATATATTTATAGCACTTTTCTGCTGGTCAGTGTTTGGTCAAATGCTTCCACTGGCCATTATGTTGGTCACTCTGATCCAAACCATTACTCTGCCCATGTTGTGTTGATTGATCACAGAGCTGGCAAAGATCAGATTGTTATCAGCAATTGCAGTGTTGGTTCAATCCTGGCAAAGCTGTGTCACAAAGGAAATTAAAAAACAAATGTTCCTGCAGACAAATAAAGAAAAGACAGGAATTTCTTCAGGGTCTATGTAATTTTATATCAATTCTTTATACAATATTATAAGTCCATCATACAGAAATATTAACCGTTCTCACTTTGAAGTCTACTGTGACTTTGCTTAAATTAGCTAAGTCTGGAACATGGCTTAATTAGGAGGGTCTCTCTGGCAGTAAGCCATGTTGGATTCAGCAGAGTGGTCACCTCTTGTCTGTCATTTGGAATTACTGTCTCTGGAACCTCTGGAAATTCTCTTTTGGTTGCCTCAGCTTTCTGCTTATATTGGCTTCTGCCCAAAACCAACAAAGGGGTTGACATGGTTGGGATCTCGCGTTTCCTCTATCTTACAACAAGAGCTTCTTTGTTGTCTGGCTTTAAATAATTAATTATCCCTCCAAATTTGGAGAGATCCCTTTTCCGATGGGTAGCGGTCACAGGATATTGATCTGCCCAATTCCGTCTTTATTTGTGTCTTGCATTAACACTTCCCAATGAGTGTAGGCAATTTCTCCGTCTTCCTTGGTATTTCACCTGCACCCGTCACCTTGGTTGTCCTTCAACCAATCTGGTTCTCAATCACGTGGTATGGCTTAGTTTGTGGTCATTAATTAAAATTATAATTTTAATTTCTCATCAGCAAAATTTCTCAGCCTGGCTTTGCTCATGAAATAAGAAATTTACCAATTGCTTCCTTCGGCTTATACCTTGAAGCCACCTCTTCTCTTCACAGCTATGAGTGTATGACGTGTATTGCTAAACAATTATCTCCCTCTAAAAAATCTTACAATCTAAAAATATTCTTCTGGCTTTAAATAACTCGCAAAGGGTTGATAAGCCATAGAAAATGAATTGATCAATCGTGTATAACAAAATGGAGCTTCAAAAAATCCTTCATATTTCTTGATTCAATTAAGAAGCTTTTTAAACTAGAAAAGTTTCTTAAAATTTTCGTTTTGGCAAAATTTCAGCATTGCTACTACTTGATAACATGGACAGTGTGAACTATTTCAAAGAATCTCAGACCTGTTGGCTTAACGGTTAACAGTGCTGAAAATGGAATAGGATTCTGACTGAGGCATCTTGTGTTTACATTACACATTATTACCTTTGGGAAAGGCATAAATACATTTCTTTTCTTCAACTCTGGGTTAAGTAGCAGGGCAGACTGGTCTCTTTAGCTGTGGTTGGCAACCAGTCTTGAAGGAGAATGAGTTCAAAACCATGCCGAAAGCAACAAGAAACCACTCCATTATCTTTCCGAAAAAAAAAAAAAGAAGCAGATTATAGCAATGCAGAGTTTGCATACATTATAGGCTGTGAAGAAACATGACCACCTATACTCTGGAGGGTTAGTCATGCTTCTGAAGGAACATGGTTAAAAAAAAAAATACTTGATTTGTAAAGTTAACCTGAGGCAAGATGTATTTCTTGTGTTCTTTATAGAAAAACTCTTTTCAAAATAAATAATTTTGGAACAAAAAAAAGAAACCTGTATTTATTTACATTTGTACTATTGTCCTCATCTTTGTTATCATCATGTTTTGGCTGTTAAATCTGCAAATCCAATTCATATGTTTGTTTTTCAATTTGAAGGGTTCGTCATGCTACAACAATGAAGATGAAATACTTGTTACAAGAATATCATATGAATAAATGTAATATTTGAAGGGTATAGAAAAAAAATCTTTGAAGTTTTATTTTTAAAAGTTTAGATTGAAAACTCTTTTGACCTTCTCTGAGAGTTCTGACTGAGAACTTTTTGTACAAGTCACAGTTTTATATAAATTATAAAGAATTACTGGAATGTTTGTAAAATGTTTCACAAATGTGCTTGCTCAGAGTTCATTTATTCAATAACTTTTTGCCTTACAATTTCTGTTATTTACATTTGACGCATATCAATTTTGTCATTTATTCAAACAGTTGCTTAAAAAAATATTTGTTAAATATTTCTCTATTTCTGTAGGTAAAAACTACTACTGTTGTCAAATTTGAGTGGGAATCTCGGAAATATTTGGGCAATTTAGTTGCTGTGCATATGAATGGCATTTTTGTTGCTTATTGTTTACGAGGTAAGTTTTTCCTTTCTTTTCTTTTCTTTTCTCTTTTTTCCTCTCTTCTCTTTTCTTTTTTCTTCTCTCTTTTCTTTTTTCTTCTCTCTTTTCTTTTTTCTTCTCTCTTTTCTTTTTTCTTCTCTCTTTTCTTTTTTCTTCTCTCTTTTCTTTTTTCTTCTCTCTTTTCTTTTTTCTTCTCTCTTTTCTTTTTTCTTCTCTCTTTTCTTTTTTCTTCTCTCTTTTCTTTTTTCTTCTCTCTTTTCTTTTTTCTTCTCTCTTTTCTTTTTTCTTCTCTCTTTTCTTTTTTCTTCTCTCTTTTCTTTTTTCTTCTCTCTTTTCTTTTTTCTTCTCTCTTTTCTTTTTTCTTCTCTCTTTTCTTTTTTCTTCTCTCTTTTCTTCTCTCTTTTCTTTTCTCTTTTCTTTTTCTCTTTTCTTTTTTCTCTTTTCTTTTTCTCATTTTTCTCTTTTTCTTCTTTTTTTCTTTTTTTCTTTTTCTCTTTTTTTCTTTTTCTCTTTTTCTTTTCTCTTTTTTCTTTTTCTCTTTTCTTTTTCTTTCTTTTTCTCTTTTCTTTTCTCTTTTCTTTTTCTCTTTTCTCTTTTCTTTTCTCTTTTCTTTTCTCTTTTCTTTTCTCTTTCTCTTTTTTCTCTTTCTCTTTTTTCTTTTTCTCTTTTCTCTTTTTCTCTTTTCTCTTTTCTCTTCTCTTTTCTCTTCTCTTTTCTCTTCTCTTTTTCTCTTTTCTTTTTCTCTTTTCTCTTTTTCTCTTTTCTTTCTTTTCTCTTTTCTCTTTTTCTCTTTCTCTTTTCTCTTTTCTTTTTCTCTTTTTCTCTTTTCTTTTTCTCTTTTTTCTTTTTCTCTTTTCTTTTTTCTTTTCTCTTTTCTTTTTCTCTTTTCTTTTTCTCTTTTCTTTTTCTTTTTTCTTTTTCTCTTTTCTTTTTCTCTTTTCTTTTTCTCTTTTCTTTTTCTCTTTTCTTTTTCTCTTTTCTCTTTTTTTTCTCTTTTCTTTTTCTCTTTTCTCTTTTCTTTTTCTCTTTTCTCTTTTTTTTCTCTTTTCTCTTTTTCTCTTTCTTTTTCTCTTTTCTCTTTTTCTCTTTTCTCTTTCTCTTTCTCTTTTCTCTTTTCTTTTTTCTTTTTCTCTTTTCTCTTTTCTTTTTTCTCTTTTCTTTTTCTCTTTTCTTCTCTCTCTTTTTTCTCTTCTCTCTCTATCTATCTATCTATCTATATCTATCTATATATCTATATATATATATATATATACTATAATGTGGCACAAGGGCTAATTGTGGTTTGGTCCCTAGCTTAATCTGTGCTCATCTTGTTCATAATTAATTCAAAATGTAAATCCTTTCGCCAACAGAATTTCTCCATCAGTAACATTCTTTCTACTTGGCACAATACTTCATTTATTCTAAGAAACCTAACCTATTTTCTTACATGTTTGCAACTTGTCATTCAATATATGAAGCTCAATTCTGGAAATTCAATATACAAGTGTATGTGAATAATTATTATGTACAGGTTGGTCTGAAAGTCTTGTCACTCCCACCAATCTTCCAAACTAGAAGCTCGTGTCTGCCATCTGAAATAGAAAAATTATATTATGTAGGGGTGACAAAACTTTTGGACCACCCTGTACAACTGTGGCATCAAATAAATGCTGTTTTATAACTTATACTTACCAGAATGTCTTATATCTGGCCCAACTTAGTGATTCTTGCTTAATGGAGATAACTAATTTGTATTTTTGACTTTCAAAATGAAATTTAAAAAATACCTGCTTTTTTTTTTCATTTCTAATTTGGTTTATTTGTTTTGTTGGTAGCATTTATAATTGCTAGTTATTTATGCTTATAATTTGATCATGTGTAAACACCAGTTTCTGTACGATCACTGAAGTTAAGTTAAGCAATGTCAAGCCTGGTCAGTGCTTCAGTGGGTGACCAATTGGGAATACAAGGTGCTGTAGACTGCAGGTCGTCTAATAGATTGAATTTGTTAATCGAGGGGCAGAGTTGCAATTTATGTTGGGTTATATTCATTTACACAAAAAAATACCCTTTGGAAAGGTATGAATCTACCTCTTCTACCATAGCTATGGGTTAATTAGTAAGACTTGTATCACTGAAACTATATTATCTAAAAAAAAACAATACATATTGCCTGCTAATGTAGTAGTGGAGATTGCATTGAAACATGAAAATGACAGTCACAATGCTTATTTGTTTCTTATGTTCATACTATACATGATGTTGGAGAAAAGGAAACAATTTTTACTTTTTTTTTTCTTTTTTCATAAACAGAATGAAAATTTTGAAGCTTGTATATTGATCGAGAGAGAAGGAATAG
This sequence comes from Acanthosepion esculentum, assembly GCA_964036315.1. NCBI lineage: Eukaryota > Metazoa > Mollusca > Cephalopoda > Sepiida > Sepiidae > Acanthosepion > Acanthosepion esculentum. The sequence continues at coordinate 41,599,594 of OZ038503.1, forward strand.
ACGTAAAGTCTTAAAAGACAAAAAAATGGGGCCATATGTTTATATTCACTAAGTTTCCAAGTAATAGGTTCTGAAAGAAATTTCCACGGTTTGTGTCAACTGGCTTCTTGTAAAGGTAAAGTTCGATAAACTACATCTGGCAGCAAGGAGATTTGGAGATTTTGAGGAGTGTGGAACCACCTCTTTATTGCTGTTGTTGCCAGGTCCACCCTGATCCCTGTGAGGTAGCACCTGTTAGGGGGGTCCCAGCTATGGGCACATAGTAAACGACCATATGAAAACAAAATCCTATAAAAGTATCAAAATACATTTCATACTAAAGATATCAGCAATACATTTTTATATAAACGATTACCAACCGATATTTGTAGTGAAATTACCACCAATACTTATTTATCGTAGAATTACCAACAATACATTTTATCTGCAGTTGAAAGCATAAAATTGCATTCAAAATACTTAGATTTCGGCATTAAATAACCCGTAGAGGTTGATATGCTGCTAAACAAAATCACCCAACATGAAAGAACACATTCATGACATTAATTCATATAATAATTACAATTTCTAAAATATAACTTCAACAAAACAACCACATAAAATACACATATCACTGACTCTTGTAATTATGTCCACACAAACATGTATATGCACAAAAGCTGTGTATCCTCTCTAATGTATTCAATTGTGAAAGCAAAATAACATTATTTTAAAGCTCCAAAGAACATTAAATTTAGGCATTGAATGACCCATTTTTCTTGGCATTATATTTTTTGAAGATATTTGACAGGATCTAGTATCATTTGAGTTTATTTGGGAATTGATCTGGTGAAATATTGGATGGCTTATATATATATATATATATTATGTATTAGGTGAAAATGTTTTTGTATATTTTTAATTTATTTTTTCTAAGGTAAATCTGGTGCCAATATCCGCATCATCAACCGAAAAACAGCTGACCGTACTTTGCTGAAGGATTTCTGTGGCCGTGTTACAGACTTGGCATTTGCTTTCACAGAGAAAATCTTGTTGGCTGCCATTGATGAAATGGGTAATCTTTACATCTATCAAGTGACTGGAGCATCTGATGGCAAAATACAGTATCCTTTAAAAGAGTCTTTGTAGCTGAGTCAGCTAAAACACAATAGATCTGATGTTGGTTTTTCCTGCAAAGGGGGGGTGCATATTTGAATCCTGCTGGAGTGTGCATTTTCCTTAAATAAGATTTCTCGGATATTCAGACTGGTAGACAAATAAAATACTGCTTAAAAAAATAAATGGTGGATCTACTCAAATGTGGGTATGCACTAAAAATAATGTTTAAAATGATCAAATCTGTTGGATTAATAAATAAGAATCCATTATTTCTTTAGAAACACACACACATACACACACATACACACACACACACATACATATATATTTTGCTTTTGTATATGCAGTACTTAGTGGAAAGTGCTCAATATCAGTGATAGAGCTAACATATTCTGCTGTATTGATATGAGTTTGTGACCCTGGGTTTCATGCTTTTGTGATCATCAGACATTATGGTTTATTTTTTAAAATTAGATCTATTTATGCTTGTTTGACTATGTTTGGTGGTGGGAGGGGGAATTACCTTCTTGCTCGGGATGACACTCTGACACACACACACACACACACGCACACACACATACAGGTGTACGTATACAAATACACCCATATAAACAATCTGGCCTCATAATGTGTACACCTGTATGCAACTGTCTGTGTGTATGAGAGTGTCATCCCAAGCAAGTACAGAAGGAAATTCCCCCTCCCACTACCAAACATAGTCAAACAAGCATAAATAGATCTAATTTTAAAAAATAAACCAGTTTGTCTGATGACCACAAAACCGTGAAACTCGGGGTCACAAACTCGTATCCATACAATACTGTGTGTGTGTGTGTATATATATATATATATATATATATATATATATATATATATATATATATATATATATTAGTGAACATTGAAGTCAACACTTAGAGGTGACAGGCTGTTTCATGCTAGATGCAATCGACAGCTTTTATATTTACACACGCTCTATCTCTGATAATTGAGCACTTTATCTCATAAATATAGCACACCTTAAGAATATATTTCTTATATATATACACATACACAAGACACAAAGGGTTACTGAGTGTGAGAGAATATAAGAAAAATAAAAACAGGAAGTAAGAAGGCAGAAAATTGACATTACATTTATATTTTTGAAGATCAAAGTTAACTGGAAAGCAAGATACTGGAAGAGAAACTCACAAGCGAGAAGTACAAGAGTAGAAAGTATTAGCATTGAACTTACAGTTACATTTAGCCATTTGAACTGTAAGATGAGACCTAACTGGCAATCTAGTAGTATACTTAAATTTATAAAAGTCTAAGGAACAAGAGAAAAGCTCATTAGAACAATTACCATGAATTTATTTATAAAAAAGACACGGGTAAGCTATGTTATGGCTGAAGTCAAGATGCCAGGTCAAGACCAACAAAATTGCAAATTCTTATTTGTATTTTATCAAGAATCTCTATATAGCAGAAATACCAAACCAGATGTGACAGCAATATTCAATGCAAAGATGAATGGTAAAACTTATAAATATGTAAAATAGATTCTGGTGAGAAAAACTGTCTAGCACAACACTGAAGCAGCATTCCTAGCAGCAGACCTAGCAATTGATTCATTATAATCTTTCCAATTCATGTCAGTGTGAGAAAGTGCAAAGTCCCTCTCCTAGAGGTTAGCATCAGTCATGCTGATGGATTACAAAAAGTGTTTTCTCAGATGATTAAGAGAACAGTTAGGTTTTGGAGGTATTAAGATTAACAAGACATTTCTTGACATAGTTAACAACAGCTTGTAGGTCATTTTTTAGATCAGCTACCAATTTGACCTTATCGAACTGATCAGACTTACTATTAAGATGAGTAAATAGTTGTGTCATCAGCATAGATACAAAGTTTAGGGCTGATGGCATCAGGACAGTTGTAATGAAAATTAGCAACAACGTAGGTCCAAGGATAGTCCTGGGGGACACCTGCATTAATGCAAAAAGATCTAGAAGAGTGGCCATTCAAGACAACTTTCATATTGTGATTTGATAATAAAGATTGAATCAGATTAGAAAATTTATTTGGAAATGCCATAACTTGTGAAGAAGACCAGTAAGCCAAACCTTGTTAAATGCCTTTGAGATATTCAAAGCAACAACCAGGCTTCAGCATCCTTCTCTAAGCCTTGATAGACTCTTTCAGCACTAACCATTAATACATCAGCAGTTGACATAAAGAAGCCAAAACCATATTGCTTATCTGAAGGAAGACCCTGCAAAGTGAGATGCTTATCCAATTGCGAGTTGGTTAGAGCTTCTTGTATTTTGCCAAAAAAAAAAAGGTAGAAGACTGATGGTGAGATGGATCAGACGAATTGCTGGAATTCTTAAAGACTGGTACTACAGAATCATGTCATAGACAAGTACTGTGATTCCGGTAATTTTGAGACATTATTTTAAACCGAGTCTCAAGGTTGTTCAAATCTGCTCAGAGTTTTGGAAGAGGGAGAAAATTAATATCTGTATCTATTGTCTGAAATTAAGCATTTTAAGGATGGTGTCTTGTTCCTTGAAATAAACCCCAGAAGTGGACAACCATCTGTTGGTGATTAAGATGCTTTAAAATGAAAGAAGAGAAATAAACATGAAAATTTTTTATAACAGCAAAAATCCGCCAAAAAATACCATACATAGCAGTTTATATAAACTCTATTTTGCTCAGTTAACAACAGAAAGAAATGAAACAATCTATATATCTTAACATACACCTATCTTATCTATTGTTGAACAATATATAAGCTATTTACATTGTCCAGGCAGTTGTCCTCATCTTTATTGCCATATTCATAACGTTGTGGACGTTGTACACTCTGGCCTTCAAGTGATATTTGTTGGAATTTTGAACTGAAGCTTTTATTTAGTCCACGAGGGTAGAGTGTTCTAATTCCACATGCCATGTCTTTGGATTTCTCAGTTTTAGTTAATTCTCTTTAATAATTCAACCCTCGAAGTTTTTGTTCTCTTTTCTGTAGCCAGGGATTAAACTCGCATCTCTTTGGCTCAGGCCACTTTTGGATTAATCAACCAGTACTTTTATCCATCGGGCCATGTGTCCTTGAGGATACTAATGAGTGAATATGGCAATAAGATGAGGACAGCAGTCTGAAAAATGTAAATAGTTACAATATCTCATCTCAGAAATATAGACAGATAAGCTGGCATCCTGGGTAAGACGATAAACTACATCTAACAGCAAGACCTCTGATCTGGAGATTTTGAGGTGCGTGGAACCACCTCTTAGTTGCTGATGTTCCCAGGTTCACACTTACTCGAGGTGGTAGCACCTGTTAGGGTCTCGGCTATGGGCAAATAGTTGACCCCCAAACTGGGGTCAAAACACTATGAAGGTGTAAAAATAGGTTTTAATACCAGAAATACATTTTTGTAAGATTATTACCAGCAATGAATTTTTGAAGAAAAAATTATTACTAGCAATACATTTTTGAAGAAAATAATTGAAGAGCTGTGTTCAAATTCCAGTTAGATTCATTGCATTCACTCACATGCTAATATCCTTGAGAAAGATATGCATCCTCTTCTTCTCCCTCCAGTTATGGGTAAATAGCAGGACAGACTGGGTTCTATAGACTTGGGTGGCAACTGGTTTAGGAGAAAGTGATTCTGAATTCAAAACTGTATGTAGCCCTGGTGTAGCACATATACTATATAGCGAAGGAAAGGATCATTCACATTATGCGTGATGATGCTGACTACGGTCGACAAATGAATGACTGTTTCTTTGTCTTGCATATACTGCTTGCTTTGCTCAATATGATTTTTTGCCTTGTTTTTTTTTTCTTTTGTTGTTATTGTTTATTACAAACTTTTTCAATTCTGTTTGTTGCACAGTTCCACCATATTTACGTTTAATCATCGGCAATTACTCTACACTTGATTGGTGTGATGAATCATTAGACACCATCTTTTTAAATTTTATCTGCTTTTTTTTTTTTTTGTATTTCTTCTGTTTAGTATGTCTTACTTTTTTTCCTTTAACTTGAGTGCATAGAACAAAGTTGTTATTGAATGTTACCTCTTACAATGATGACCAATCTTCAGAGTTTCATCGTGTCTTTTGGTGCCCTTACATTCCTGATGAGTCGGATGATGACACTCCTTCACAAGATGACACTTTTTCTAAAATGCTTTTAATAACTCATGGTGAAAAGGTAAAAATCTTTCTTCTCTTTTTTTTTTTTTTTTTTTTTTTTTTTTCTTATTAATTACTTTTTTATTTAAAGCCTCCCATATTGGCCAAACAAACACCAGAGGATACTTGGATGACACGTTGTGTCTTTAATAACATCTATGTCAACCAAGATGATAACAATAATTCAAAATAATAAAAGTATATTTTACTTATTTACATTGTTCGGACTGTTGTCCTCATCTTTATTGCCATATTCATGATGTTTTGGCCATTGTACGCTCTTCTTCAGGTGAATGGAATTTTGAACTGAGCCCTTTATTTCATCCACTGGGGTAGATTGTTCTAGTTCCACATGCCATACCTCTTCTGGATGTCTCGGTTATCTCTCTTTAACTCAGTTCTCCAAGTTTTTGTTCAACGCCAGATATTGAACTCACAACTCTTTGGGTCAAGTCACTGGATCCGACCAATACTTTTATCCATTGGGTCATTGAGGACACGTGACCCAGTGGATAAAAGAGCCAAAAAAGTTGCGAGTTCAAAAGACCCAAATAAAAGTCCCAAAGAGTTGTGACCTGGCTACTGCAGTGGTGAACGAAAACTTTTGAGAGTTGAGTTAAAGGGAGATAACCGAGACAGCTGGAAGAGGTATGGCATGTGGAACTATAACAATATACACCATTGGATGAAATAAAGGGTTTAGTTCAAAATTACAATCACCTAAAGAAGGCTGGAACCTACAGGGGTTGAAAAGTGAATGTGGCAATAAAGATGAGGACAACAGTCCGAACAATGTAAATAATTACAGTACCTCATCTCGGAAATGTAGACGGATATATTTTAATTCTGTTGAGGTTTCTCAAGATATAAACTTTAATTGTTGGCATAGAAAAAAGACAAATTTGTGTCCGCTTCAGTTCGATAAAGCTTTCTGCTATGCTTATGCATTCCTACATTTTATATAATTACGTTCGTCTCTCTCTCAAATGCAGCATGTGTCTTTCATTTTTTGTTGGTGTGTTGTCAGGCTGAAATATGGAATGTCGATATTGTGTGCCAGAAATACCCATCAGGTTCTGTTCGGAGCAACCAAGTGCAACAAGGTGTGCTGCGCATTAATAGCCATACGAAGCCAATCTCGGATGCTGCCTTCTCTCCTGATGGATCTGCCCTGGCCACAGCCAGCAAGGACGGAATGGTCAAGTTCTTCCAAATCAACATGAATGACGGCCCTTCACCCAGGTAAATGACTGTTTTTGAGGAAGCATCTTGCTTTTGTATCTCTTCTGTTTTATTGTATTAATTACAGTGTATGTAAAGATTGCGAAGTTCTGTGCATTTGAGACTTTATAACGGTTCATAATCTTGGGAAGTGCAACAATATCTCAGCTTAAGTCATTTCGAGTTAGGTCGTTTTCAAAGATACATCGGTTTTTCTTAAATATTATATGGTAAAATAAAAACTTGCCTTTGGTCATTTTACTTGAGTTTACGTTGGCTGCTAAAAATATTAGAAACATCAAAACACTAAAATAACAATAAATGCATATAAAACCATATTTAAATAAATGTAAAAATATATATATGCACATTTCATTGAATATGGCAGACATGGTGTTTTGATTTAATTTTTTATGCAATTTCTTATGTGATCTAATTTTTTTTTTTTTTTTAATTTTTTTTTGATAATTTATATAAAAACAATTGTTCTTTTTATTTATGCATTTAGCCATTTTTAAGGTTGGAATAAAGTAACTGTTAACAAGAAATACTTCCTTGTATGTATGTATGTATTTATATAACGATTTCCTTTTTAAAACATGGTAAAGATGTACATAGTTGATATTATTGAGTGTGGTTTTTTTTTTTTTATTAATAAGACTTCCATTATTTTTAGCCTTTTTTTTTTTTTTTTTTTTTTTTGCATGAAGATGATGCTATTATATTTTGTATTGTCAACAAGTATGTTACGAATAGGGTCCAGTAGGTCTCCATTAATATTTAAATGAGATCTAATTGAGCTATGGTCAGAAAGGTGTAGTGTGTGTCAAACATGTTGTAGTATGGCCTATATAATTATTTACGAATTTCGATTGATCAGGAATACAATTCCTTAATGGACATTTGAATTCGTAAATAATATTTGTCCTATTTATTTTTGTTCTAAGAGGTGAATTATTATTTTTAACTATAAGGTTAGAGGTTTTTAAATTTTTTGTAATAAATAATTAATCTAATTTTCTTTGCTATTGTCAACTAGTGTTGTGCATTTTTTTATAATATTCTTGATTCTAGTTTCGTCTTGTTTATAATTTTCGTTCTTTTGATTTTTATAAAAAATATTAATGTTATTGTTTGTTTCTATTCTCGTCATTGCTATTAGCTACTGACAGAAAAAGCCTAATATGGAAATCCAACAATTGATAAGAAAATCCATTATTAATAAGCGTTTATGTTGTTCAATTCTTTAAAGAAAAGTGTGCAAGAGGATGAATATATGTTTATGTAGACAATATATTTATTTTAGCTGAAAACAAGAATAGAAAATCTGAAAGCTACATTTCAACAAGATTCCGTCCTAAATTTTACTTATGAACTTAGTGAAAAAAATAAACTTCCTTTCTTAGATGTTCTCATCGATTTTAGTAATAATACTTTTACAATTTCTATTTATAAAAACCAACTAGTAAAGACTCTTGCCATCTTAATTTCTCTAGTGAATGCCCTCTTAGATATAAAATAAGTGTTATTAAAAATTTAAGAGAGCACATGAGAATTCATCCTCTTGTATACTCGTCTTTAAAGAATTAAACAACGTAAAACAGTTATTAATAATGGAATTCCTAATTAATTGTTGGATATCCATGTTAGGCCTTTTCTATCTAATTTAACTAATAGCAACGAGAATAGGAACATAAACAATGACATTAGTATTTTTTATAAAAATCAAATGAACAAAGATAGAATTAAGAATATTATAAAAAAAAAATGTGCAACACCAGTTGACAATAGCAAAAAAATAAGATTAATTATTTATTACAAAAAAATTAGAATTTTCAGTTTCTTGAAAAGTTTTATGCCTTTTTAGATTTTTTATTTTATTTTATTTTTTGCAACTGATTCAAGACTTGTTCTTTTAACTATTAGGAATAGACAGTTTTTGTTTTCATCTTTCATATTTTTGTGATATTTACGTTAATTTTTTGTTTTGTTTTCAGGCGCCTTCATGAATGGTCTCCTCACGGAGGGCAGCCGTTATCTTGCCTCTTCTTTCTGGATGATCATCAAAATCCGCACCCAGAGTAAGCCTACTCTTCCGCTCATTCCAAACCGTTTTTCAACAAATATAAAAAAAATCGAGAGATGTTTTTAAATTTTTTTTTTTTTTTAAATGGTATTATATAAGTATAATTACAACATCAACTTAGCCATATTTCTTGATAAGTTTATATTCTTACTCCACTTCACAAAAACACTTAACTTTTTAGCATTACTAATCTTACTTCCTTTCCACTACATTCTTTTTCAAAGCCTCTCATTTGCAGTATCCTTATTGTTAATTTCACTCCAAGTTATTTTCTGCTGCCATAGCAGGATATGACAACACAACTATGAAATTCAAAAACTATTGTTCAGGGATCAGTCACCTGGTGGCAGGATAAACTTTTTGTACAGAAAATGAAGTCACATACAGAGTGATAAAGGTTAAGAAAATTCCTTTAAATAATCATTACAATCTTTTTGTAGTGAGGCGTTCAGTTTATTTTATTTTCTCTCTCTCTCTCTCTTCAGTGTATCCTTCTGGAAATATGCAGTAACAGGTGCTAAGAATAATCAGGAACTCAAGGTATGGAGTTGTGTGTCTTGGACTTGTCTACAGACGATCAGGTGAGAAACATTTTTTTTTTTTTTTGCTTTATGTGCATTTGCCAATACACTTTGCTTGAAATGTTTGTCTCTTATATGAGGATATGATTGTAGAGACATTCTAATTGAAAAGAATACTACCAAGTTCCAAACTATAATTTAAATTCAGTGAAAAATATAAGGAAAAATAATTTAAAACTCTTTATTTTACAATGTTTAGAAACAATATTAAAAGATTTATCTAGAAATAATGCAAAAAGAATCCTAATATTACTTATTTATGAATATGGCAATAAAGATGAGGACAACAGTCTGAACAATGTAAATAGTTACAATACCTCATCTTGGAAATATAGACAGATGTCACTTTACTTCTAAATGATTACGCAATAAAAATTCTGTAGACCTTGTATAAATCATTGAATGATTGTGCAATAAAATTTCTGTAGATCTGCTTGTATAAATCATTGAATGATTGTGCAATAAAATTTCTGTAGATCTGCTTGTATAAATCATTGAATGATTGTGCAATAAAATTTCTGTAGATCTGCTTGTATAAATCATTGAATGATTGTGCAATAAAATTTCTGTAGATCTGCTTGTATAAATCATTGAATGATTGTGCAATAAAAATTCTGTAGACCTTGTATAAATCATTGAATGATTGTGCAATAAAATTTCTGTAGATCTGCTTGTATAAATCATTGAATGATTGTGCAATAAAATTTCTGTAGATCTGCTTGTATAAATCATTGAATGATTGTGCAATAAAATTTCTGTAGATCTGCTTGTATAAATCATTGAATGATTGTGCAATAAAATTTCTGTAGATCTGCTTGTATAAATCATTGAATGATTGTGCAATAAAATTTCTGTAGATCTGCTTGTATAAATCATTGAATGATTGTGCAATAAAATTTCTGTAGATCTGCTTGTATAAATCATTGAATGATTGTGCAATAAAAATTCTTGTATAAATTGTTTGAATTAAAAATGTAAGGGTTTTTTTATTTAAACAAATTCTACAACATAAATAATTGAAACAATTATATATGTGAGGTGGGACTGACTTAAATTGCTCTTGAGATCTGGCTTCTTATGCAAACAAATTTATAAGATGCAATTTGGCTTTATCTTTATTGACCATACAGTCTTATCTCCCTTAGTAATGGTAACATTACTTGATATTTATAAGTGAACATGCCTTATTACTCTAGTCTGGAATATCTCTAAGTAGGGTTGATCAGGTTGCTAATACATTGCTTTTTATTTCTTTTGCATGTTAGATTTATTTGGTTAATTTTAATTATTATGATCAAGAAATCGGATTTTTTTATTACATATGATAAGTGTAAATTGTAGAGATAAATCTTAGATTAATCGAGCAGAATATATGACCAACGCTACTGCAAAAGTAGATAAATGTCTTTTTCTTTTTTTTCTTTGAATAATTTTATGGGTACAATATATAATAGTTGTTGGCTCATTTTCCAAGAATGCCTGTCTGTTTGTGGGGCTAGCTAATCCCTGTTACAGACACCTGCTCAGGCACATTAGTGTTTCTTCAATACCCACAGGGCCAATCTGTGGTTTATACTGCAACTATGCTAACTTTAGTTACAGTTTCTGGAAGAGAGCATAACATCTGAAACAATTAGTAATTGAACAAAGCCAGTACACTCGGTCACGATGACTTGTGACTTTGTGCTAGCTCAGCCATAAATGACTTGAGAATAGTTTTGTCTACTTCGGTCAACCTATGGTATAATTTTCAGGTACTTCCCAATGTTGGCACATTTTGTAATCACTTTCTTAGCAAATCGACTATGGTGGGATTTGAACCCTGGTCTCTTGGCCAAAATGCTAATGTTATGTTCTAGCCACTCTGCCATGCATTCAATTTTTTCCTCTTTTTTTTTTTTTTCTTTTTTTTTTTTAAGGTTTCCGTCAATTATAAAAGTAGAACGATGTAACTGCCCATAATTTTCATGTTTTATTTTATTTCTGTTTTCTCTCTGCAGGTTTCTTCCCCCTCCAGCACCACATCTTGAGGTACAAACCGAGCCTTGTATGAAAGTTGTACTTGATTTGAGTGCCCGTTATTTAGTCCTAACAGATTTCAGGCGCAAGGTTATTTTTATTTTTTATTTTTTTAAATTTTTATTTCTCTGGATTTTTTCCTTCAATTAATTCTCCGCCATTAATTTTAATATCAACTGTTCCGCTTTTTTAAGCAAGAGAAAGGCTTACAGTCATATAGCATTTAAACATCAGTTCCCAAAAGATCATCATAGTTAAGCAAAATTGAGTCTGTTCAATAACTAGATGAGTGACAGCTTGGGAATTCCAGGTGCTGTAAGCATGGATGTGCAGGTGGTGTAATGGATAATGGCACTGAATTGTTGATTTGAGAGCTGAGTTCGAATTTCAGTTGGGATCGTCATATTCACTTATGCACAAATACCCTTGGGGAACAGTACGAATTCACCTTTTCTCCTCCCAGCTATGGGTTAATTAGTAAGACTTGTATCACTAAAACTATCTCACCAACCAAAAATTCTAACAATTTCAGAATATTTTGTGGGTTTAAATAACCTGCAAAAGATTGATAATCCATAGAAAACAAATTGATCAATTCTCTCCCCACCCCACGGGGTGTGGCAGAAATACCTACTACATATACCTTCACAAAAATACATAATTGTAATACATTACTGGCAATGGTGCTTTTATCTCGCTAATCTCTTAACTTTAGTGGGTGGTATTTCTGCCACACCCTCTGTGTGTGTGTGTGTGTGTGTGTGTGTGTGTGTGTGTGTGTGTAATATATATATATATAAGAAATTTTTTTATTACTATCTAAAAATATTTTCTGGCTTTAAATAACCTGCAAAATCCATAGAAAATGAATGAATGAATCAATATTCACTTAACCCGTGGGAATGATATGAATTCATCTTATCTTCCCAGAGCTGTGGGTTAAATAGTAAGACTTGTA
>OZ038503.1:41616750-41656750 GCA_964036315.1 Acanthosepion esculentum
AACTGGTCCCCGACAAACCAGATATTTCCATGTTGTACTTTTAAAGAATTGCTTTTGTAATACGTATTTGTTATTTTGTGTGTTTACAGGCGAAATTGAAGAGGAGGAGACTGAAAAGCAACTTGATGATGAGGATGGAGAAATTGTGGATGGGGTTCTCATCAAATTGTATGCCGTTCATAGCTCGTAGGTTTCTTTTCATCCGTTTCAAGTACCTTTGCTTTTAAATACAACACCCCATTAATTTTTTAATTCTTACTTTCTCCTGCCAGTTTTTTTCCTTCTTGAGCTCTCCTGCCAGTTTTTTTTCCTTCTTGAGCTCTCCTGCGAGTTTTTTTTTTCCTTCTTGAGCTCTCCTGCGAGTTTTTTTTTTCCTTCTTGAGCTCTCCTGCGAGTTTTTTTTTCCCTTCTTGAGCTCTCCTGCGAGTTTTTTTTTTTCCTTCTTGAGCTCTCCTGCGAGTTTTTTTTTTTCCTTCTTGAGCTCTCCTGCGAGTTTTTTTTTTCCTTCTTGAGCTCTCCTGCGAGTTTTTTTTTTTCCTTCTTGAGCTCTCCTGCGAGTTTTTTTTTTCCTTCTTGAGCTCTCCTGCGAGTTTTTTTTTTCCTTCTTGAGCTCTCCTGTGAGTTTTTTTTTTTTCCTTCTTGAGCTCTCCTGCGAGTTTTTTTTTTTCCTTCTTGAGCTCTCCTGCGAGTTTTTTTTTTTCCTTCTTGAGCTCTCCTGCGAGTTTTTTTTTTCCTTCTTGAGCTCTCCTGCGAGTTTTTTTTTTTCCTTCTTGAGCTCTCCTGCGAGTTTTTTTTTTCCTTCTTGAGCTCTCCTGCGAGGTTTTTTTTTTCCTTCTTGAGCTCTCCTGCGAGGTTTTTTTTTTCCTTCTTGAGCTCTCCTGCGAGTTTTTTTTTTTCCTTCTTGAGCTCTCCTGCGAGTTTTTTTTTTCCTTCTTGAGCTCTCCTGCGAGTTTTTTTTTTCCTTCTTGAGCTCTCCTGCGAGTTTTTTTTTTTCCTTCTTGAGCTCTCCTGCGAGTTTTTTTTTTTCCTTCTTGAGCTCTCCTGCGAGTTTTTTTTTTTCCTTCTTGAGCTCTCCTGCGAGTTTTTTTTTTCCTTCTTGAGCTCTCCTGCGAGTTTTTTTTTTTCCTTCTTGAGCTCTCCTGCGAGTTTTTTTTTTTCCTTCTTGAGCTCTCTTTGGATGTGCAGGTGATGTAATGGATAATGACTCTGAATTGTTAATTTGAGAGCCAAGTCCCAATTCCAGTTGGGTTTGTTATATTCATTTACGAGCAAATACCCTTGTAAAAGGTATGAATCCACCTCTTCTCGCCCCAGATGTGGGTTAATTAGTAAGACTTGTATCACTAAACCTTAATTATCTTTAAAAAATATTCTAGGAATATTTCCTGACTTTAGCTAACTTGCAAAGGGTTGATAAGCTGTAAAAAAAACAAATCAATCAAATCAAATAAATATGACAATAAATTTTAGCACAAAACCAAGGATGGGAATTTTACCTGAAATTGTAAAAAAAAAAAAAATATCAAACTTTTTGAAAAGATACGCTAAGTAAAATGGATTTTTTCGATAGTATCAAATTAAGTTTTGGGAAACAATAGAGGGCCAATTTTTATTTTATGGAAACAAATATGGCGGGAATACTTCTACCGTTTTATTTAGAATTTGAATTAAAATTTACAAAACAGGTACCTTAAAATGAATGGGATTTGCAAAGTCAATTTTATTTGGCATTGTGATTTCTAAAAACACATTTCTGACACAAGTGGAAAAGCGAAACATTTGGAAGAGAGCACTTCTTTGGAATTAAGACACACTTTTTCCCTGTCATGGTGGTGGTGGTGGTGGCGGTGGTGGCGGCGGCGGTGGTGGTGGCGGTGGTGGTGGTGGTGGTGGTGGGCTCTAAAGATTACTCTTTGATGTGGTGAAGCGGGCACTTACATGAGTAATTAGCACATTTGCAATTAGCTTTAAGTATTGTCCATAAAATTTACTTCTCCATAGATTTACAATTGTTTCATTTCATTGCCTGATGGTTCTTATTTCTCTTTTTCATCCTTGCAGGATTTTGCAAGAATTGCACATCCGCTTCAAACCAGAATCGGCAATTCCTGAAGCAGAATTACAGTCACTCTCTTCTGTGTCTCAAGATAATGTTGGTAAGTAAATAAAAATACTTATTTGATTTCTATGCAACTTAATAACTGCAGGCTCAGATGTTTTTTTTTTTTTTTTTTGTTTTTTTTAAAGTTGTATTATTTGCTGATGAAAAGAAAATTCTTTTCATCATCAAATAACATGATTGTGGAGATGTGGACAAGTCTAATGGTTTAACAACACTGAGAATGGAATCGGTGAGCAGAGTTCAAATTCCGGCTGAGATAGTTTGATGTTCACTTTTTGCTAATGTCTTCGGGGAAAGGCATGAATTCATTTTTCCATTAACTAAGTTAAATCTTTGGGCAGACTGGACTCTTTATCCATTTTTAGCAAACAGTCTAGAAAGAGAATCACTGAATTCAAAATGGAAGTTACTGCATCCCGTCGTCAAAAAAAAAAAAAAAAATCAATCCTTGCAGTGTACAGTTTTTTTTTTTTTTTCTTTCGTTAAATCATTTCACCCCAAGCAAGGTGGGGAATGCCACTAGTATGCAAGGGATTACAGAAAGTGAAAGTGAAGGAAAAGACTGAGTATAGGGAGGATTGCGGAATGGACAAAAGATGAACGGAATTCATGAATATAGAGAATGGCAATTGACATTGCATTTAAGTTTTTGAAGATTGTAGTTATCAGGGAAGCAAATAAGTGGAAGGGAGTGGTGGTTGCATTTAGCTATTTCAACAGTAAATGGGTGGGACCTAGATACCAATCTAGTGGCATGCTTAAATTCATGTAGTCATGGTACCAGGGGGAAAAAGTTTATCAGAGCAGTTGCCATGAAGATATTTGTAGAAATGACAGAGGAAAGCCATGCCACGTTGGTGAGAAAGTGACTGAAGTCAGAATGCCAAGTCAAGATCGATGACATTATCGATCCTTCTTTGGATCTTGTCAAGAACCTCGAGATGAATAGCAGGAGCACCAGATCAGATATGGCAGCAATGCATGGGCAAAGTTGACAAATGTTAAAGAAAAGGAAACTGTGGTGAGCCATGATCTTCTATGTTGAAAGGGAATATGACACTTACTATGAGTGCTTAGCATATTGGCAGTTTTAATTGGGAACAGTTTTATTTTTCCTTTAAAGTATAATGGGTTCCAAGTCGTATTGGAATTTGTGGGAATGAAAAGGCTGACGCAGCAGTGAAATCACCACTAAGAACTCAAAATCCCTTATTCAGACATGAAACCCCAAAATAAATCCGCATATAACCCATGAATGACAAAAAGAATAGAACAAATACACTTACAGTGAATTACCCAACGACATTCAACTAACCATTAAAGAATGGTTCCCCAGGACACAGGAAAGCAAGGAAAGAGGAGGCAGTCCTGGCCAGGCTACAAATTAACCATGCCCATCTCCAATATTCTCATTTACTTAAAAATGAACCACCTCCAACATGCAACAAAAGCAAATTTCCCCCTTGCAATAAAACGTATACTTATAGGTTGTAAAGAACTTAAGCAAACTTGATTAAAACATTATCAGATGCAGAACATGAAAGATCTGTTCGAAACCACCGCTCTCAGAAACATTTTGAACTTCCTAAAAGAAATAAACCTTTATATCAAAATTTAAAAAAATAATAAAGAGAACCCTCTACTCACAAAGTACAAATAACAAAACCATCCGTCTACAAAATGCGGTAAATTTTGGTTTTAACTCCTGAGTGCTAAATATCCCTTAAAATTTTCCAAAATCATCATAATTCCGTGGAAATGTACATGCTGAACTCGAATTAACAATTAAATTATGAAGAAACCATACCATTTTGGAGTTATCGACAAGAAAAAATCGGACTTATTGTTGGTCATTCATCCCCCATTACTGCCATCATGAATACTGATTTGGTGCGGGATACTTCCAGCCTATTTACTTCTTTTACAGACTTTCCTTGCAGAAAATCACTACCATAAAGAAATGTAATTTTTTTTTTTTTTTTTTTTTTGGTAAGTGTAGTTTTATTTATCACAAAAACAAATTAAATAATACAATAGAACCTTTTTTTCCGTTTCGAATAGCAATGACAAATTAAAAGAACAAATTAAATAATAAAAATAAAGCATTTTTTTATATTTTAAAATTGAAAATAAAACAAAAATTAATGCACAAATTTGATAAAGTAGAAGGGTTGATTGTATTATTTAATTTTTTAAAAAAATTTGTCCCCTTTTCTACACAGAAAAAAAAGCCCTCTCCTAACCTTAACATCTAACCCTAAAGTTAATCCGGTTTATTGTATCATTAAATTTTTTTTTTTAATTTGTCCCCTACTCTACACAGAAAGAAGCCAAACACAACAACCCCTAACCCTAAAAAAAAAAAAATTACATTTCTTTACGGTAGTGCATAGTGATTTTCTGCAACGAAAGTCTGTAAAAGAAGTAAATAGGCCAAAATTTTTATTTCTGCACCGGTAGTATCCCGCACCGAATCAAGATTCATGATGGCAGTAATGGGGGACCAATGACCAACAAGAAGTCCGATTTTTTTTCTTGTCGATAACTCCAAAACAGTAGGTTTCTTCATAATTTAATTGTTAATTCGAGTTCAGCATGTACATTTCCACGGAATTATGACGATTTGGGAAAATTTTAAGGGATATTTAGCACTCGGGAGTTAAAACCAAAATTTACCCAAAATGCAAATATAACCAACTTAAATTGGTTCTGAATAACTCACTAGTGGTTGAAGGACCATTAAATACACAACCCAAATAATTCAAGTATAATGACACAGTATTTAGTTGAACTCCTTTCGGCAGTGGGAGATGAGGTGGACTACATTATTGATAATCCATAAAAAAAACAAAACAAATCCTGGAAAATGTTCAGATAGCTCCATTCTTTAGTTCCACTAGTTCAGACTTTTACAGCTAGAGGGAGCCACAGTAAAATCACCTACATTTTTATGCTCTAATTTAAAGAGAAAGTTCCACTCAGACAGCTTTGTTCCTAAGAATTGTGATTTTATGGAACAGACCCACTTGGATACTTCCATGAACACTACAATCTTAACCTTTTCAAGTCAAGACTCAATTGTTACCTATCCTCCTTATCATTATTTCCTACTCTTTCATTCATATTACACACTACATTCATCATAACCATTTTAACAGTAACCCTCTATCTTGAATGGCTCTTGAGCTTTATATTGGATGAAAATTTAGTATTTAGTAGCTGTTTGACCTTCCTCGTCAGCCATAGGGTTTGGACGGTAATGGAATGTGAGCTGATAGATAATTCCACTTCTTAACAGGCACCAACCTGCTAAAAGTCCCTTTTTTCACTTTTAGGAGACAATTCAACTTATCTTAAGATCTAAATGAGTAGTTAAAATTCATTAAGGAATGGCAGTTACATAATTACTGTTCTTACCTGAATACATGCACTTGAATAGCATGTCCACATAGTTTAACACTACACTTCTTACATCTCCATCTAAACTCTGAAATTTTTACTCTTACTCTTATTTTTTTGCCTGCTCTTATTTTTTGTTTTTCAGTAGGAGTAGATAGGTTTGCCTATCACCCAGTTTATGTTCCTTCCCCATCTATTGAATAGAGGTTTATTCCTTTATTTCTTCTCTAGGATTGGGCTTCCCTCTTGTACTTTTCATAGTTGACTGCTTGGCATAAAAAATGGTTATGCTGTCAATAAGTGACTTTTCACTATTTTATTTCTATTTATAGAAGCTGAGAAAAGCAGAATTATAAAAAACAAAATTATAACCTTTGGCTTCCTGTTCATTTTGCTAATGTTTCTTTTCTTTTTATGTCTTGGTCTATAATCACAGCCCACTTCTCTCAGTTTTCAGCCTTTTTGTTTTATTTGCAGGCCATGGTGTAATTGTGGAAAGAGTAACGTCTTAATAACATGACCATTAACAGAAATAATGTAAAATTTTAAAATATTTTTTTTCAATTCCTTCTGTAGTTCTCTGTGATGGTTTATCTGATGTAAGCAACATTCTGGACACATCCGTCCCTGAATCAAATGATACTAGCCGAGGAGAGACAGCTCCAGTACTCCTCACACCCGATGCCTTTACAAGGTCAGCGCCTGTAAAATTCTTGGTTTTGTCGTGTCCATAAAGAAATACATAAATAAAAAAAATTAATTCTATTATCAAAAGTAATTATCATTAATTCACTCATTCTAAGTCAATGAGAATCAACTCTACTTTTCTCTTGTAATTATAAACTATAGTTTTAATGAATTCGACTGGAATTTGGAATTCTAACACAGCTCTCGGATTCCTCAGTCCGAGCTGCTATCCATTACTCCTCCATAAAGTTTATATTTTCTTGATTTCAGATAAGAATTTGAATTTTCCAATATATTTCAACAATTAAATTTTCACTTTCCAAAACGAAAGAAATAGCAACCTACTGCAGGAAAAAATCTGCCTTGTCAGTCATGTATTGAAAAATACATGATCGCCTAAGGCGAGTATCACGCATGGCCCGTAACTGACTGATAGGGGGGTAGGAGGGAGAAAGATGCAATATATAGATTAAAATTGGTAAAATCTACAAATAAATTCAGTCTTTCATGCTCTTAAATACTTTTTCCTCTTTGTCTCCTTTCACAGTAAACCGCATTCTCTACAGACCAATTCTGCAAACACTAGTTTTACTCAAGTGTCTGCCATGGACGAGAGCAGTGAATCTCATGGGATTGTAGCTGCTATGGCTCCTGCAAATACTAGTAGCAGTAGCCTGGGTGTAGTGAGCAGTGTCGCGTCTGTGACCTCAAGTGGGGTCATGGCACACACTCCTAGCCCCAGCGTAGGGTCCACAACTTCGCAATCACCCCACAAGACCAAAGATCCTGTACTTTCCTCTGTGTCTACTATTTCTCCAGCTGTTCCTCTTGACCACTCTTGTTCTCCTGCTGGACAAGCACCGCCACAACCACCCCAGCCGCCACCTCCTCCTGCTGTTGCGAGTTTTCCACGACAGACAATGTTTTCTGAAATAAAAAAGATCAGTGTTGAGGAATTGTTTCAGATGAGCCAACAAGCAGCAGCAGTGAGTGATGTCTTTTGTGCCTTTACTTTTGCTTTTTGTTTTTCATTTCATCTGTCTTTCTCTTTCTCTCTCTCTCTCTCTCTTTATTCTTTGTCTCTCTCTCTTTATTCTTTGTCTCTCTCTCTTTATTCTTTGTCTCTCTCTCTTTATTCTTTGTCTCTCTCTCTCTCTTTATTCTTTCTCTTCTCCCCCCCCACACCCAACTTCTAATTGTGAGGTGTTTTTAATTTTTTAAATTCTTTTCTTTTTCTAGGCTGCAACCAGTAGTTCGATTTCCAGCTCAGTCAGCCTCGATACGGAGACAGTCTTTAGAAAAACTGGTCGCAAAGATTTTGATGAAACTGATAAAGAAGTGGCTGAAGTGATGGGAGATCGTCACACGTCAGATGAAGTAGATGTGGCTGTCTCTCCGTTGGAAATCAAAAGCACGAAAATGAAGACAGACAGAGTAAGCAGCCCCAAAATATCTCCAAGAGAGTGGCCCAAACCACCTGATGTCAGCACAGATGGGCCACGAATAGCTTCAGAAAAAGTGTGTAACACGTAAGTATTATTTTCAGCTTCAGTCAGACATTTGAACTCCTTTGAATTGTTCCTGTTACCATAATGTTTCTGTTATACACCTTTTTTTTAAAAAATTTTTATTTAATGTATAATGAGTCCTGTGTCAAATCAATAAGGGTCAGACCATCACTGACACAGATTTTTTTCAATTTTGGTACACTTATAGAGCTTCATGATGCAAATTGAATAGAGCCTATTTTACATCTCTAGGCTAAAGGGTTACTGAGATATGACCCTTTGACCTTTGCCAAAAAAGTAAATTTTAGAAAATAGTTACAAAGTTTAAATATCAATATCTCAGTTGTTTTTTCACATACAAAACTAAATTATATACCATTTTAAAATACTTGGATAGATTTAAAAGTTTATCTCTTTATTTTTTTTTTTTTTTTTTTAGTTTAAAAATAAAATAAAATAATATGACCATACCCTTTTGACCTTTTAGTTTTTCAAAAAGCATATCTTTAATTCTTTATAAAATTTGACAACAAATTTGGCTGCTCCATGACAAAATATATACAAAATTTTGTGGACGTTTGACTGTGGCTTGAGTTGCAAGAGTTTCACCGAGTTGGACCAAATTCAAAATGGTGGATTTTGGTATTTGCTACTATATGCTAACATTTCCATATCTCCCAATATGGTCAAGTTGTATATCTTTAGAAAGATCTTTGAATGCTGATTAATGTTCACATAAGTACTATGATCATAAAATAAACAGAATTTGTGTTATTTGTGGTTAAATGTTGACCAGTTCAGTGGAAAATAAACAACCTTATTTTTGGTTTACATTTTTATTATACAACAAATAGATTTTTATATGAGAAAAGTGGCATAATGAAAATAATTATTTTTAAAAAAGTGTCATGAATTAATGTTATTATAACATAAAATAATATGAAAATATGCAACAATGGTTAAATTTTTGTTGACATGGTACCCTAAATCAAATTTTCAGCATTTATATATATATATATATATATATATATATATATATTGATGCATGTTTCATTAAATAATGTAGACAAGTTTTGTCTATTTATTTTATGTAAATTCTTTTCATATTGTCTGATAAGATTAATAACATTATCATTAAAAGACGAAAGGAAATCACCATATTGATACATATTTTTTAATCCTATCTAAGCTTTCAGCTTACATAACCCATTATCAAATATATATATATATATATATATATATATATATTATAAAAATAAAGTTTTGATCTAAAAACTAATACATGGTGGCTTAAATGTAGGACAAGCTTGTTAACCATTGCACTATGTTGAAGTGCCCTTAGTTGTTGGTCTAGGAGTTTGTATTGTTTGAGGTTTTATTAATACTTTATCTTGCTCTGTAATTTCATTTTTATCACCACATGCTCTTTTCTTGGCTCGCAGACTTGTCAGCATTGTGCAAATGTTACTGTTATTAATTTGCATGTGTCTTTATAAAAGTGTGGGTATAGAAATCAATTTTGCATAGTGAGTGTCAGTTTTATGCCTTAACCCTAGAACACTAACCATGGGTATATAGTGCCCAGCGCAAATTTTCCTATTTTTAATTACAATTTTCAGTACCTGATTTTCTTACCTAAATAATGTTTTTCAGTTCCTATTAATGTTAACTCAAAGTACAAAGTTTGAAGTACCTGCATGTAAAATATTTCAAATAAAGATTTATATTTAATATTTTTTTTTTTTTTTTTTTTGTTGATATTTTCAAAATCTGGTATGATATACCCATGGTTAGTAGTGGTGCAACTTTAATTGATGGTTAGTGTTCTAGGGTTAAACAATCCTCAAATCATCTGTTACTCCTCTTTGTGTGGGCTGTAAACTGAGGGAAAGGGAGACTAGTTTGTCCATTTAGGTGATGATGTTTGAGATTGATAGTTCTGACTTTTGAGTTATTTCTTTATATTTATTGTATATTTTCTTTTTGTTTCTAAAGTTTGGTATTTGGAATGAAGTTTATTAGATTTACATTGTAGGTTATTAGTTGTTTGTTTTTTGTTTTTTCAGTTATGGTGTGGTTGTAGGTCGTGTAATAGGATTTAAATAACTATATTCAACAAATTCAGTCAGGGCTAACTAACCTAAAAATTAGCTCTCGGACGAAATAACCAGAAAGATTAACCCTAGGCAAAAAACTGTTTTCTTCCTTCCTCTACTTCCCATAATCCCTCAGTGGCCTATATCTACAGCCCACACAAAGAAGAGTGACACATGGTCTAATGATTGCTTAAGGCATGAAACTAACAACCACTGTGCAGTGTCGATTTCTATATCCATATTGTTTATATCTACAAATACTCTATCCATGATATTGAGCACTCTATCCCCAAAGTATAGAAAATTTAAAATATATGAGAGAGATGATAAAAAAAGATTTTTTTTTTAAAAGACTTCTTCATCAGGAAGAATCTTTTAAAAAAAATGTTATGTTTGGTCAGATTTAAGTCTGAGCATACTGGCCTTATTCAAACTGTTGATCACGCCATGTTATGCACTCTCTCACAGAAACTGTAACTGTCTACTTAGCATAGCCGCAGTATAAACTACAGGTGGGCTCTGTGGTTGTTGAACCTGTAAATGTACCTGAGCAGGCCTCTGCAACAGGAATAGGCTAAATTTTGTTACAATGGGGAAGATTGTTCAATATCAAAGATGGAGCAGAAAGGATATACAGTGTTGACATAGGAATTAACTGTTTCATGCCTCACTGTGATCATCTGAACAGCTTATTTAGGTGCAAAACTGACAGTAATCAACACTGTAGTAACTGTTAACAAACACACACACACATACATATATATAAGAGAGAGAATTAATATAAATAAAATGTTTGTCACTTAACTGATTGATGTTACCTTCCAGAGTTTTGTAGGTATTCCCTCTGGGAATCACTCTGTCTACACATCGGGCTATCAGCAATGACTAGAAAATAAAAAAATAGTGAGGAACAAATGTATATTTTATTATTTGTGTGTTTGCGTGTGAGATATATATATATATATATATATATGAAATATAGTTTTAAGGTATGCTATATTTACGGGATGAAGTGCTCAATAGAGCGTATGTAAATATATAAGTGAACATTGAAGTCAACACTCAGAGGTGACAGGCTGTTTCATGCTAGACGCAATTGTCAGGCCGATGATTGCGTCTAGCATGAAACAGCCTGTCGCCTCTGAGTGTTGACTTCAATGTTCACTTATATATATTGATAAAATTTCTTTTCTGTTGAGGATATAACATTGTAACTCGGGTGTTGTTTTTCATTAAAAATTGGAAACAAAATCTTCATCACAGATACTGAGAGGGGTGTAGAGAGTAAAAATGGAGAGGGAGAGAGATGGAGACGTAGAAAGTAAAATAGAGAGTGATGTAGTGAGAGAAAAAGAAAGTGTGACACTGGAAGTGGTGTGTCATCTTAGATAAAGGCAGTTGTTTGTAGTGAAGGATTAAATTATTTTTTTTGTGACCTTACGATCTGCTGGGGATGAATTTGCCTTCTGAACTGCAAGTAACCTTTTGAAATCTTTCTGTAATAATTCTAATCATTTTGTAATATAATAATAGATGATGTGCTTTTAATCAAAAATAGTAGATGATTTTCTAATCAAAATTTACTCAGACTGTGTTGAGCACCCAAGTGTGGAAACAAAAAAAAAAACTGTGAGAGAAGAATGTATAGAGGTGACACTGAGAAATTGGAAAGTGGAGGTCATCTTGGATAAAAGCAGTGAGGGGTTAAATCATATTTCATGACCTAATGATCTATTGAGGACATTTCCATATTTTTAAAAGAGACTTGTCATTTTTCTTATAACTATCTAGATTATCGGTTGAACAGTACTGGGTGCAGCATGAGAAAAACTATTAGT
Source organism: Acanthosepion esculentum (assembly GCA_964036315.1). NCBI lineage: Eukaryota > Metazoa > Mollusca > Cephalopoda > Sepiida > Sepiidae > Acanthosepion > Acanthosepion esculentum. Next base: position 41,628,401 of record OZ038503.1, read on the forward strand.
AAATTTGTGTAATTTTCACACTGCTAGTATGCATAAATGTGTTGAAATTAAATATCTTAATAATGTAAATATGAAATGTCTTAAAACTGGATCTATGGTTGTACAAATATTCTTGAGTTATCACATCACCAAAGTCAACACACTGATCACCTTCGTTTGTACAAAGATGCTTTCATCTTGTGAAAGTTTATAGTATAGCTGGCCACTCGTATTTGAGGATACCTGTCTACTATGGTGGCTAACCAATTCCTATTGCAGATGCTTGCTCAGATGCATTTGTGTTTATTCAACACCCACAGAGCCCACCTGTGGTTTATACTGCAACTATGCTGATCAGACCTTAGTTACAGTTTCTGGGAAAGAGTTATCTAGTGTGATCGATAATTTGAACAAGGCCAGCATGCTCAAGTCCTCGGCCACGATGACTTGTGACTTTGTGCTAGCACAGCTATTGATGGCCCTCAAGGGTTCCGTCTACCAAATTTCACTCACAAGGCTTGGGTCAACCCGTGGTATGGTTTTCAGGCACTTTCTGCATGCTGGGATTGCCCCCTCTCTAGACTGATAACATCAGGAAGTCTCCTTTCTGACAAATTGTCCATGGTGAGATTTGAACCCTGGTCTCATGGTCAGAAAGCGAATGTTCTAACCACTCGGCCACTTGCCCATTACACGTGAAAGTGTAACACATTTATAAAATAATTTGTCTGTGGCACTGGACAATTTAAAATAGGTTGAAATTATAAACCTAGATAATTTAAAAAAAAAAAAAAAAGAAAGAAAAGAAAAGTTACTGTACTTTGAACCTTAATAACTGCCTTCCCAACTCGTCTGGATTGGGGTGGAGGGGGTGCACTTAATTTACCTTCATTTAACCTTTTCGTCGTTCTGTTATTTTACAGAAGGGAAGGTCAGGATGTAGATGATGATGACGAAGATGATGATTATCAAATTGATGTAGGAGCTGAGAAAGAACTCTCAAGGTTGGCGGCTGATGATGATGATGACGACGACGACGAAGAGGATGATGATGATGATGAAGTGGACAATAAACAGAACCAGCAAGTTTCCAGGCCTTTGCAGTTAGCTGCGTGAGTTTTGCATTTCCTTCCTCCTTCAGTTCCCTTCCAGCATTAGTTTGCATTGGGTAGGGGATGAGATTCCATATAAACATCCGTAAAGTTACATATGCATAGATAGTCCTCCAAGTTTGCATGGACTGTACTTGCGGCTCTTGTGAGATGACAAAGCGGGTGCATGAAGGTAGAGAAACTGCAGTATGATTGTGCAGCTATTTTGTGTGCATGCACAAAGGGGATTCCTTACCTTATCTTACCTGTGCACTTCTGACAAAAAGATAACACATTTCAGCAAAAGAAAATTTAATTTGGTTTGTTTTCTGACTACCAAAAATAAAGAAAAATAAAGCATTTAATTTTTTTTTTCTTTTTTAAATTTTCAAAACCCTGATTGTTGCCTTCACTTTCACAGAAATGCCTCTGCGGAAGGCATGAATTCATCTCTGTGATTAAATAGCTGGGTAGACTGGGATCTCTAGCCATGGATGGTAGCCAGTCTAGGCGAAAGACAGCTCTGAATTCAAAAGTTGAAAGATAGGACTATATTTCTTCTGAAATGAACTTTGGACAATTTCTGACTGAATTTCCTCCTTATCTGAGTAAGATTATTATTAATTCAGAAAAATCATTTAATCAACACAAAATTTCTGTTGTCTCATATATATATATATATATATATATATATATATATATATATATATAAAAAATATTGGACATTGAGTGATGGTGCTAATAAATAGTGCTTGGTGTATAATAACAGAGCTATAATTTATTTTAATATTAAATATACATTTTTTTTCTTTACTTGTAGGACAATGCAAATATATATATATATATATATATATATATATTTAGATCAGAGCTTCTGTTTCTGCTTCCTAAATAGAAAGGGAATTGTTTGTAAAATATTGAAGATTCCATCTGGAGTTTAAGATTTATTTGAGAAAAAAAAATCATTTTTGCAGAGAAAGCGAATTCATTTTTATTTTCTTAACTTAGATTAGCCATAGTTTAATTAATACTAATCTGAAATAAATTTTTTATGTATCTTATTTTTCTCTTTCTCTTCTGTGTGTGTACACACACACACACACACACACACACACACATACATACATACATATATATATATATATATATATATATATATATATATATATATATAATGTAATAAAAAGACTTAAACACTAATATTCCATGGACATAAATTTATTTCATTGGAATCCCATGGACATAAATTTATTTCATTGGAATCATAAATGTCTGATGAATTGGATCGTATTTACGATTCCAATGGAATACATTATGACCATGGAATATTAGTGTTTAAGTCTTTTTTTATTAAATCCTTACTCTGTCCTGGACATTGAGTTCTACCTGGATCGTATCCTCTTGGAATTATTTTTTATACATATATGTATGTATGTATATATATTTATATTTTAAATATATGATTGTATGTGTATATTTACCACTAATATTATCTATATATCTATCATATATATATATCATATATATATATATATATATATATATATATATATATATATGATAGATATATAGATAATATTAGTGGTAAATATACACATACAATCATATATTTAAAATATAAATATATATACATACATACATATATGTATAAAAAATAATTCCAAGAGGATACGATCCAGGTAGAACTCAATGTCCAGGACAGAGTAAGGATTTAATAAAAAAAGACTTAAACACTAATATTCCATGGTCATAATGTATTCCATTGGAATCGTAAATACGATCCAATTCATCAGACATTTATGATTCCAATGAAATAAATTTATGTCCATGGAATATTAGTGTTTAAGTCTTTTTATTACATTATATATATATATATATATATATATATATATATATATATATATATATATATATATATATATATATATATATATATAATATATATATATATATAGTAGTGGCTATAATATAAGGAACGAAAACAATATAAATATGTGTATTACTTAAAAAGTAATGCATGATTAGCAATGAAATTTTTACCGAATAAAGATTAGGGTGTAATGCATAAATATTATACAAAAATTTACATAATAGTTTTTTTTTTTTTTTAAATAAAGATTAAATGGAACAAAGGAAATAAGCTAATGGAAAAAAAGGAACGATGTTTATAATTTGTATAAACTTTTAATTTACATTGTTAAAAAACTCGATGGAGTTTTTCAACAATAAGTAAAAGTTCATTTATCATTAAGACTTTATTTTTAAGCAATATGGCAAATTCTATACGCAAAATGCTCTTTTGAAGAAAAAAAAAATCATTATCGCTATCAAGAAAAAAGTAAATTTCAGAAATTTCTGATATTGTTCATAGGTCTAAAAGTGTCGTTCATCGTGTAATTAGCAGGTATAAAACCGATAAAACGTTAGATGCAAAACCAAAAACCAGCAGACCTCCAAAAACATTGCAAAGAGAAGATTGAAGAATTGTTAGAATATCTACAAAAATACAAGTTTTGAGACTGCTACATCACTTGTCCGTAAATTCAATGAAGAGACAGATAATAAGATCTCAAGGAAAACAGTTGCTCGCAGGTTAAAAAATGCAGGATTGCACGTATTCCAGCTTCGAAGCCTCTCATTTCAAAGTGAAACCAAAGGGCACACCTGGAGTATGTGAGAGAACATGTTGTTTGGACTGACACACAATGGGATACAGTTCATTTCAATGACTAGTCCACGTTTACTATATTTGGTTCTGAGGGCAAAACTTACGTACGCCGTAGAACAGGTGAAAGACTGTCTTCTCAATGTGTCAAGAAAACCGTTAAGTTTGGTGGCGGCAGTGTGATGGTGTGGGGAATGATTTCATCTGCAGGAGTTGGCCCTATCATCCGCGTACATGGCAATATCAATGCTGAGATTTATAAAAGGCTTCTTCAGCAGCATGTGGTACCAAGATTACACCATAATCTTTATGAATCACCTATTTTCATGCAGGACAATGCACTTTACCACAAGGCTCAGAAGGTTATGTCTTTATTTGAAGAAGAAGGAATCACCCTAATGAAGTGGCCAGCCCAGAACCCCGACCTGAATCCAATAGAAAATGTTTGGAAGATAATTGGAGAAAGGGCTCCGAAAAGAAACCCGAAAAACCAGGATCACCTATGAGAGTTATTGAAAGACGAATGGGAGGGAATTACTGCTGATTTTTGCAAGAAATTAATTAGATCATGTGGTCGACAATGCAGAGAAGTCATTGAAAATAAGGGGATGTTTACCAAATATTAAATTTTGTTGATATTTTGTTCACAATCAAGTATTAACAAGATCGTTCCTTAACTTTTGTCCAGTAGCTTATTTCCTTTGTTCCATTTAATCTATATTTAAAAAAAATCTATTATGTAAATTTTTGTAACTTTGTATAATATTTATGCATTACACCCTAATCTTTTTTTGGTAAAAATTCATTGATAATCATGTATTACTTTTTAAGTAATACACATATTTGTCTTTGTTGTTTCCTTTCCTTATATTATGGCCGCTACTGTATATAATTTTTATTTTTTATGTTATTTTTATAGATACAAATATTTAAGTAAATGCTCTGTTTATAATAAACAGTATTGACTACTTTTACCAGCTTGAAAAGAGAAAATATATTAAAACAATTCTCGGACTTTTCATATTCATACAAAAATGAGGATACAAAATGAGAGGGGAAATATATATATAATATATATATATATATATATTTCCCCTCTCATTTTGTATCCTCTTTCATTTCCTCTCCAATTTGAAATGTAAATTTTATTGCTGGTTATCTCCCTTTCATAATTTTCTGTTAATTTTTTTTTATTATAATAACTTCATTTAACTCCTTGTAAAATAAATTTTCATCTGAATTTCTGCCATCTTGAGATATCATTATCTACATTGTTTACCATCAGACTAATATTCTCATCTTTCTAGTTCTAATGATTTGGCCATTTCTTCTTCAGGTGTCTATTGATTTGAGTAACCTTCGGGGAATTTTGAGCTGAGCTCTTGATTTAATGTTTTTTTTTAGTTTTTTGTTAATGCTGTTGTTCCCCCTCCCCTAATACAGAACCCAGGAATTGCTTATGGTGGAAGCTTACAGAATGGGGTTGTTTTATGGACTTAGCATGAGGAGGTAAGAAGTACAAAATGCATAAATTTCTGTGAGAAACAAGACCTCTTCTAATTGCGGTTTGTTCATTCTCTAAGATTTTACTTTTAATAAGCAAACGAACAACTGCCCGGTGACAAAAACCCTTAAGAAACTAATAAATGTTTGAAACGTTTTTATTTATTCTTGCTCTCATTTATTGTAACTCGACTTTATGGATTGACTTTAAAGAGCTTTGACGTTTTTATTTCAGTTTAGGGGAAGCTGCAAAAGTAAATACACCAAGAAATAAAAATGCTCATTATTCAGAAACACGGGGAGAACCTCCTTTTCGGTTTGTACCTTTTCCATTTTCTTTTTAGACATTCTTTATTCTTTCATTGAGGGGCTGAGGGGGAATGGGAAACAAGTCACTTTGGAGAAATGACTGGTCTGTTAAATCTTTAGATTTCAAAATTCTTTTTTCTGTTGATTGTAATTTTGAATTCCAAGAAAATTTTGATTGTATTTTGCCTCTAAAAATTTAAATGCTGATAACTTTTTTTTTTTTCTCACTTTGATCTGGTTTTTTTTTCCACTCTCTCTTTTGGTCTTTGTTTTTTTTTTTTTCCTCTCTTTCTTTTGGTCTTTGTTTTTTTTTTTTTCCACTCTCTCTTTTGGTCTTTGTTTTTTTTCCTTTCTCTCTTTTGGTCTTTGTTTTTTTTCCTTTCTTTCTTTTGGTCTTTGTTTTTTTTCCTTTCTCTCTTTTGGTCTTTGTTTTTTTTCCTTTCTCTCTTTTGGTCTTTGTTTTTTTTCCTTTCTCTCTTTTGGTCTTTGTTTTTTTTCCTTTCTCTCTTTTGGTCTTTGTTTTTTTTCCTTTCTCTCTTTTGGTCTTTGTTTTTTTTCCTTTCTCTCTTTTGGTCTTTGTTTTTTTTCCTTTCTCTCTTTTGGTCTTTGTTTTTTTTCCTTTCTCTCTTTTGGTCTTTGTTTTTTTTCCTTTCTCTCTTTTGGTCTTTGTTTTTTTTCCTTTCTCTCTTTTGGTCTTTGTTTTTTTTCCTTTCTCTCTTTTGGTCTTTGTTTTTTTTCCTTTCTCTCTTTTGGTCTTTGTTTTTTTTCCTTTCTCTCTTTTGGTCTTTGTTTTTTTTCCTTTCTCTCTTTTGGTCTTTGTTTTTTTTCCTTTCTCTCTTTTGGTCTTTGTTTTTTTTCCTTTCTCTCTTTTGGTCTTTGTTTTTTTTCCTTTCTCTCTTTTGGTCTTTGTTTTTTTTCCTTTCTCTCTTTTGGTCTTTGTTTTTTTTCCTTTCTCTCTTTTGGTCTTTGTTTTTTTTCCTTTCTCTCTTTTGGTCTTTGTTTTTTTTCCTTTCTCTCTTTTGGTCTTTGTTTTTTTTCCTTTCTCTCTTTTGGTCTTTGTTTTTTTTCCTTTCTCTCTTTTGGTCTTTGTTTTTTTTCCTTTCTCTCTTTTGGTCTTTGTTTTTTTTCCTTTCTCTCTTTTGGTCTTTGTTTTTTTTCCTTTCTCTCTTTTGGTCTTTGTTTTTTTTCCTTTCTCTCTTTTGGTCTTTGTTTTTTTTCCTTTCTCTCTTTTGGTCTTTGTTTTTTTTCCTTTCTCTCTTTTGGTCTTTGTTTTTTTTCCTTTCTCTCTTTTGGTCTTTGTTTTTTTTCCTTTCTCTCTTTTGGTCTTTGTTTTTTTTCCTTTCTCTCTTTTGGTCTTTGTTTTTTTTCCTTTCTCTCTTTTGGTCTTTGTTTTTTTTCCTTTCTCTCTTTTGGTCTTTGTTTTTTTTCCTTTCTCTCTTTTGGTCTTTGTTTTTTTTCCTTTCTCTCTTTTGGTCTTTGTTTTTTTTCCTTTCTCTCTTTTGGTCTTTGTTTTTTTTCCTTTCTCTCTTTTGGTCTTTGTTTTTTTTCCTTTCTCTCTTTTGGTCTTTGTTTTTTTTCCTTTCTCTCTTTTGGTCTTTGTTTTTTTTCCTTTCTCTCTTTTGGTCTTTGTTTTTTTTCCTTTCTCTCTTTTGGTCTTTGTTTTTTTTCCTTTCTCTCTTTTGGTCTTTGTTTTTTTTCCTTTCTCTCTTTTGGTCTTTGTTTTTTTTCCTTTCTCTCTTTTGGTCTTTGTTTTTTTTCCTTTCTCTCTTTTGGTCTTTGTTTTTTTTCCACTCTCTCTTTTGGTCTTTGTTTTTTTTTTTTTCCTCTCTTTCTTTTGGTCTTTGTTTTTTTTTTTTTCCACTCTCTCTTTTGGTCTTTGTTTTTTTTCCTTTCTCTCTTTTGGTCTTTGTTTTTTTTCCTTTCTTTCTTTTGGTCTTTGTTTTTTTTCCTTTCTCTCTTTTGGTCTTTGTTTTTTTTCCTTTCTCTCTTTTGGTCTTTGTTTTTTTTCCTTTCTCTCTTTTGGTCTTTGTTTTTTTTCCTTTCTCTCTTTTGGTCTTTGTTTTTTTTCCTTTCTCTCTTTTGGTCTTTGTTTTTTTTCCTTTCTCTCTTTTGGTCTTTGTTTTTTTTCCTTTCTCTCTTTTGGTCTTTGTTTTTTTTCCTTTCTCTCTTTTGGTCTTTGTTTTTTTTCCTTTCTCTCTTTTGGTCTTTGTTTTTTTTCCTTTCTCTCTTTTGGTCTTTGTTTTATTTCCTTTCTCTCTTTTGGTCTTTGTTTTTTTTCCTTTCTCTCTTTTGGTCTTTGTTTTTTTTCCTTTCTCTCTTTTGGTCTTTGTTTTTTTTCCTTTCTCTCTTTTGGTCTTTGTTTTTTTTCCTTTCTCTCTTTTGGTCTTTGTTTTTTTTCCTTTCTCTCTTTTGGTCTTTGTTTTTTTTCCTTTCTCTCTTTTGGTCTTTGTTTTTTTTCCTTTCTCTCTTTTGGTCTTTGTTTTTTTTCCTTTCTCTCTTTTGGTCTTTGTTTTTTTTCCTTTCTCTCTTTTGGTCTTTGTTTTTTTTCCTTTCTCTCTTTTGGTCTTTGTTTTTTTTCCTTTCTCTCTTTTGGTCTTTGTTTTTTTTCCTTTCTCTCTTTTGGTCTTTGTTTTTTTTTTTTTTCCCCACTCTCTTTTGGTCTTTGTTTTTTTTTTTTTTTTCCCCACTCTCTTTTGGTCTTTGTTTTTTTTTTTTTTTTCCCCACTCTCTATGGGTCTTTGTTTTTTTTTTTTTTCCCCACTCTCTATGGGTCTTTGTTTTTTTTTTTTTCCCCACTCTCTTTTGGTCTTTGTTTTTTTTTTTTCCCACTCTCTTTTGGTCTTTGTTTGTTTTTTTTTTTTCCCACTCTCTTTTGGTCTTTGTTTGTTTTTTCCCACTCCCTCTCTCTTTTGTCCTCTGCTTTCCTCTCTCTCTCTCTCTTTTGTCCTCTGCTTTCCTCTCTCTCTATCTCTTTTGTCCTCTGCTTTCCTCTCTCTCTCTCTTTTGTCCTTTAGTTAGTTACTATTTATTTTTCTTTTTGTATATTAATATTTAATTTTTTTAAATTAATTTGTTTGCTTTTTACTCATTGAGTTTCTCTGGATATTGTTTTAGGGAAACTCCAGTGCAAACTCTTGAAGATCCTCCTGTACAGATCATTCGTGAACTCATTGAACCTCAGGCATTAAAAGATGTAAGCAACATTTTTTCCTTTCTTTTTACTTTAAATATAAAGTTTTTTTTTTTTTTTTTTTTTTTTTTTGACCTGATGTGAATTTTCTAAATTTTTCTTTGTGATAAATCTTTGTACATAAAATTTTGTTAGATCATTTGTCAGGTAAATGAAATAATAGAAGCCAAAATGACAATTATTAGTGAAATGTTGGATAAATTTGATATTTTCTCTTGATATGTCACTTTTATTGTAATTTCCCTGACAAAAATATCATTGTATTATTTTATTAAGAAATTATCTGTTATGTGCTGGATACCTTGAAACATTCTTAAATATCATTTTAACAAAGTTATATTTTCCTCACACTAATGTATTCTTTCAATAATATTATCTAGTGGCAAATTTTAAAAACAAGCATAGCTTTCTTAAATTCTAACAAATCTTTGAAATTTCAGTGAATTCAAATGCTGGAAATCTTCACATTCATTGCCTTAGGGGCACATAGGGGAGTTCTTGAAGAAAGAATTTTTCTTTTTTTTTCTCTTTATGTATCTATAAAAGGTTTCCTGCTTTGAGATATTTCATAGCCTTCTGACTTTAAAAAGTTTGCTTTGAATCTTGAGCTTGGACCCGGCCCATGTTTGCCTCTGGACTCAAACTTTATATAAAAAGCAGGGGTTGATATGTTGTGAAATCCATGACCTGAGCGCAACCCACCCTCATTTAATATTGATGATTTTTTTTTTTTTTTTTTTTTTTTTTTCAGATTCAAAGTAGTCTAAAGTGTCTCTGTTCCCAGTTGGCCCAATATGAGTTAATGTCACAGCAACTGCGTGAACAACTGTTGCAGCAACAACTGAAGCAACAGGCAGCTATGCAACAAGCAGCTAAGGTTAATGTCACTTTGCCCATGTTAGAGCAACATTTAAAGAGCATGGAGAATCGAATTGCCACTAATTTTGAACGTGTCATGCACCAACAGTCTCAGAGAGAACGTATCCTTTTGTCATATTTTGTGATATGGAAGCAAAAAGGTTCTTTGACCAAAGTTGAAAAAAAAAAGAAATTTTTTTTCTTTTTTCTATATGTCTTCCATGAAGTATTGCTTATATGAGCAAAATTTTTTGTGAATATTTTTCTGATCCAGAATGACTGGTTTATAAATAGCCAACTTTAATTGCCACCCTATAGTTGACCCTCCCCACACATTTTTCTTCCTCTATAAAGTGGGAAGAGTTTTTAATTTTTTTTTTTATACCCCATGCACACAATTTAGAAAGAAATAGTTAATAACACTCCGACACATTGTGCCTCAAAATTGTATACACACTTTGAATTCTTATTAATGATATCAACCTATATCAAACTGTTTTTTTGGGGGAGAGTGTTGGGGTGGGACTTTTTGTGTGTTTTTTTTTTTTTTTTTTTTTTTTTTCATAATTCAAAATAGAAAGGACAAAAGTCTAATTATCTTGACCTATTGAACATATTCAAGTTGATAGGCATTCTGGCCCTAGCACCAGTAAGAATCCAATTCCATAGATTTAGGATTTTGGTACCTTCTCTTTTAATGGCTGTTTTTATCTAACCATATTTGACTAGGTTGTAGGCATCTGTTTATCTCACGATAGAATGGTAGTGTACTGTTGGGTCAAAATTCAGTACTTTGATGGTGAGTGACCTCTCCAGGGCACAGGCCTGGGCAATGGTGAATGGAAGCTGTGTGCTGTGCAGACTACATACATCCCCTTCTCTTGGCCGTACCGACAAGATCCAAAGGAATACTTGTCTGCAGGATTTACAAGAAAGTTGTCTGTGTTGACAGCCAACCACCTTCAGTTGGGTTTTCTGTTTGGATTTACTTCCATAGCCTTTTACGTGTTTGGATATGACGCAAGGCAGTGGGTTTAAAATCAGTGTTCTTCCCTTAGATGGACTGCCTGCCTGGGTTTTTGAACTTCATCTAATCTGAAGCAGATGGTTATGAGGCACCAGTTGTTCACCTTTTCCTATTCTCTAGTTTGGAACTGGCTGTCAGTGGCTATTTGAGATGCATGCCATGGAGGCATTTTACAGATAGTGGGATCTTGTCTCCACCATCACCGCCATCTGTTACAACCTTTGGAACATATATCTAAAAGAAGTTTGGTGAGGTACCATTCATAAAATTTAGCTCTTCGGTCAAGATTTTCTTCATTGAGGGCTTGATCCATTGTTAGAATAAAAATTTTTCAGTGACTTCTCTTTGAAATGTGATGGGTGCTATTTTGGGAATACACATCTCACAAACTGCTTGGTGATTAATAGTAAGCTTCCGTTATCTTTTCTTCCTTTGTGGGGCTCGTTAGTAGTCTTGGTCTTCTGAAATGGTTCTTGTGGACATCTTGAACCTGTTCTTTCCGTTTCAAAACTTCTAGTTCCAGCAATTAACCCATAGCTAGTAGGGAGAAGTAGATTCATAATTTTCCCAAGAGTATTGCAAGCCACTATCCATTACATCACCTGCTTATTCATACTTACAGCACTTGGTATTCCCAAGCAGTCACCCATCTAGGTACTAACCGAGCTCAATCTTGCTTAACTTTGGTGATTATACAGGAACTGGTGTTTCAATGTGATGTGGCCATAAGCCAATCTTTAGTGAATTAAAAAAGAAAAACAAGTTTTATTATAAATCCCATTAAAAAAAAAAAAAAAAAAATTATTTTTTAATTTTTTTTTTTTACATTTACAAGCACTGTTGGGGGAAAAAGACTTATTAAAAACAAACTGTTTGAACTAAGTCATTGTGTGTACCTGCCAAGTTGACCTTTGTATGAGTTTGTAGATTTATTTTTTTTAATTTGAAAAAAAAAAAAAAAAAGTCAGCGTAAAAGACGTACTTAAAAGATGAATAGATTTGATTATCTTGAATTATTCTTCAAAATGAATATTGATCTTTAACGGAATTATTCAGATCAAAGATACCAAGACATTTTGAATGAGACTCATAGCCGTGAGAAGAAACATGAGGAATTAGTGAACACCTTATGGCAGGCTGTGGATACAACGCTCAGGAAGAATTTGGAATTGGCTGTGAAAAGTGAAATGAAGAACCACGTTCTTCCAGGTAAGCACCAATGGCTGTAGATATTTCCCCAAGCTTAGCCTAGTATGGCTCGAGGCCAAAATAGAGCAGTGAGAGATTGAGAGATGGTTTGTGAGACTAAATTGCTTAACCCTCAATTGATAGCAAGGATCTCCAAACTAAATCTGATCTGCTGCAAGATTTTGTTTCTTTATAATTTTTGTATTTCCCTTTTGTACTAAAATATAAGTCCAAAATTTATAATTGCAAATAGATATAAATAAAATTTGGTTAAATTTTATTCATTCATTTATAAAAGTTGTCTCTTGAAGTTTTCAGATTGTTTTATAAGAACTACCTTAGATACTTTCATGTTCTGAAAAGTTGACCTGTGCATGCAAATGAAGTGTGTGCATATATATATATATATATATATATATTGTGTGTGTGTGCATATATATATATATATATATATATATATATATATATATATATATATATATTGTGTGTGTATGTATATATATATATATATAAACTCCATGTAAGATGAGAATGAATAGAGTACAATTCCAGCCTTCATAATATTTAATATAAAAGATGGTTCAGTACAAAGTAGAGAATATTATTTATTTTAGGATATTACTCTGAAAACATGTCAAAATCACTACACAATTGCAGTCATGTTTTGTGTAATTTAGAATCACCCGACGAGATGCATTGATACACAACGAAACACAACTACAAATTGTGTAGCAATTTTGACATGTTTTTGGTGTAATATCCTAAAATAAAATGTGTGTGTGTGTATGTATGTATGTATGTGTATGTATATATATATATATATATATATATATATATATATATAGTCACACACTATGCATAGAGCAAGCCCTTAATATTTTTGCATGAATTTTAACCCTTCAGAAAACATTTACCTGTGTATAGTATAAGCAGTCACAGAAAATGAATGATTTTTAACCTCTTCAAAAGAATTACCTGTGTATAGTGCAACTGCCTATTTTCTGTGTAAAAAACAAAACAAAAAAAAAAGACTCGCTGTGCGTGTGTGTGTGTGTATATATATAAAATAATGAAAAAATTATATAATTGGTTATAAATTTATTTCAAGTTATTTCTCTCTCTCTCTCTCTCTATATATATAATACACACACACACACACACACACAAACAGTTTATACAAAGAATTAAATAGCAATGTTAATTCTTTGTATAAATTGTTTATTTATATATATATATATATATATATATATATATAAAAACAAACTGTTGAAATAAATTTATAACCAATTATATGATAACTAATTAAGTCTTTTCATTATTATTTATTTATATTGCTCTGTATGTAAATTTATACATTGAGCTGTTGTTGTTGGAGTTAACTTTTTTATATTAAAAATACCTCATTGGACTAATCCCTACCACATACAAATTTGGTATTATTGAGATATATAACTTGTCATTTTTTGTGGCAGGATCTGCCCGAGTAAAGCAGAAAACTTAGATTATATGAGAAGTCATCGTACCAGAGCAGCACCAGCCAAATACTAAATGGCATTTTGTACTGAGAATTCATGTCATTTTGTACTGAGAATTCATGTCATTTTGTAGAAAAGCTTTAATTTCAGCTAATGGGCTAAAAAGATATGCAAACAGTCAAATGGAACGAAATTTCCCTATTTTGACACGTTTTCGCTCTGTAAACTATGCCAGGCTGGGATAACTACTCATAAGGATATTTTGCATGACTGGTCATGTTTATTGAATATTTTTTGTCTTCCCTGATTCCAATGTGGTTCACTTTTAAAGAACAGTAATCAGTCTTTGTATCACTTGAAAAAAAAAAAAAAATTCAACTTTCTAACCAAAATATCTTCTGAGTCAGATTTCTTCTAAAATAGTAATTTCTAATATTCTTATTGGTCATTTGATAATATTTTCTTTCTTTCAGCTATGATGCAGTCAATTGATTCTGTCAAGAATGAATTAACCCGGGAAGTAGCACAAAAGCTAACAGCATCAGATGCCATTCTTAAAGACAATCTCACCAAATTAATCAGGAACCGGGTAAATTTGTGTTTTAATCTTCAATTAATCTTTTTTTTTCCTTTATTTATTCATACACTCATTACCCCAAACTTATAGTTTTAAAATAATTTAAATGCAATGCCATTCTCTCTTTACTAGTGTTTTTTTTTTTCTTTTTCTTTTTCTCAAATACTCTCATGCACTTAGTAAACCCCTTTGCATCTTAGCAACTTTATTGCCTTGCTTGGGGTGAAATGATTAAAAAAAATGCATTTCTTGTCACTTTATGGTTGGTTATTCATAGCTATTGGCAACTCCTACCCATATATAACAGCAGTATTCCATATTCAACCTGATCTGGCTCTTGTAAAGATAGACGATAGTGGGAGGGTTGAGGTACTTGCTGGAGCTGTACAGGGAACCGACCATTTTCCCAGTATCTTTAGCTATAGATCATATGTACGAGTTTAACTTGAGGTCTGGATTGAGTTTAAGTCCCAACAGGCACTCAATGCACAAGGCTTCCTTGAGTGAACATCCGTTCATCACGATTGGTGGAAAGTTCTGGGTCTGATCAGTGATGGGGGTGATTCACTAGTTTGAGGCATTGATTGTGAGCAGCCAAATTTTTACCCATGAGCTGCACAGGTCAGGTCAGAGGAGAGATCAGCTGCCAAGCTCTGGTTATAGAAATGCACCCATATGTCTTTTAATTTTGGAAATGCACCCATATGTCTTTTTATCATCAGCATAGATATTCCCAAATGATTGAAGTATACACTTAGGCAGATCATGTATGTAGAGTAGGAAAAGGGTTGGACTGAGCAGTGACCCTTGGGGGATGCCCACATTGATTGCCTAGGACTTTAAGGACTGGCCATTAATAATTACCTTCAGGGAGCTACCCATTAGGAATGACTTTATAACTGAGAAGAATCTTCTAGTGACTCCATAGCTAGAGAGCTTTAGCAGTAACTCCTTATGCCACACATTGTCAAAGGCCTTTGAAAAATCTTGTGTGACTGTTCTTGAGATGTATTTGTTGTCAAGTGTCTCGCTAATTCTGTGAGTAATCGCAGTTAAGATATCAGCAGTGGATCAGGCAGATTGAAATCCATACTGCTTGTCACTTGGGAGTTTGTACCTGTTGAGGTGTTCAACAACCTTATTGTTGATTATAGCTTCAAAGTTTGCTGATGACATGGAGGAGACTGATGGGTCTATACTGTGAGAAGAATGAGCGCTCGCCCACATTCTTGAAAACCGGGTATACACTTGACACTTTCCACAGACATGGGAAGGATTTCTCCTTCAATCAACAGTTAAATAGTTTCGCTAGG
This sequence comes from Acanthosepion esculentum, assembly GCA_964036315.1. Lineage (NCBI taxonomy): Eukaryota > Metazoa > Mollusca > Cephalopoda > Sepiida > Sepiidae > Acanthosepion > Acanthosepion esculentum. The sequence goes on from OZ038503.1 coordinate 41,643,576, forward strand.
ATTGGGGATAACTCTGTGTTAATATTCTTAAGGATGATTACTGGGATTTTGTCCTTCTTAGGGTTGAGAGTTTTGATAAGTCTATAGACTTCCTGGGCTGTAATGAAAATGTTACTGAGATTGTGCTCAGTGAGATTTGGGAAAGGGATATCCCTTTTCATCTAATCCTTGTCTGAGGAGGATGAGGTGACCTCGGGGGTCATTTATAATAGTAGACACGAATGCTTTGCCTCTATTCAGAATTTGATTAGAGATCTAGAACTCCTAGGATCCAATTTGTTTACTTGTTAAAAGAAATTCTTTGTTTAAATATTAGTTACTTCTTTGATGCCTTGTTAACTTTAATCAGAAATTTGGCTTCAACCTCGCTTACCTACTTGGTAAGCTGTAGCAATGTAAATTGTTTGCAATGTGTGCAAAGACATCACAAGTAGTTGAATAAGATTTAAGAATGTATTAAAAACAAATAAATCAACCAGTTTTATTGGTGGAAGTAGAAAATAGTGAAGAAACATAGCTGCTTTTTTATGTTGCAGTTCTTTATTGTTTTCTTATATTAACCAAAAAAGATGAAATAGATATTGTGTAAACAAATAACATGGAATGTTGATGGTGTTTTGTCTGGGTAATTGATTGCTCAGCTAATTGATCTGATTATTAAAACAAGAAACCCTAAATATATAAAAATGCTGGTTTAAAAGGTTTATTCAGTCAGTGAGACCAGATATTGCTTAAAAATTTTATTTTATTTTACAAATCACATTGCTTGTTATTTAAATTTAATATAAAACTGAAAATTTGAAGAATTATCTCATCCTAAAAAAAAGAAAAAAAGAAATTGATTCAGCAATCTACCATTTGTCCATGCATTGAATATTGCTGTCAATTCAGGTCTGTTGCTCCTGCTATATATTTAGAGATTCTTGATGAAATCCAAAGAATCTGCAATGTTATTGCTTCTGACCTGGCATATTGGCTTCAGTCCATTTGTCACCACTGTAACATATCTTCCCTGTGCCTTTTTGTTTTTTATAAATACTTTCACGGTAATTGTTCTGATACCTTTTCAGCTAAGGTACCTAGACTTTATGAATTTAAGTGTAGTACTAGATTGGCAGCTAGGTCTCCCCCATTTTACATTTGAAATGGTTAGATGTAATCATAAAATTTAAGAAGGAAATTCCATCAGAAAGTAAAGTACAGGAAATATGGCTTGAGGTTTTGACTTAAAATCATCAAGGCAAGTAGAGACAATTGGTGAGATTAATAAAATTTCTAACAGCTTATTTAAAAAAAAAAAAATAGCATTGTTACACCATTTAAAAATTTCACTAAACTTACCACATGTCTCTACCTACCTATCTTAGACCATATTTCCTGTAATTTGGAAAAGTTGATTATTAAAATTAATCATTTTTAATAACATTTGCTTTAAAGAACATTTGTTGCCTAAATACACAGGAAATACACACACACAGTGTTGGTACCAGTATACAAAGCAGGTTTAGTAATTGAATAAGTCCAGTAATATAAATCTTTATTACATACTTATAAACACTTACAAACCAATCCCAGGAACTTGTTTGTAAGCAGGGGAGTCTTTGAATATACATTTTTATTTATTTTGAAGTTTTTCAGTACTAGGGATTTAATTACAAAAGACCGCTCTTAAATTAAAATATTGGCATGAGCATAGGAAGTTGGTTAATTAGATTGTGTTCTACTTGGTTTTATTGAGTGAAGCCTAACCCTGTTTTTTAATTTTTTAATTTTTTGTTTTGTTTTAACTTTACAGCAAACAATTGAAGCAATTGGTTCATCTGTAGGTGCTTCGATTGAGGTGCCTATCCAGACAGCATACCGGGATGCATTCCAAAATATTGTGATCCCCAACTTTGAAAGGACATCACAAAACATGTATAACCAAGTGCATGACACATTCCAAAAGGGAACCAAAGAATGTAAGTTTTCTTTTGTGAGATTGAAATTTAGGAAGAATACAACTGAATTTATTCCAAACTTCTGTCTATATTTCTGAGATTAGGTAACTATTTACATCGTTCATATTCTTTTCCTCATCTTTATTGCTGTATTCATGACGTTTCAGCTATTGTATGCTACAGCCTTCTTCAGGAGATATATGTTGTAATTTCAAACTGAACCCTTTATTTAGTCCATGGGGGTAGATTGTTAAATTTCATGTCCCATGCCTATTCTGGATATCTCAATTTAGTTGGTTGAAGTCATCCAAAAGTGACTTGACCCAAAGGGTTCAATACCTGGTCACAGCAGAGGTGAACAAAATCTTGGAGAGTTGACTTGCTAAAAAAGGGAATTAACTGATACTGAGATATTCCCCACTCCTGCCAGAAACAGGCATGGTACATGAAATTAGAACAATCTACCTCTGTGGACTAAATAAAGGGTTTTGTTATGAAATTCTAATGTATATCACCTGAAGAAAGTTGGAATGTGCAATGGCTGATATGGTGCTAATATGGCACTAAAGATGAAAACAGTCCGAACAATGTAAATTATTCCAAACCATTTTTTTTTTCTTAGCATGAATAATAATCAGAATCTAGTTTCTGATTTTCAAAATTTCTTTTTCTATGAACATTTTGTATGTTGGATGCAGCAAAAACAGATTTTATTCTATACAAATATTATTTAAGTACAAAATCACATTTGAAAGTCTAAACAATTTTAAATTATTTAAACAAAAAAAAAAAATGTTAATGTATTTCTTAACAACAATTTTTTTTTTCTCCAAAAGAAAAATTTACTGTCTTAACAGGCTGAAACTCACTTTTTAAAAAAATTTCATTTAATTTTGTTTAAGTTATCAAATTTTTTTTTTTTTTTTTCATTTTCAATATTTTGCCCATCTTTTTGAGTCTGGAATATTTTTGGTGCTGAGAAATAGTAATTAAACTTTTAATGACATAGGTAGGAAAGAGTAGAGGTGATACCCAACAATAAACTACGGAAGAACTCGAAATTGATCGCTGCATTTATGTATTACATTAATATATAAGCTTACCTTTTAAAAGTTCAAAGATAATTCTTCTACCGCCCCTTAATTTAAAGACAATTCTTCTACCGCCCCTTAATTTAAAGACAATTTGATGTACGTAGATCATTACTTTCCGTACAAACAATTATTTTTATTTCATGGGTAAACTTTCAATGGATTTTGCAATTAATTTTGATTATTCCCAAATTTATTTCCAAGTTATAAAAATTATTGTACAAAAAATTTGTTGCAAAAAATCACATAAAAAATCACCAAAAACAATTGCAGTAATGAAAACTTAGGGATCTAAAATTTCAGGATTGGGGGTCTGGATGCGGCTTGGAATGTTTTTAATTTGCTCATGGAGTCAGCCTGGTTTTAAAATGGTATGATATATTGGGCTACAGCCTCCAGGAGAAAAGTTGAAAAGATATGGCACACTATCATATAATATTCTTAAACATTTGTATACTGTATTTTCTAATACATAATATATGAAATTTTGAAAAAAATCTTAAATATAAAAAAAAAAAGAAAAAAAAACGCGGATTGTATTATACACAAATACACGTTTTCATAAAATTTTACTTGGCTTAAAAACCACTTATTTGAAATGGCAAGATTGCAAATATGCTCAGTTAGCACAATAGATAATATACAAAGGAGGTATACAATTGCGTTCAAAATATATTTAGTTGAAGGCATTAAATAACCCATAGAGTTTGATATGCCGCTAAACAAAATAAAGCAAAAATGAATCTCTTAAAGTCAAAGGTCAATTGTTGTCTGTCCTCCTTGTCCTTATAATCCAAGTCAGCATATTGTTAGCCAATTATTTGTTGTCATTCTTTTTGGAAACTAATTTGATGCTATTTTTGTTTTATTTCTACTTTTGGTTGATTTGACATGGAATCATTTCTCTTGAGTATTCTTTTTATTTTCTGCATTGAAAGAATTTTTTCCCAATTCTTTTCAGATCTTGTCCAATTACAACAGCATTTGGAAATGAGTCGGCGTCGGCAACTTGAAGTGAGAGACCCTGTGGTTGGCCAACTACAATCGATAGCTGAAATGTTTAAAAACACCACAGATCACATCCACACGCACCTCATGTCTTCACTTCAGAACAAACTTGACTCCGTTGTATCACAATCTATGAAAGGGTAAACATAATTTTTTTTTTTTTTTTTTTTGCATCTACCTTATTTGAAAATTATCTCCATCATGAATTCTTATATTACTGTTTAATTTAGATAGAGGGGATGGATTTCCCAAAACATTTCAAGCAGCCACATTTTAGTGTAAATGTAGCTATTCTACTGGACTTTTAATCTAACAGTAAACATAGGCATAATACCAAACTGTTTTTGTGAGGGGTTTGTGAGTTAATGAACATGTTGAGAGATTATCGTTTATAGCCCTTTGGTGGCCATTGCTCATACTACAAATGTAAACCCCTCACAACATTTTTGTTTTATTCTTTCACACTCATTAACATTTTCTGGCTTTATTGGTTTGACTGAGGTGAAATGATTTTAAAAAAACAAAAATTGAAATACAAGCAAAAATTACTTAAATTTTCTGTGCAGTAATTTTTATTTATTTTTTTTAATCTGCAAATTCAGTGAAGTATTAAACATTTTGCTGTTGAGATAAGTGGTTAGGTGCAATCCGCAAGTACTTTATTCAGGTGTTTTGCAAATGTTTGTTTTTCTTTTCTTTTTTTATCTATTTAATTTCTTTTCAGAAAGGACATTTTTTATTTTTTGTAATCACTGTTTCTTTAGATCTGTTTGTTGCTAAGGAATAAGGAATATGGCCTTTGCTTTGGATTGTCAACAATGTATCCTGTCTGATTTGGTATCTGATGAAGAGTTCTCTTCATCTATATTCTGTCACCCTTAGAAACCAGGAATGCATTCTGATTGGTTAGTTCCTCAACTTAGGAAATCCAGTACTTGATAAACTGATAAGTTTGTTTAGGAGCTGAACTTTTCAACTGGAGGAACTTTTTTTTTTTTTTTTTTGTCCCCTTCAGTCTCATCCTAGCTAGCATTGATTTATGAAAAATTCTTAGCTAAGCTGCTTACAGAAAACTTTAGAAAAGTGTCAGAGTGGATCAATATGTCTGTAGCCAACATGTTGGGATTAACAGCATTTTATTTTGAAATTTTCATCGTTTGACCTATGTAATTAATGGTGTTTAATCTCTTTGTTAAGGCACTTAATGATTTTTTTTTCTTGTAAATCCTCATAGACTTATTCATGCCTACATATCTTTATTGGGTCAGTGAGTAGTCTTGTGTGTATTTGTTTATTTATCTTTTAATTTTTTTTTTTTTTTTTTTACACATTTATCCTTGTATAGTTTTCTCTTGAAAGTGCACTGATTTCATACAGTTGTCTATGGTCAACCTCAGATTGGGCTTGTATACAACATAATTGATCATTGCAAAAACCTTAGTTGCACAATGTGGTATATGAGCCAATAGAGAAAAAAACAGATTTACTTGGAAAGGGGCTAATTTTAAGTCCAAAAAATGTTAATGGGAAGAGAAAAAAAAAGAAAAAAAAAACTCTGGGCACAGCATTGCTTTCCTCACACGGGTTAGTCTCTCATTCTGGCCTGAAAATGTCTACTATAAAGAGGTGAAATGCATAACTGAAAAAGTTTTCCACTTGGTTTCATTATCTCTATATTCTGTTGGTGCATTCATTTTAAGCTAAGTATTCTTAGATTTTTCTGGATTTTCTTTCTGTTTAAGATATAAAGTTATAGAAGAGAAAACCAATTCTGTATTTACATGTGGTCTGTTGTCCCCCATCTTTGTTATTATCAAAACATTTTGGCTGTTGTGCTTTCTGCCCTTCATCAGGTGATTGTCAATCCAGGTAACCTTCAGGAATTTTGAAGTGAACCCTTTATTTTATATGTGAGGATAGATTGCTCTTATCCAGCTGTCCTTGACTAGGCATATGTTGCTTAGTCTTTATTTAGTACTGCTCAGTTTATTGCTTGCCCTATTTCCATGGAGTCAAAATACGCACACACACATGGCCCAGGGATTGAATTCTCAGTTACTATATCACCAAATTAATGAACCAACATCCCCTAGGCTATTATCCTGTGGGACAATTCTAAGTAGAGAACTTGAAGTCTAAACATTTAGTGCTACATCATTTATAAATATTACTTGCCCTTCTACTGTATATAGAATCCCCTCAAAATATTGTGTTCTATGTATTAGTTTTATATATTTGAAATAGGCTCTCAATTTCTGTCAAGATTGTTTTAGGTGTTGCCATAGAAGGATATTACTACACAACCAAGATATTCAAATTCAACTTGTATTAGCAGGACTAACATTTTGTTTGGTGAAAATAGTCACCTATAGAGTGCTAAAAGTTAAGCCTAACCTGCCTTCTGATGAGTACTGCTGTTACTTGTCACACTCAACGAGGCTTCACTTTTCACTATAGCTGCTGCATCTATTGAAATCTTGCCATCACTTTTCGTTATTAAAATGGCTCCCATATTGTATTTATTTCTATGCTAGGCCTACTAAGGTGGTCCTTATCCTAGCATATATATTGATTTTTTTTTCTGATGTCTGAGTCTCTAGTGTTCCTCTCTGTCCAGAATTTTTACTTCATTCTGCAATGACTGATGACTACCCTTTTTCTCTTCATACATGATCAGTCATGCCTGATTTCTTTGTCTCACTCATAATTAGGGCTTTTTGATGTTCTTCCAGCCTTACATTTAGGTGGTAGCTAGTTTCGCCTTTATATTCTTTGCCACAACTGCAAGAGATGGAATACATGCAGTTATTGGTCATGTTCTCCTTTGTCTTAGGCTTGACTCTGCAGAAATTTCTCTGTGGGGTGGAGCTGCTTCTGAACATTGTCCTGATGTTGTGTGGACCATGAATATTCTGAATATTTTCCAATAAGCCCTTGACGTAAGGCAGTTTTCTGATCCTCTTCCTTGACCCTTTTGTTTTTGCCTGCAGAATCTGATATAAGGTTTGCAGGAAACCGGGGCAAGCAATAAATGAGTAGTAATAAATAAGAACTAGACAAGTTATCTTCCCATGACTTTCTTGTTTTTTTAATCATTTCACCCCAAGCAAGGCGAAAATGCCACCAGTATGCAAGGAGTTACAGGGAGTGACAGTAAGAGAAAAGACTGAGTATAGGGAGGATTGAGTGAAAGGAAAAAAGATGAACAGTATTCAAGAAGGTAGAAGATGTTGATTTACATTGCATTTAAATTTTTGAAAATTGTAGTTGTCAAGAAAGCAAGCAAGTAAATCAATTACATTACAGATCCTTCTTTAGATTTTGTCAAGAACATCGAAATGAATGGCAGGAGAACCAGACCAGATATGGCAGTAGTATTCAATGCATGGACGCATGGTAGATTTGTAAATGTGCAAGGTGGACTCTGGCATGACACAGTGACCCAACTTTCCTAGCAGAACGAGAGCAATCTACCTCTGTCGATTAAATAAAGTGTTCAGTTAGAAATTTCCTGTAGGTTACCTGTATCATCAGTCATGAAGGCTGGAGAGCAAAACGGCCGAAATGTTGTGATAACAGCAACAAAGATGAGGACAATAGTCTGCATGTAAATAATGATAACTCCTCATCCTAGAAATTCAGACAGTAAACAATTCTGTTTTTTTTTTTTTTTTTGTTTTTTTTTTAAATTTTCAATCCTCAAATTAAATCTTGGAATTGGCAAAAGAAAATTAGTGGTGATTATCTCCCTTTTTACAGTAAGCTACTTTAACTGAATATAAACACTGTTCAGTTTCAGTAATACATTCTTAAGATTGGTGCCAAGAAGCCCTAGTTTCAGTATTCAGTTTAATTTCAAATGTCCTTTGCAAGTATTTTGTTCTTTCTGTGGGTACATTACAGTCCTTGTCTGGTTTTTTATTTTTCTACCAAACCAGGTTGATTGCTAGGAAAGGGAGTTTACGAAGAGCAAAACATGAAACGACTTATTTATTGTCGTTTCGAAAACATAGTTTTTAAGTTTCTTCTAAGAGCTACAACATTATTGGTTGGTGTTGTGAAAAAGATAAAAAAACTAAAAAAATATACAAAAAATATCTTTAACACTTTACTTTTTTTTAGTATAATAGTATTCAAGAATTCAAGAACATTGTATCAAAAAATGGTCTGATTGCGTCATTTTGTGTGTGTGTGCGCGCGTGCACGTCATGTCCAGCTTCTAGGACCCACTCAAACTTGGTTATAATGCTGTTTAAAAAAAAAATTTTTTTTTTTTTTTTTTTTTTTTCACTTTGCTTGTCTTGAACTATGTGCTGATTTGGTCTGCAATGAATAGTAAAATAGTGGTATTTCTTTAATTAATATTTTTATTGGCAAACAAGATAGCTATTCTAGTTTATACAAAGAATTTGCAATAAGTTTACTTTAAGCCATGTAAAGGTCACTAAAATATCCGATGACTGCCCTTTCAATTGTAAACAAGGGCTGGTGAACAGGATATAAAGTACGATAGATTAGCACATGCATGAGAAAGTAGTTGTGAGAAATCTACTATTTTTGTTATTTTGATTAATATATCTATATTAGCATTATTTACATTATTCGGACTAATTCGCTTGTTGGGGTAGACTGTTCTAGTTCCACGTGCCATGTCTAATGGATGTCAGTTATTTTCTGTTAATTCCCCTTTCCAAGTTCTCCACTGCCTTAACCAGGTATTGAATTCACACTCTTTGGGTCCTGTCACTGGATCTAACTAACGCCTTTATCCACTGTCCTTGAGGAGATAACTGATATTCATTAGACATGGCACGTGGAACTAGAACAGTCTACCCCAGTGAGCGAAATAAAGGGTTCAGTTCGACATTACAACCACCTGAAGAAGGCTGGAGTGTACAACAGCTGAAACTTTTGTGATAAATATGGTAACAAAGATGAGAACAATAGTCAGGTTAATGTAAATAGTTTACAAAATACCTCATCTCGGAAATAGAGACAGATATCCATATTAAGTATATATTTATTTACTTCCATATATACATGTTTATAGTATTTACATTATGATCGTGACTACTGGTAGTTACTATAGTGGTTTTATAACTCAAAAATAATCCCTCCCCATCGACGGACAACCGGCTTTAACATCCCCCCCCCCCGATTAGTCTGTTGATGAGAGGTTTGTCTGTACTTGTCTGCAATCCCAAACTGCAATTAATTATGAATTACATAATATTTTCTATGGCCGTAAAGTATATGCTTTGGCAGGGCTACATACAGTTTTGCATTCAGAATTGTTTTAAACTGGCTACCAACCACAGCTAGAGAGCTCAGTCCACCCTGATGTTTATCAATCCATAGCCGGTGGGAGAAGAGACGGGATTCCAATTGCGAAAGTTAATGTAACAAGCTTGACTGGAATTTGATCTCACTGATTTCTCATTCCATGCTGTTAACCATTTCACTACCTGCGCATCCGTCAGCTGTGTATGTAATGGCCAAAATTCTGGTCATCCGCAGTTCTTAATAGTTCTTTGTCATTTTATTCTTTTAGGGTTTATTGAAAAAGGTAATAGAGACTTTCCTTTTTCTTTTCTAGACTAAAGGATTCCTTATTGACCCATGTTAGAGACGTTGTGAGAGATGAAGTCAGCAAAGCCATGAAGGCCCAAGGTAACACCATCAGTGACAATGTTTTAAGTGCTATGCGTTCAGGTGCTGTAACACCTGTACCAGGCACGCAAGATGTACAGCAACTCATGCAAAATCAAATCCTTCGTCTTTTAAACCAAGGACAGATCAATGCAGCTTTTCAGCAGGTAACCTTTCCTTTTCTTTTTGCTTGTTTTTCTCTTTCTCTCCTTATCTTTCTTTCCCGCCATTGTTTTTCTTATCACTTGAAATTTGCATTTGCCTTCTTTGCTTTTCATAAATTCATTCTCCCCCTCCTTTTTTTTATCTGTGCGATTGCTTGTGTAATGTATTCTTTGACCTGCATTTTATTTAGGCATTGTCTGCTGCAAATCTTGATGTAGTGATCCATACATGTGAGAAAGCCAATCCTGACCAAGTGTTTGGCCAGATCCCGTGTCCCTTGCAGCAACCAGTTCTCCTTTCCCTCATCCAACAACTTTCAGCAGACATCGAAACTCACACTTTACTCAAGCAGAAGTAAGACTTCTTCACTTCACTAAGATCTTCTTCTCTCGAATTTGCAGAAGCTGTTTAACTCTTTCTCTCTCTCTCTAGAATTTCTTAAACTTTTTTTGGGTGGGTGAGGGATTTACACTTGGTATCATATGTTACGAGTCAAGGTTTAAGATTCCTTTTAAATTGTATATAAACAAATTCTTCTAGTCTCAAAGAAATAGTAAAACCTCACCTGAAAATATTTCCCCTGATTTTTTTTTTTCTTGTATTGTAGATGATTGAGTTTTATTTATTTTTCCAATTTAAAGGATTTTTTTAATGTTTTTTTCTTTATAAGTTTTTTTCTTTATAAGTTTTTTTCTTTAAATAATAGTAATAAAATTAAAATTTTTTTTTTTATATATGAATTGGGATCAAATAGACATCAGAAAGATAAAATAAAGAACAAATAGGAAACGTTTATCATAGTGTATGTGTGTATATATATATATAGTTAAATTTCTCAGAATAATACTGTGAACATAAGACAAATTGGATAAAAAAAAGGACAATTGAAAAATAGTTCTTGCCAATGCATTTAGTTATTCAACTTTATCAAGGCAAGTGATAATAATAAGTAAAAGCAAAATGTTGTGTAGTTACAAATTCAAAAATGTTAAGACATAAGCCTCTTTTTGGATATTAGTAACGTTTTTTTTTTACATTACCAGTATTCAGAAAGAGGCTTACACAGGAGCGTCTTTTAAAATTTTTGAATTTGATGTAACTACACAACATTTCACTTTTATTTATCATCACTTGCCTTGATGAAGTTGAATAACTAAATGCATCAGCAAAGACTATTTTCCAATTGTCTTTTTTTATCACACACACACACACACACACACACACACACACATAACCTAAATATAATTTTTAGTGAATACTCAAAATTTAGTCAGTGCTCTGTTTCTTTATTAAACAGTATATTTACTTATTTTCATCTACTGGCCTGAATATTCAAGAAATCTTATTAAAGAAAGATATTCCAGTAGGTTAAAATAAATAAATATACTGTTTAATACTTAAATATCAGTATAATGTTTAAGTGATGAAATCTGGTGGATTAATAAATGAAAAAGCTATTACTTCTTTAGAGTTTTTTATATATATATATATATATATATATATATATATATATACACACACACACACAGAGGGTGCGATGCATAATTAAGCAAAAATGAAAATAACACTGACATATCATTTTAACAGATATATTTACCAAAATTACACAAAAATATCTTGAAATACTATAGTATTTAAAATAGAGTAAATTTATTCAATAAAATTGCCATTGGCTTCAACCATGGCCTCTAGATCACTTCTGAATCTCGTGTATCTCTTTTGGGCGGGTCTCCTTGTTTAAGTTGGTGAATGCCATAATCCTTGCTTTCAGGTCATCTTTAGTGTTACAAAGAGTTTTTGTTGGTTTCTCGCTCAGCTACGCCCCACACATAATAGTCAATGGGGTTGCAGTCTGGGGAGTTAGGTGGCTAGATGTAAGGGATGATGTGGTCACAGAGATAGTCTGACAACTATGACTGGGTTTTCCTGCTTGTGTGGCATGGTGGAGAGTCCTGTTGCCAGAAATAGGGGCCTCCAGCAGACACCCTCTTGACCCAGGGCAGCACTACTTCCTGTATTGAGTCTGAGGCCCTGGGGGAAGATGAATGGAGGCATAACATCGCCATCACTAGTGATCATTTTTGACCCAGGGTAGCATTACCTCTCTGGCTATTGAGCAAATTGGATTTTCAATCATGGCCTGGATCTCACGGACAAATTTGGGAGTTCTTTTCTTAGCAGAACGATCAGAGTGAATTTTTCAAGCTGGCGTACCTTCGCAATGGCCAGCGGATACAGCCAACTCTTTTTGAATCCGTTGCAGTGTCCTCAGATTGACACCCAAAACACTCTGGAATGCTCATATTGGAGCATGGCAGTTTCCAAATTTCTGGTGGAGTGAATTGCGTTATGGTGCTCTTTTTGTTACAGATGGTGCCCAACTGACTGTACTATACTGTGCAGTCAACAAAAACAAACAACACATATATGCAAAATTAAAAATATAAAATGGCGACAATTTACCCATCGCACAGTGTGTGTGTGTATAAATAAACCCGGCCCATGGTTCGTCCAGTGTGTAAAGACGTCATCCCTCCTCATCAAATTAACTCTATAATTTATAAATATGGTTGTAGTTGCGGGTCTGACTACATAGGAAGGACGACACAACGCCTGGACATGAGAATTAAACAGCACGTTCCTACCAAAATCAGGAACCACACTTTGCCGTTGAATGGACTCGTCCCAAACACCTACGAGTCCGCCGTATGTGAGCACCTATTAAAGAGCAGATTTTGTGCAGCTAATTTTAGTGTTGGCCGGTTCACCATGTTGTCCCGGTCACACTCGTTATTTCACCTTAAGGTGCTGGAGGCACTTTACATCGGGTCCCGCAAGCCTTCCTTGTGTAAGCAACGTGAGTGTTTGTTGGGGCTCGCTGTCATTTGCCTCTAGCTCCTTTTGCTCATAATTTTTTTTTCCCCTCCTCCTCCACATTTCCTTTTCATCGTACATTTTCTGTGCTTTTTAATTTAAATTAAATCTCCCGTTGTAAGCCTGATGAGCGAGAACGAAACCGATTGCTTTGCCCGTTTTTAATATGTCTAGTAATATCAAGCTTCATACGTTTATTGCTGTGATAAAATTTTGTACCTTCAAAAATATCTTTAAATATATATATATATGTAGTGTGATAGAAATATCCTCCACACACTGGTAAAACATTAGCTAGATGAAGACACCATTGCCACTAATGTCTTCCCATTATGTGGGACGTGTTTCTGCTGCACATTGTGTGTGTGTGTTTTTATAAAATACCAAATGGTAATTTGTAGGGATAATTCCAAGAAGGACATTTATCCAAAAAGAGCTCAATGTAAGA
>OZ038503.1:41661750-41779250 GCA_964036315.1 Acanthosepion esculentum
CTCTCTCTCTCTCTGGCTGTCTTTCTCTCTCTCTCTCTGGCTGTCTTTCTATCTCTCTCTCTCTCTCTCTCTGGCTGTCTTTCTATCTCTCTCTCTCTCTCTCTGGCTGTCTTTCTCTCTCTCTCTCTCTCTGGCTGTCTTTCTCTCTCTCTCTCTCTCTCTCTGGCTGTCTTTCTCTCTCTCTCTCTCTCTCTGGCTGTCTTTCTCTCTCTCTCTCTCTCTCTGGCTGTCTTTCTCTCTCTCTCTCTCTCTCTGGCTGTCTTTCTCTCTCTCTCTCTCTCTCTGGCTGTCTTTCTCTCTCTCTCTCTCTCTCTGGCTGTCTTTCTCTCTCTCTCTCTCTGGCTGTCTTTCTCTCTCTCTCTCTCTGGCTGTCTTTCTCTCTCTCTCTCTCTGGCTGTCTTTCTCTCTCTCTCTCTCTCTGGCTGTCTTTCTCTCTCTCTCTCTCTCTGGCTGTCTTTCTCTCTCTCTCTCTCTCTCTCTGGCTGTCTTTATCTCTCTCTCTCTCTCTCTCTGGCTGTCTTTATCTCTCTCTCTCTCTCTGGCTGTCTTTATCTCTCTCTCTCTCTCTCTCTCTCTGGCTGTCTTTATCTCTCTCTCTCTCTCTCTCTCTGGCTGTCTTTATCTCTCTCTCTCTCTCTCTCTCTGGCTGTCTTTATCTCTCTCTCTCTCTCTCTCTCTGTCTTTCTCTCTCTCTCTCTCTCTCTGTCTTTCTCTCTCTCTCTCTCTCTCTCTGGCTGTCTTTCTCTCTCTCTCTCTCTGGCTGTCTTTCTCTCTCTCTCTCTCTCTCTCTCTCTCTCTGGCTGTCTTTCTCTCTCTCTCTCTCTCTGGCTGTCTTTCTCTCTCTCTCTCTCTCTGGCTGTCTTTCTCTCTCTCTCTCTCTCTCTCTCTCTCTCTCTCTGGCTGTCTTTCTCTCTCTCTTTCTCTCTCTGGCTCTCTCTCTCTCTTTCTCTCTCTGGCTCTCTCTCTCTCTTTCTCTCTCTGGCTCTCTCTCTCTCTTTCTCTCTCTGGCTCTCTCTCTCTCTTTCTCTCTCTGGCTCTCTCTCTCTCTTTCTCTCTCTGGCTCTCTCTCTCTCTTTCTCTCTCTGGCTCTCTCTCTCTCTCTCTTTCTCTCTCTGGCTCTCTCTCTCTCTCTCTTTCTCTCTCTGGCTCTCTCTCTCTCTCTCTTTCTCTCTCTGGCTCTCTCTCTCTCTTTCTCTCTCTGGCTCTCTCTCTCTGGCTCTGTCTCTCTTTCACCAAATGACAACAAAACTGGACATGGTGCATATCTGGTTGCTGGCCTTAAGCTCAGGGCCTATTCTAATCCACCACTTGGTGCGAGATAGACTGTCTGTCACATAGTTCTGATGTGCATTCGTATTGTCAGCCACACTTTGGGATGTATGATTGGTTGGAGAGTTTATATTGGGGGAAGAGCTACGCTGTTAGACTGATATGGCAGAAGGTGTCGCCTACCTACCCACCCACTCAGATGAGCAAGCAAGTCCTGAATAAGAACTCATATTTTATAATATGAGAATCACAGTTTGCGTTAGCATCTCATGACATGGCATATGTTTTCATTTTCTTTACTTTGTGAACATGCAGCAGGCCGTTTTCCAGTTTTCAAGGATTATGGGGTAATCGGTGGCCAGTCAGTGGAATGTCTGGGAGAGGGTTGTTTTTAGACAAGAAATACCCCCCCCCGGGCATTAATTGACACCCCCCGGCATTAATTGACACCCCCCTCCCCGCACATAAGTGTTGAAATACTGTTAAACTCAACAATCCAATGCACTATATGAAACATACATACTATTCCCAAACAATCACCGAAGTTAAGCAACATTGAGCCTGGCCAGTACCTTGATGGGTAACTGCTTGGGAATACCAGGTACTTGGATGTGCGGGTGGTGTAATGGATAACAGCTCAGAATTGGAGATCAGAGAGCCTGGTTCCAGTTTTAGTCGGGTTCATTATATTCACTTACGTGCTTAGGGAAAAAGGTACGAATCCATCTTATCTCCCCCTAGCTATGGGTTGATTAGCAAGAATTGTATCAGTTAATCATTATTATCACCAAAAAATTCTTAGAATTTAAAAATATTTTCTGGCTTTAAATAACCTGCAAAGAGTTGATAAGCTGTAAAAAAAAAATCAAAAAACAATTGGAGAGCCAAGTTCCAATTTCAGTTCAGTTTGTTATATTTACTTATATGCAAATACCCTTGGGACATACATGAATTTACCTCTTCTCCCATCAGCTATGGGTTAATTAGTAAGACTTGTATCAATAAAACATTACCTCTCCGCCCCACCGCTAAAAACAAAATATATTCTTACAATCCAAAAATTGCTTCATGGCTTTAAATAACCTGCAAAATACTGATAAGCCATAAAAAAACAAATCAATTAATCAAATTTTGATTAGTTATGCAGGCATGTCTTTTAGATTTATTTGTATTCTCTGGAATATAAAGGTATACAAAATACAATGGCTATAAAGTGAGGGATCAGTTTATATATTGATTGTAATATAGAATTGATCCCCCACTTTATCATTTTTTGTTTATCAAATTTTGATTTCTGAAATATTGACTGGTTTTAACTAGACTGCAAATGGTTGATAAGCCATAGAAAACAAATAAATCAATTGATCAATACTTATTGTTTCTCTAAAGTTTCTTTAACTCTTTGAAAAACCAATTCTGTTGTTTGGTTATTGAAATACTGTTTTTTTTTTTTTTTTTTCTTTTTCTTTTTCGGGTGGAAATGAATTGGGCTGAGAGTTTTCCAGCCCATCTATTGTTTCTTATCTAAAAAGAACCTTGTCTTGTCTTTGAATGTCATCTCTTTATTATTGAAGTAAGTTTTTTTTTTTTTAATTTTTTTTTTTTTTTTTTTTATTCTTATTAAAATCCGTTTGCTTTTGCTTTGCTTCAGATACCTGGAAGAAGCAATTGTCAGCCTGGACACGAGCAATCCAATCACGCACGAACACAAGCGCGGGGTACTCAATGGCCTTATCCCTAAATTGCAGGGCTTCATCCAGTCCCACCCGACCTCTCCAGACAGACGGTCAATTTGGAAGTTACTCATGTTGGCTCAGTCCCACCTCAACTGAGACCGACATGCCTTGTTACCGATCCCTGCTTTCACCCCAGTCTCACCTTTGGCCCTCCAAAAAATCCCACCAACCCCTCCATTACCCAGCTGCTATGCTGTGCCAATAGCAAAAGACAATGACAGCACCTGCCTTTTTACTTTTATTTTTCATTTTAAGTCTGATATCTCTTTTTCTATCAAGACTGGATCCTGGCAACTGCTGGCCGCAGTGCTGCTGTGAAAATCAAATGATTTATTTAAGGAAACTTTTCTTTTTTTTTTTTTTTTTTAAACAAGAGAAGAAAAATGTAATTACTTTCTTCAAGCTTTGCATCTCCTTTTGGCTGGCAGATGATGGTTCTGTTCATTGTTATTTCATTAATCAAAACGAACAAAAAAAAACAAACAAACCCTCCCCCATTTCTCACCCCTACCCGTCATAGTCATCCCCCCACCCATCCACCTCCCTCCCAAACACACACATGCATACTTGTCTCAGCAAGTGTATGGAAGCAAACTGTAGAAGTCTACAGGTGCATTTCGGCATACATTTGCTCTTTTGCCTTTAGTGGGTGTATATGTGTGTATGTATAAAAAGAAAAGACAGAAAAAAAGCAACACATTTTTAGAAACATAAGTAGACTTTTATCTACAATTTTCAAAAATAAAATCAAAGTAAAATATTCTTTCTTAGATGTTTTTTGGTTTTCTGCTCATTATTGTCACGATTTATGAAGGAAGAATGGAAAAATACTGATACAGCTATTTTTCTACACATCTCATTATCTCTCCCTGTTAAACTCTGTTCTACTCTCTCTCCATTGCTTGTACTCTGTCTCGCCGTCTCTTGCACTCTGTCTCGCCGTCTCTTGCACTCTCCCAGATACCCAAACATTCTCCATTGCTGTATTTTATCTTAACAATGTGAATATCTCTTCCAATCTGTTCATATTTCACAGCTGAAAATGTCTTTTATTCAATTCAGATAAACTTTTTCTTTTTTTATTTCTTTTGATAACAAAGCAGTGAACAAATCAATTTTTACTATTTTCATTCCAACACAAACATGCACACTTTCTAGATTCTGTGTTTTCCTTAGCACCAAATAACCTCCACACATCTGTGCCTTTTTTTTTTTGTTATTTTTTAAATTCATTTTATAATGAAATCTTTCATTAACTCTGCTGTTTTTAATGTATTCATAACTGCTGCAAATTTTATTTTAAACACATAACGTATCTAAAATTCCAAGCGTCCATTGACATCACCATGATGCAGGTCCAAATCCAGTTTCTTTCAAGTTCCGATGTAGATTTTATTTTGGGCATCCACCTGCCCCCATTCCTGCATACTGTTTTGTTTTTTGTTACTATGTAGTGTTTTCAGGATAGGCTTTTGGAAAAAAAAAAAAAAGAAAAAAAAAAGCTATCAGCAAAATTGGACCTTCATTGGCGTGTGAAAAGGACGTTTTTTATCCCTTGGCACTGCTATTATTTTAACTACCTTCACTACTCGGCAATGTTTATTGTTTTAAAAAGTGGTGATCAGAATTTGAATAAAACCTAAACATATGAAAATAAATATATACGTTTTCTTTGTTTTTGAGAATTGACAACAAAAATAATAAACACTATTTATTGATTAGATTGCTTATTTACTCTATTATATTGGATAATGTTTGGCTAATTGCCAATCGATTCAAACTTTATAAAATGATAAATAATAAGTTAGTTCACATACTTCTTGTAAATGTTGATAAATTTATGAATAAATAAGAAATTGTTTTCATATTTATTTTTTTGTAAATTGGTAAATGATAAATATTGTATTAGTTTTAGAATGTTGTAAATATAAAATTATTCTTGTCAATAAATCTAATAAAGAAATAGCGTTTTAATATTTTTGTTTTAAATTCCGGAAAACAAAAAAAACAAAAACATAAATTCACTTTCATCAGATGTTTAAGTTTTATTATAATTTTAAATCATTGTTTTTTTAAAACAAACATTGCTGAGAGGTGAAGGTAGTTAAAATAATAGCGGTGTCATGGAAAAAAACATCGTTTTGACAAACCAAGTTTGTCTTTTTTTATTTTCATCTAAAAAGAACAAAAAAAAAAAAATTAATTTTTACCTTATTAGTCAACATGTTGGTGTTCAGATTAATTTTTTTGTCCTTTTTGATCAAATGTCTGAATAAAAGGAAATTCTCAACATAAAATTCTATCGACCCCCCCCCCCCCGAAATTGTTGCTTCAGCAAAAAAAAAAAAAAAAAAAAATTAATATTTTCCTTTTCATATATTCAGAATTAATGAGAAATAATAATTGAAAAAAATAAAATAATTTTAAGATTTTTATTTAACAAAAAAAAAAATTCTACTTAAATATTGCCTGACTTCAGACAGGCTGTTATTCTTTCAACTATATGGTAACAGTCATACGAACATATCACGTTGAAACGCCAGTTCTCGTATGATCAACGAAATTAAGCAATGTCGAGCCTAGTTGGTATCTAGATGGGTGACAGATTGCTGGAAGTTGGATTGTGAGGGTGATGCAATGGATAAGAGCTTGGAATTGTTAACCGGAGAGCTGAGTTCCAATTTCAGTTGGGTTCGTAATATTCACTTACACCATTGAGAAATATATGAATCCACCTCTTTTTTCCCCTCAGCAAAAAATTCAAATTCTTTTCTTATTCAATTCACCCCAAGCAAGGTGACAATACCACCAAGGTGCAAGGAGCTACTGGAAGTGAATGAGAAGACTTTAGAAGGAACCAGAAACCTAATCCTAAACAGGAAACAAGGGATAAACCTCTATTCCTATAATCTAAAAATATTTTCTGGCTTTAAATAACAAGAAAAAGGTTGATAAACTGTAAAAAACAATATATGGTTACTAAGTTATATGAATTTTCTTTTTCTATCTCTTAATTTTTTCAATATTATATTTACTTATTTAGTAACTTCCAGAACATGGAATTCAAGCAAGATTTTTCTCTGACCAGATCTCCTCTAAATATCTAGGATGAAGAGTTATCATAATTTACAGTTGGTCTAATGTTCTCATCTTTGCTATTATCCTAATCTTTTTAGTCATTGCACCTTGTGACCTTCCTGAGATGTCTGTCAACATTGGTAAGTTTCAGGGGAATTTTGAACTGCACCCTTTAATATTCGATGGAGTTAGATTGTTCCCATTTTGCTGTCCATGTCTATGGGTGTTTCATTTTTTTTTTTTTTTTTTTTTAATTGTCCTATTAGTAATTCTCAATTAGTGCTTCCCCTCTTTCCTCTGTATACTACCCAGCCCAGGGATTGAACTCAAAATTACTATGCCACCAAATTTGTTAACCAAGGTTTTAATCCCCCTATGCTATGGAACGAGAACAATCCTTGATGAGATACAAAGAATCTGCAATGTTGGACCTGATCTGGCATCTTGGTTTCAGTCACTTTGCCGTCACCATAACTTAACTTCCCTGTGCCTTTATGTTGTAACCTAGAAAAGGTTACTGAATGAGGAATAACCAAAACGGAGGTCGGAAATGAAATGGAAGTCTTGATAACATTCAACAAAATACAATACTCGCCAGCAGCATGAAACAGGTAAACCACTGCTAGTGGTGGACTACGTAGACAGTATATTACCCCCCACTTACAATAGTGTCCAATGTATTTACATGGACTGGAACATACCCATTAGTGTTCATAGGTACAGTATATAACACTTTACTATAAATATTTTCCTGATAATTTTTCTGATGAACTTTGCTCTATGGTAACTAGACTTTATGAATTTAAGCGCAGTACTAGATTGGCAGTTATGTCTCATCATTTTACAGTTGAAATGTCATGATGTAACCATAAGTTCTATGCTAATACTTTCTTCTCTTGCACTTCTCGCTTGAGGAACTCTCTTCCGGCTTCTTGCTTTCCAGCCAATTTTGATCTTCAAAAATTTAAATGCAATGTCAGTTGTTACCTTTAATTCCTGTTCTTTCTCTTTAGTGTTTTTTTTTCTCATATTCTCTCATCCCCCTGTGTTTTAGTGGCTTTATTGCCTTGTTTGGGGTGAAATGTAGTTTGTCTGAACACTTTCCTTGGAAATAGCAATAGAGCAGCAAGAGGCTTTGAGGTGTTTCATCTGTTGGCAAGAGGTTGTAGGGTGGAAAATAAGTCATCACCCACAAGGACGCGA
Organism: Acanthosepion esculentum; assembly: GCA_964036315.1. NCBI lineage: Eukaryota > Metazoa > Mollusca > Cephalopoda > Sepiida > Sepiidae > Acanthosepion > Acanthosepion esculentum. The sequence goes on from OZ038503.1 coordinate 41,669,037, forward strand.
AGAAGTTTTTTTGACTTTTATTGAGATTGGGCAGCAGTATATTTTTGACCTGATCTAGATCTTGTAAAGAAAGAGGATAGCAGAAGTCTGGTACTTACTGGAGCAGTGCAGGGAATTGACCTTTTACCCCACTGTCTTTAGTGATGGATTGTACCAACGCATTCCACTTGAGGTTTGGGTTGAACATAAGTCTCAAGAGGCACTCAAGGCATGAGGCCTACCTGAGAGAAAGCTCAGTGATGATGGAATCTCACTAGTTATTTACACTATTTACATTATTCGGACTATTGTCCTCATCTTTGTTGTCATACTTAATATAATTAACAATTATTTTCCCCCGCAAAAGCCACTGCTTTGTGAAACAGACTCGCAAGAGGATGCTTCCCCAAACAACAATATTAACTGTCTATATTTCTGAGATGAGGTATTATGTACACTATTTACATTATCTGAACTATTGTCCTCATATTTGTCGCCGTATTTATTACAACGTTTCGTCCGTTGTACGCTCCGGCCTTCTTCAGGTGGTTGGAATGTCGAACTGAACCCTTTATTTCACTCACTGGTGTAGACTGTTCTAGTTCCACGTGCCATGTTTAATGGATGTCTGTTATCAGTTATCTCCTGTTAATTCCCCTCTGCAAGTTCTCCACTCCTTTAACCGGGTATTGAATTCATACTCTTTGGGTCCTGTCACTGGATCTAACCAACGCCTTTATCTACTGTGCCATGTGTCCTGAAGAAGGCTTGATCGTACAACGGCCGAAACGTTGTAATCAATATAGCGACAAAGATGACAATAGTCCGAACAATGTAAATAGTGTTACATAATACCTCATCTCAGAAATATAGACAGATAGTTATTTACACTTGATACAAACAGTTAGAATATGACAAACCCGGAATGTTTTTTTGTGACGTGTTTCACCCGTTAGGATTTTATCGAACTGGGCTTTATTGACGTTGCCACGTCTGCACATGCGCACGAAACGAGAGACGCAGGTAGTTTTTCAACATTTTCTCTCCATCACCTTTGGACCGTGGGATAGTCAGGGACAAAGGTGATGGAAAGAAAAAGAATACAGATGAATTTGGTTAGATAAAAAAAAAAATTCTATCAAAAATTTTGAAACGACCTGCGTCTTTCATTTCGTGCGCATGTGTAGACGTGTCAGCGTCAATAAGCCCAGTCCGATGAAATCGTAACTGATGAAACGCGTCACGAAATAAACCTTTCCAGTTTGTCATATTTTTCTAAATATGTGTTTGTTAATATATAAAATTATACAAGCTTATATATCGTTATATCACTTTGTACAAACTAAAAAAAGAGAAAAAAAGAAAATTGTAAAAGATTTGGCAGCATAGAATTTTATTAGACTTAGATCAAAGCATTCTTTTACTAAGGCGGGATAACCTAGTATTGCCTTAAGTCTGGTGAACACATTCTTTTTCTTTTTTTAGATCTCTGCCCAATAGAAGGCCCCAGAGCTACTCAATGTAAAGAGTTACTAAATTAGGTCTGGAAGTAAGTGCAGTTTATGAGGATATGTAGCATTGGTGATGCTTGATGCTAGATTTGAAGAGGTTAATATTGTTCACTATTTACATTATTCGGACTATTGTCCTCATCTTTGTCACCATATTACAACGGATCTAACTAGCATCATTGTTTGGCCGAAGAGCGTTCCACAGGAGCTAGCTTAATTGCCGTCCAATAGGGCGGCTTTTACGCTAGTATGTATTATGTGTCCTCAAGGACACATGGCACAGTGGATAAAGGCATTGGGTTAGATCCAGTGACAGGACCCAAAGAGTGTGAGTTCAATACCCGGTTAAGGCAGTGGAGAACTTGGAGAGGGGAATTAACAGGGCATAACTGATAACTGACATCCATTAAACATGGCACGTGGAACTAGAACAATCTACCCCAGTGAGCGAAATAAAGGGTTCAGTTCGACATTCCAACCACCTGAAGAAGGCCTGAGCGTACAACGGCCGAAACGTAATAAATACGGCGACAAATATGAGGACAATAGTTCAGATAATGTAAATAGTGTACATAATACCTCATCTCAGAAATATAGACAGTTAATATTGTTGTTTGGGGAAGCATCCTCTTGCGAGTCTGTTTCACAAAGCAGTGGCTTTTTCGGGGGAAAATAATTGTTAATTATTTTTAAATTGTGAGTCATTTCAAACAAAATATTTTCTTTGTAAGAAAAAAAAAAAGAAGTCAAATTTCTTTGCATGGAACTATGTCGGATAAAGTCAGTTTGGTCCCCCGCCTAACCCCAAGTGGACACTTGAGAAATTGAACGAGCTGATATACACAACAGTCTAAAGAAAATTCAAACTGATGCATGTATTGGCTTTCTCAATCTTTCTGTGTTCCTGTGAATCTTGGACATTGGCAGCTAGGTCCCACCGTTTTACTGTTGAACTAGCGCGATGTAACCACCACTTTTGTTAGAATATTTTCTTTTCTCGCACCGCACCAGCCGTGGAAGTCCCTTCCGATTTCTTGCTTCCCTGATAACTACAATCTTCAAAAGTTTAAATACAACGTCAGTCATCATCTTCTATCTTGTTGAACTCTGTTTCTTTTTTGTCTTTTCCTCAAACGTCTCTAGATTTCCCATTCTCTTTCAATTTCACTCCTTGTAGCCCCCCCACTGCATTCTAGGGGCACCGTCGCCTTGCTTGGGTTGAAAAAAAGGCAACAATCAAATTAACGAGCGTAATTTTCAAACGATACATAATTTTTTAGAAAAACACCATTCAGGTGTAACGGTTATCTCCCTTTACTTTTCTATATTCTGATTTTTTGATGAAGAGAACCATTTGACGAAGTAAATTTTTGATTGAACGCTTACAATGAAGCCAGTTTTCGGACACATGACATTTTTTTTATTAATGTTTATCCAACACAAGGCCCAAGAGCTACCCAAGATAGAGCGTTACTGTATGGTAGTGTATGAGCATAAAAGGCAATAAATTCATGAAGTTATGTAAGAAAGATAACTTTTAACCCAAGACTTGATGTGGTAGTGATCAGGAAGAACATCCTGCTAGGAATGTGTTCCACAAAGCAGCAGTTCTTGGGAAGAAGCTGTACGGGTGGAACTTACTCCTCAGTCAGTTATGTGCCATGCGTGACACATGCATTCGATACACAAGGCAGATTTTTTTTTCCCGCAGTAGGTTTCCATTTCTTTCTGCGTTAGACCAGTTGCCGTCCAAGGCTATAGAACCCGGTCACTCCAGCTATTTACCCATAGGTGGGGAGAAGATGATTCATATGCTAGAATGCACGGATTTCGAACTCAGCTCTCCGATTACTCAATCCGAGCCGCTATCCATTACGCCACCGTGCCTCCTCATATACGAAGACGAAAAGAATGAGGATGATTTGTCCGCGTGTATGTGGCATGGCGGGTCCCAACTTCTAGGGTCTAGGGCTGATGGGGCCAAGGAATGCAGCTCGTTGCTGGGTAATTAGTGTAGCGAGAACCTTCAAGGATTGTAGGGTGTAAAATAATCTTTCTTGATTTTTAATTTAACGACATCTTAGAAATTAGGCTTTAACTAATTTCAAATAAGTTTTATTTTATTTTTATTTATTTATTTTTCATTTTTTCGTAACTCCTGTCGGAGATACCTTGTCCTCGGCAATCTCCTTGTACCCACCGATTACAGGTAAGAATCTACATAAGCTTCCCCCTCCCATTTGATCCATCTACTGCGCCAAATGTAAAGCTCGGCGAGACATTCATTAATATATATATATATATATATATATATATATATAACGAAGAGGTTATAGTGGTTCCAAAGAGAGAAAGGTGTGTATATTAAAAAGATGAGATACCGCAAACATTTTTGGTTGTAATGTGGATTTTAAAAAAAAAAATGCTTTATTTTCCATAATTTTACTACACGTGTTTCTGGTCTCGCGACCGTCATCAGGCAAAGCGTGGAGATTTCCACATTATTAAAAATAATTGATTTTTTTCTCCTTAATGTTTTTCGATGTTAAATATTATCGATATGAGACATTCTCTATTTTTGTGTTAGTAATCCGAATGTCTTTCTTGAATTGGCAGAACTCTTTACTGCCAGTTCAAGAAAGACATTCGGGTTACTAACACAAAAATAGATAATATCTCATATCGAGAATATTTAACATCGAAAAACATAAAGGAGAAAAAAATTAATTATTTTTAATAATATGTGGAAATCTCCACCCTTCACCTGAAGACGGTCGCGAGACCAGAAACTCGTGTAGTAAAATTATGGAAAAGCATATTTAAAAAAAAAAATCTGCATTACAACCAAAAACATTTGCGGTATCTTTCTTCTTTTTAATATATATAAACGTTCACTCAATATAAGGCACATGTGCCGCTTAAGATAGATGGCCACTGAGCGTAAGAAAAGGCAGGAAGTGAAGTTCATGAGGTTATGTGGGGAAGATAACGGTTAACCCTGGAATCGAAGAAGTCGAGATTGTAGTGGCCGGGAAAATATCAGTTCTTGGGAAGAAGCTGGCTGAATGGAACTTACTCCTTACTAATGGAATACAAAGGGAATTTGGACGATTCACCTTTGTGTACGAATGTAGCTCATCAGAACAGTTGCCTTGGAAATAGCGATAGTGTAGAGAGAGTCTCGCAACCTTTCGTCTGTGGGAAAGGGTTCATCACCCACAAGGCTGCATATATGCTTTTGAGCGCTACCAAGGCAGAGAAGTAAGAAGTAAACATCTTCGACCTTGATATGGCAACAATATTCCGTTTTTGATCTGATCTGTCTCCTGTAAAGATAGAGTACTGAAAGGGAAGTCAGATACTTAACTGAGCAGTACAATGAACCGACCCCTTTTCCAGCATCCTTACCAATAGATCAGATATATGAGTTCCGTTTGACGTGTGGGGAGAGTTTGCTTCCCAAGAGACAATCAAGGCAAGGAGCCTCCTTGAGAGACGAGCCCGAGTCCTGATAGATTCACTGTTCCGAACAAGACTTGAGAATGCCGACAGCCCGGACTGACACGAAGTTTTGCTGCAACGGTATATTAGTAACAGCTGATAAGAATTCGAGAAAATCTTTCATGCATAAATTTATTGTTTATTCACTGCTGGGCTCCTTGAAATTAATCTCGGTAATTAGTTCAGGCACAAGGACACAAATATGGAGCACTGAACGTGGAACGAACTCGCAGGACAATCGCAATATTTATTAACGAAGCACAGTTTAATATCGCTAGTAGAATGCTAGAACGAAGACACAGAGGACCAAACTTCAGTAGTGCTCTGTTAATCTATTGTTGCGTTGCAAGTTCAGATCAGACACCAGCCGAATTGACAGAGCGCAGTTTCTTCCAGATGTGGTTTAAAAATAACTCTTAGGCCAGATCGTTACCCACGAGTGAAAAACAAAACAATTTCTAGCAGTAAACCAGATTTTATTCTTGCGGGTGTAACCTGCTGCTATAAGCGAGCGAAGTATAGAGATGTCGCGTAGGTGAGTAGGGAGGTTCACAGTCAAGCGGCTGTTCTCCCTGTCCGTTCTCCGAGGCTCGCTTCGTCCCTTTGTGTGCCTTTCCGCTGGTTGGTCAGTTTTCTTCGTCATGTCATCTTTGTCAGTAAACAAACATAGGAGAAGGGGGGAAAAGAAAGAAAGAGAAACATAGATATCGGAGGTGGAGAAGCAACAAGAAAGGACATAATAAAAGAAGCGTCTGAGAGACAGACAGTCAGAGACACACACACACACACACACACACACACACACACACACACACACACACACACAGAGAAATGGATGAGGAGAGTAGGTAAAAGAAAAAGTTAAAAAAAAAACAGAAGAAATAATGAGTGTTGTGTTACAGCTCAAGCCAGACACCAGGTTGGTTGACAGGGTGCAGTTCATTCCAATCAAACGTGTGTGGCTTAAAAATAACCCTTCCGTCAGATCGTTACCCACGAGTGAAAAACAAAACAATTTCTAGCAGTAAACCAGATTTTATTCTTGGGTTGTAACCTAAGCGAGCGAATTAGAGATGGGGCGTATGTGACGGGGAGAGGTGCACAGTCTAGCGGCTGTCCTCCCAGTCCGTTCTCCGAGGCCCGCTTTGTCCTTCTGTGTGCCTTTTCGCGGGATAGTCAGTTTTATAGATAACAATTTTCTTTTTCATCTTTGTCTAAAAAAGTAATTTATCTTCATTGCGTGACTTACTTTCAGTCCGAGCCTCTTGCTCTGTACTTTGAAGTTGACTCCACCTACTGATAACCATTGGTCGAAATTAATGTTCTGTATCCATTTATGAGACAGGTCCTGTTGTATTCAATTTAACAAGACCTCAGATGACTCATGTTACTACACTATCTCGGTGATTCTCAAACATTTTTCTAGCTACCGCCCCCTGGCTGCACGTCGCCCCACCCTCACACTCATAAGAAAACACTTTCTTGGTATTATGTATAGTGCAAATTAAAAAAAAAACTAATCTAGCACAGATACGCATTTTTGACTTTTCTTAGACGCCATTAGATATGGTGGCTATATCACTAAACCTACCCGGCTTCTCGGACTTTGGGCTAGGATCAAAACGTATTATTTGTCCTCTCCTCATTTCCGATGAGAGAAGACGCCATATGCTGGGGGTTCGCAAACCTTGCGGTAGCATCTTTTACCTTGCAGCAAGGGAAGTAATATTCTCGCCAGCGAGGTAGTGGTCACGGCGCCTGAGAAATTTTCGTTTTTGGCCCATATATATATATATATGCGCTGCCCGCATAAAAATACCTTGTATCCCATCCTGTCTTAGTGGGAAGGGCAAGTAAATAAAATCACTACACCCACAAATTTGTAGCATTGGTCCATTCATACGACAGCTGGTTGCTCTCCCTGATGTGGGGCGCATCCTGTCCAGATAGCAAATAAACGCAAACGTTCGAAGATTTCACTTGGAACAAAACAAAATAAAATCATACGTTCACGTATAACAGAATTTATTTTTGTCTACGTTTATTCTTTGTTCACGTACATAGCATTTTATTCTTTGTAAAACATTTACTAAAAAAGTGTAAGTGTTCATTCAGTGTAAGAGATTTAGATTTGGTCATACAGATTTTGTGAAAAAAATTTACCTAGTTCTAAAGCTACCCTTCTGCTCCTTATCGCCCTTCTTTTTTTTGGAACTGCCCGCTTATACTTAATACTTGAATCTTTCAATTGCTTTCCTCTAGGGTGCGGCATTTTGGGAATCCCATATTTAGCTCATGACGAAGCGATGAAAATTTTGGGGACGCTTCGGGCCCTGGGTAATGCCCTCAAGACCCCGTCCGCCGGAACGAGAGGTAATGCTTTGGGGAGGCTGATATTCATTAGAATCCCCCCCACCGAAGGCGATGTACTGTCTGGAGGGGGGAAATGACACCCGGAAGATCGAGCCCAATATTCATTTTGAAACGGCCCGGTTCGGCTGGACCAAGGGTATTTATCTGCGCACCCACGTCGCAACAGGATGTGACACAAGTCCGTGCAGAAGTTGCTCAAGCCTCCTCGGCATTCTCCCCTTTTTGGGACTGCTCTGACGCCGGTTAATAACTCCAGCCACTTCTGGAAGGGGAGGTACTGTCTGGAGTGGTTTGACACCCTGGCTCGAGCTCAATATTAATTTTGGATCCCTTCGGCTCGGTCGAGCCATGTTTCCATTGAGAAGCGAACTCAATTTAAGAACCTGATAATTTCGATCATCAACCGTAAGCCGACTGCAAAATAGTTTTCATTATCAGAATGGAACTATGTCCTTTGTACGGGGCTCAAAGATACGGCTGTGCAATCATTATTGTTTGCTTATGTCTGTCTGTTTGTTTAGTGATGAAACATTTTTAGCCGATTCGTAATTTATGACCGGAAGTTAAAAGAAAGAAAAAAAAACCCTGAAATCTTTATGGAAGGTGGGCCAATCCTATTCAAACAGAATGCAAAGAAATAGAAAAGATTTACTTCTGATAATTCATTGACCAACTAAAGATTATAATTCCACGTTAGGCAGCACAGAACAGCAGCTGTGGTGGCCGAGTGGTTAAGGCGTTGGACTTGAAATCCAATGGGCAATGCCCGCGCAGGTTCGAATCCTGCCCGCAGCGATTTATTTTATCTTTATTTAATTGTATATAAATTAAGAACTACTCCCTTGTTTAAAATAAAATAAAAAAAATTGTTATTTATTTTGTTTTCAACTTTTTGAACTTCAATGAAAATACTCTTTGTCAATTTGATATAGTACAATTGCTATATAAATCATTGTGATCGCAAATGCATAATGAATTATCTTAAAATGACAATCTATAAAAGTGTGAGATAATATATATCAAGAGAGTAAAGTATAATGGATGTATTCAGCTGTGGTGGCCGAGTGGTTAAGGCGTTGGACTCGAAATCCAATGGGCGTTGCCCGCGCAGGTTCGAATCCTGCCCACAGCGTTTCTTTTTTTAAAATTTTTCTTTCTAAAATTCAAAGATATTTTGGTGCTACTTGTTATCTACAAGGAAAAAATATCTACAACGTACAAATTTTATTTTGGAATCCTAAGCCGTAACATACGACGCCACATAAAGGAAATTTAATTTTTTTTCTTCTTTTACTTATATTTCTAGCGATAAAGAAATAAATAGCATGTACATTTGCTAAAATGTCGACATAGTACAAATTTGGATTTGGAATGATATCAACATTGTAAAATAATATAAATATAACAGAGAAAATGTAATTTAAATTATTTATAAAAAATTTAATTAATAATATTCTAGCGATAAACAGCACGTATATCGGCTAAAAAAAAAAAAAGGTAAATTTTGGTTTTAATTCCCGAGCGCTAAAAATCCCTTAAAATTTTCAAAAATTGTCATAATTCCGTGCAAATGTACTTGCTGAACTCGAATTAACAATTATATTTATGAAGACACCTACCGTTTTGGAGTTATCGACAACAAAAAAAATCGGACTTTTTGTTGGTTATTCGTCCCCCATGACTGCCATCACGAATACTCATTCGGTGCGGGATACTTGCCCTGGCCTTTGGCCTATTTACTTCTTTTACAGACTTTCCTTGCAGAAAATCACTACGCACTACCGTAAAGAAATGTAATTTTTTTTTGTGTTTTGGTAAGTGTAGTTTTATTTATAACAAAAACAAATTAAATAATACAATAGAACCTTATTTCCGTTTCGTTATAGCAATGACAAATTAGAATAACAAATTAAATAATAAAAATAAAGCATTTTTTATATTTTAAAATTGAAAATAAAACAAAAATTAATGCACAAACTTAGTAAATTAGTTAATGTTTTTTATTTTTAATTTGTCCCCTTTTCTACACAGAAAGAAAACCCCCAACCCTAACCTTAACACCTAACCCTAAAGATTAACGATAGGCTTAGGTGTTAAGGTTAGGGATGGGGTTTTCTTTCTGTGTAAAAAAGGGGACAAATTAAAAACAAATAAAATAATACAATCAACCCTTCTACTTTATCAAATTTGTGCATTAATTTTCCTTTTATTTTCAATTTTACAATATAAAAAAAAATGATATATTTTTATTATTTAATTTGTTCTTTTAATTTGTCATTGCTATTCGAAATGGAGAAAAAGGTTCTATTGTATTATTTAATTTGTTTTTGTTATAAATAAAACTACGCTTACCAAAAAAAAAAAAAATTACATTTCTTTACGGTAGTGCGTAGTGATTTTCTGCAAGGAAAGTCTGTAAAAGAAGTAAATAGGCCAAATTTTCTGATTACGCCAGCGTAAGTACTACGAATCAGTAATAATCATGATGGCAGTAATGGGGAACGAATGATCAACAAGAAGTCCGATTTTTTCTTGTCAAAACGGTAAGATTTCTTCATAATATAATTGTTAATTCGAGTTCAGCATGTACATTTGCACGGAATAATGACGATTTGGGAAAATTTTAAAGGATATTTAGCGATTTAGCGCTCGGGAAATAAAACCAAAATTTACCAAAAAAACAAAAAACAAAAACTGATTACATACCAAAGTAGATTCAAAACACAAAGATAAGCCAAAGAAGCACCGATATTTTTTTTTCATTAAGAGAAGCCATTTTGAGAAAACTAAATATTCCAGTAAAATTGGAAATTGCCATTGGAAATTGCTTGGCGTGCCACGAGTGGCATGCGTGCCGCAGGTTGCCGAACCCCTGATGTAGGCGATCATGCCTTCCCACAGATGTCTTTTTTTTATTAATTCTGAATCGACATGCATTCTTGGGGAAAAGAGTAAAATGTTTTTGCCGTTGTATTCTACGGTTTTGTTTGAATTATTAAGGTTTTTCCTTCTTCACGGTTTTGAATTAAGGATTTTCTCTTTTCTTTCTCTTTCCCAACCACTGTGCCGCGGCACATTAGTGTGCCGCGGAATGATTACTGGTGTGCCGCGAAGAGATAATACCTAAGCCATTTAATTTCATTTTGTTTAATAAAGGCATTCAATTTCTTAATCATGATGACACCGCTCAATTCAAAAAGACTTTACGAGTGGAAAATATTAAAATTTTTCGATAGGTGTGCCGCGAAAATTGAAAGAACTCAATAGTGAGCCGCCATGTAAAAAAGGTTGGGAACCACTTCATTAGACTCTATAGTCTATGCTGTTTTTTTAGCCTATAGCCGGAGGGAGAAATTTCATACCTTTCTCAAATGCTTTTGTGTGCAAGTGAGATTAGCTCAGTACGACACCCAACAAAAGTCAGGGAGCAGTGGAGAACAATAAACATTAAAGTCAGAGAGAGGGAGAGAGGGAGAGAAAATAAAAAAATAAAAAAAATAAAGAAAGAAATTGTGTTGCATTCCGTGAAAATCAGAATTCGGAAGTCTAACATTTTTAGGGTAATGATTGCGATTCAAGTGTGTTCGAAGCTCATTGGATACTTTACCCTACAAGGCAAGGCTCAGTTGAGTAATAACAAGAGTTTAACATAAGCTGAAATTTACGTATCAATCATTAAATAAATTGAGCTTTCGTCTGAAATTGGATTAAAAATGCATTGTTTCAAATAATTTAGTAGATGAATCCATTATTAAAGACTAAACATTCACTAGCAATTATATCGCGTCAGCTGTGGTGGCCGAGTGGTTAAGGCGTTGGACTTGAAATCCAATGGGCAATGCCCGCGCAGGTTCGAATCCTGCCCGCAGCGGTTTATTTTTTTTATGTATATAAATATATTTTTTGTGCCGAGTTCATTGTCAAACATATTTCTGTTAATTTTAAAGATTTTCTGCTGATAATATTTATTTATCTGCTTAATGTTTTTTAATTTTGTCAACCCATAACGCTAGTATATTATTATTAGTAGTAGTAATAGTACTGAGAATCAAAAACATTTTCTCGTGCAGATCTTGATGCTTATTTCTTGTAACCATCTAAACATTCTCTCATTCGAAAAAGAATTAGAGAATCTTTAGATGGCTACTTTCTTCTTCTTCTTCTTCTTCTTCTTCTTCTTCTTCTTCTTCTTCTTCTTCTTCTTCTTCTTCTTCTTCTTCTTCTTCTTCTTATTATTATTATTATTATTATTATTATTATTATTACTACTACTACTACTACTTCTTCTTCCTTTGATTTCTGGTGTGTACTCATTTCTCTCCTATGGTCAGAAATGGCATAATGACATTTTCCACTATGCAATTAAGAACCCCACAAAACCCACATATTTTACATAGATAAAGCCCTTCGTAAGGTGTGAGCTGGACTCGTGAGAACAATTTTTTGTATTTTTTTAAGGCATGGGCTCCCAGGAATTCCTTCAAAGAGTCTATTGAAATCTTTTCCAATCAATCCGTGGGATCCAGCTACAACAGGGATTGTTGATGTTCCTATGTGCCACATTCTGGAGATTTCGATTTCAAGGTCCTTGTATTTTGATAGCTTTGTGAAGATCTTCAAAGATACATTGCAGTCTGCTAGGACTGCCATATCAATAAGCTGGAAATTCTTTTTGTTTGCGGTCTCTAATAACGATGTCATTGTGTAGTCCCATAAAATTGTTACAGGTCCTATCTCCGTAACCGGGTCTGGGTGGTGTTCGTACCAATTTCGTCGGTTTATTATAGTTTATTTTCACTTCTTCGCTCACTTGAAATTCCCCTTTGAATTTGTTTTCTTCCTTTATTACGGAATAATGTTTCTTATTTCTTTCGTGTTATTTGACACAGATCATCATCCAGTCTTCTGCAGTTTCCAGGTATCTTTGAAGATCGATTGTTGTGGATTTGTAAGACAGTTCTAGTTGAACTAATCCTCTGCCTCGTTCGGATCTGGGCACTTAATCATCATCAGCCTTAGTATGATACATGCGGTGAGAAGCTTTCCCGTTTTGACAGCCGTTCGCTTAATGTCAGCTATGGTCCAATTAAGGATGTTGAAACTGTATTGCACCACAGGGACAGAGAAAGTATTTATGGCTGATATTCTGTTTTATGAATTCAATCCGGTATTTAACACCAGAGGTAGTAGGATTCTTTTCATGCTTTCTCCTTTATTTGGGTCTTGCTATATTCCGTCTCCTTCACTAAGTCCTAGGGATTTATAGGTTTCTTATTATTCCAGTTCGCTAATCTTTCTGACAAAATCTAGATCTACTGAATATATTTCTGTAATTCTCCCTTGTTTTAATGTTACTTTTGCACATTTATCTAATCCGAAATCCATACCGATTCCATCACTGAAAAATTTTACACTATTGAGGGAAACACTTCAATTTCATCTTTGGCAAAGCGTTTGATATTATCCATGTAGAATAGGTGATTAAACACATCCTTTTTTTTTTTACTTTGTAGCCATTGTTATTACTGTTTAGTTCACGCGAAAGGAGGATTAAGGACAGAAAGAAAAGAAGAGGCGACAGGGAGTTTCCTTGAAAGATTCCACGACGGATATTCAGACAATTTGGACGTGGCAGCACCTTTAGTGTGACTGATGTATAATATGGTTTTCCACAGTTTCATGCTATATTTAAAGAAATTTACTATCACCTAGAAGACTGTACATTTCCAAAGCCTTAAGAATATAAGAGTGTGGCACACTATCAAAGGCTTTACGGTAATCTATCGAAGCTGTGTTGAGATTTTTACCTTTTTTCCTGCAATTTTCCAGGATCATTTGATTTATTAGTAGTTGATCATTACAACCATATGAACCTATTTGACATTCCTGTTCCAGTAGAAGACTGTTATTTTCATCAAGAAAAAAGTAAGTACTGTGATCAATTTATATATGGTGGACAGACATATTATTGGGCTATAATTTTTTGGATCATCTGTTTTACCCGTTTTTGGTAGGAGGTATGTAATACCTTCAGTAATCCATTCAGGAATTTCATTGGGGTTATTAATTAGAATTGATAGAGTTTGTGCAAGATTTTTATGGATTAATGACAGATGATGGAGCCAAAAGTTGGGTACCTTATCATTTCCTGGGGATTTCCATTGGGGGTGGGGATTTTGTTAGAGCTTGCCTAACATTATTCTTGGTTATATTTTCCATTCTTGTAGAGGTTTATACTTCATTCTTTCTTGTTCTCGTTTGATCTACTCTGTATTGGGATTATATTCCTTTGGTTTGCTCCAAATATTCTCTGGTTGCACTTCTTCAATCGATGGTGGTTTTTTTGACTTCTGTAACTGCTTTTCAAGTTTTCATGTAAAAAAATTGAGGTCCGTTTGGAATATCTTATTTCGCCGATAGGACCTACAACGCTTTTCGTATCGTTTTGTTCTCTGTGCCTTTAACTGCAGTTTTCTCTTTAAGTATTTCCTTGATTGGTGGAATTTCATTTTTCTGTTTAATTTTATATTTCCGCTTGATCTTCTTGCTTTTCCGTGTTGAATATTTGAAATCTCATCTAGTGTCCATAACTCACATCTGATTTCCTCAATTTTTCGCTTTAATTTTGCCTCTTTTTGTCTTTTATTTAATCTTTTGTTTGTCTTAACATTAAGTTTTTCAGTAGCTACCAAAGCTGTTGCATATTTGGCATTTACTTCTATGATGTTTTCCTGTGGTCTGTCCGTTAAAAATGGACAGCGTTATGTTTGCACAATATGTTTATTGGACTTTGTCATATGAGATTTTGGAAGTCGTCTTCATCCCGACATTTGTGTGCGAGTTACTTTGCTGATTATTTGAATGATGCGGTATTTCGCTTCAGTGATTTCACCTCTGTTGTTTTCAAGGAATTCTGCTTTAATATCGTTTGATTCATCTTCGTCAGTGACAGAATCGAAATCAGTGCACTGCGATTGTAGCAATACGATTTCTCACACATCCTTTGGAGATAAATAGATAATTTCTTTTTACTTTTAAATCAATTCATGACGTTGTCGCCCTTAGGAGTCTGTCTAGTCTATCCGTTCGGTATCCGCTATTGGTATCAATCACTTCAACCCAAGCCTGGCCTTATTCCACGTTGTGTTCGATTTAGATCATAAGGCCGGCGAGGATCAATTTTCGACAGGAATCGTTTAACTAATCCGGACTGGAGAAATTAAAGGCAAAATTCACAAGATAAGTTGTAAGAAAAAATAATATTTTATGCAACGTTTCTTATATACAGAACTGGTAATACACATTTTGTTTCCCATCTATTATAGGTTTTTCAGACAGGCATATTTTGACATGCAAAGTTACTTGACCCTTCCCATATTCGAATATTTTGTGACACCTTGTTCGTCGTGACTAAGTCTAGGCAAGTTCTCTGGAACACAGATCGAAGTAGGAGACTTTCTTCAATGTCACGTGGAACGGTTGCGATGTGAGCAGGAGAGACAAGACCAGGAGAAGAGCAGTCTTCTCCTGGTCCTGTCTACTAATCACGTCTCGTGCTCTTTTTTTTTTCCTGGGCCCTGGTTCTAACCCGGGGAGGGTGGTGGTGGGGGAGTCTTCGGTTTTTTTTTTCCTAATTCACGAACTATTTAACTAAATTCTAACAAAGTTCTTTGTTTATGATTTTAATTTAATTTTTTTGCACCATCTTTAAAATTGGTGCTATTTGGAAAAATATTTGCAACAGCATCAAAAAGATAAAACCAAAAAAGATCAGGTGACAGAAAACCTTTTCATGTTGAGTGAGCGTGTGTGTGTGTGGGTTGGTGGGGGGGGGTGTCATTTAATTCACAATTCCTGCAACAAAGTATGATGACTAATTATAGAAACCAGATCAATATTTTTCTCTGAAGAAAACGCGATGCGAAACATTCGCTTATAAGACTGGAATTAGAGAACATTTCTTTTCAGACTGCGGCGTAGGCCTGCCAAGATTCATGGGGAGTAATAAGCCATTATCCTGCCGCATTGGCCCAACACCTGTTGGTAGCTGCGGGAGGTTATGTTCTCTCTTCTCCCATACCCCACTCACAAGAAAAAATATTCAATATTTTAACATCAACACAAGCTATCTTAAACCAAAATGGGTTTTATTTGTGCCTCGTAAGTTTCCAATGAAAAATATGAACAGTATAAAATATAGTTGAAAATAAATTGTTCTGTTTAAAATAATTTTTCTAGTCAAGATAATAATAATAGTAATAATACTGATATTACAGTCTTACACCAAACGTTTGCAAACGGGAACTGTTATAAACAAACATATTTCAGCTCAGCCGAAAACCAATAGAGTAATGATGACTATTTTTTTTTAAAGCTAAAACGCTTTCCCTGCGTTGGCTAAAAAATGCTGCTGCAAAAAACCAAGTTGACTTTTTTCTGATTGGTTAGAAAAGATATTTTATGTCTGCTATTTTTGGACGGTATCCCGGAAGTAGGTGTGTAGTGAATGCCAAATAATAATTACCCCCTTCAAGCACCCCCTTCAAATTCGGAGGACCGAAGAAAAAAAAAAGGAAAGAAATTCGCGATCCTATGTGACATTTTTTATCTCTCACAGAAATTAACTGGTGAGCCAAGAAGAAGAAGGTAAGAAAGTCGCGAGCAAATTTTTGGGAAGGGGGTTTTCATTGCTTCTTCTTCTTTATTATTATTATTATTATTATTATTATTATTATTATTTAATTATCATTATTTGACAGATTTAATATTTTGTTGTAATTGATCAAGTTCTTTTACAAATGATAATAAGGTGGGGTGGGGTGGTAAATTGAAAACTTAAAAATACAAGCTCGCTTTTAAGAATCATTTGAAAATATTTTCTTACAATCCTACCATTCTAAACACGTTTTTGTTTTTTGTTGTTATTGTTGCGAATAAATAAACAAATTTCAAAATTTAAGACACGTAATTAATTAAAGTAGATAATAGTAAAAGAAAAATATTTTGCTTCAGAAATTAAAAATAAATTTAAGAAAAAATATACGTTCCCATGCCGGGAATCGAACCCGGGCCGCCTGGGTGAAAGCCAGGAATCCTAACCACTAGACCACATGGGATAACGATACTACGTCATCTAAATATACAACTGTAATCATTCACAGGTTAACACTTGCCACAGAACATTTAAGTGCCTCTCACAGGAATTGACTGGTGAGCCAAGAAGAAGAAGGCAAGAAAGTCGCGAGCTTATGTGAAATAAATTGTTTTTGAACCAATGAAAACCTTGCCTTCAAAGAAATTAGCCGGTCAATGAAGAAGAAGGAAATAATGTAATCCTACGCGAAATTCTTTTTGATATAAAATGAAGAGAAAAATTAAATTAATGAGAAAAGTGTCTGATGCCATGTGAACGGTTTCGCTGCAGTGTTGAAATACTCGCCAATTATATTATCGGCCTCTATCAAGCGGCCACTTCAAAGAATTTTCCATCAAAAACCCAAGAAATCTAAGTATTTCAAACTATCCCTCTTCGACTACTTTTGAAAGTAAACCATGTATCCCCTCGATAAGCAACGAACTCCCTTCCATTTGTCTTAAACATTTTTAATATTATATTGTGTTATCTGTCTGTATTTCTGAGATGAGGTATTGTAACTATTTACATTGTTCAGACTGTTTTCCTCATCTTTATTGTTATATTCACGATGTTTCAGTCATTGTACGCTCCGGCCTTCTCCAGGTAATATACGTTAGAATTTTGAACCGAATCCTTTATTTCGTCCACCGGGGTACATTGTTCTAGTTCCACGTGCCATGCCCTTTCTGGATATGTCAGTTTCAGTTATTTCCCTTCAGTAGCTCACCTCTCCAAGTTTTTGTTCACCTCTGCTGTGACCAGGTATTGAACTCACAACTCTTTTGAGTGACGTCACTGGATTACTTCAGTCAACGCTTTTATCCACTGGTGACATCAGTGAATGAATTTTGGGGACTTATAAACTTAATATCTCAATATATATTTTTTTACTAGATCTCATATTACAACTCTTGCACTCTGTATTACTGGTATAGGAAATGATGCAATTTCTCATCAAGGAAAGTTCAAGAAAAATCAGATCAACTTTGGAGCAATTCTTAATATATATATAAAAAAAACGCCTATGCACGTTTAAAAAAAAAAAAATAAAACACTCGACCACATTTTTGACCCATCGGGTGTACAAAAAATATGCGGTCACTTTATAAGAAATTTGTGGAGCTAACGCGTATGTGGGTGATCCCATCAGAACATTTAAATAATGAAAATATTTTCAAGCCGCTTCAGAACAGTTTACTTGTCTGGCAAGATGAAATACGACTGTCTCTCACTGCAAGCCCACGCCTTTGACCGCTAAGAATGAACAGCCTTTAACGCCACCCAGCTGCTGATATTTCTCTATGACTCTCAGAGACTTTAAAGAAAAACAAAACACAAACGGTTATTTTTTGTTATCAGGTATTTCTACAAGTCTTGTGTATTTAAAAGAAAAAAAAAGAAGAAAAACTTCTCTATTTTGTAGCACTTATGTTACTCGTTTTCTATTAACATTAATATCACTACACTACCTCATCCTGCAGACATTTCTCTTTTCACTTCATATATGGTCAGCCACACCTGATTTTTTTTCTATTTCCACTCGTATTACGGCTTTATGGTGTTCCTGCAGTCTTATCTTCATGAAAATACGTTAAAACTACAGAATTTAAAAATTCTGATTTATTTCCCTGAAACGAGGTACGGACATAACAACAAGCGTGTAAATCCGTGAATAAATTCCTTATCTTGTTTTATTAAAATCGCCCATCTGTTTCCTCATCATTATCATCCTTCATGAATTTTCTTGGCGTGGGTAAATCAACTGTTCATTTTTAAACCCGTCGCTATGAATGCGCGAAGCCGGCTGAAATTAAGGTCTACTTTTGTCATATGACTCGTGGATGTCCAAGTAAACACTTCCAATTGATTTAAAAATTTTGGGAGTTCCAACAGAGTACAACATCTGTCTATATACATTATTTACATTATTCGGACTATTGTCCTCATCTTTGTCGCCATGTTTATTACAACGTTTCGCCGTTGTACGCTCCGGCCTTCTTCAGGTGGTTGGAATGTCTAACTGAACCCTTTATTTCGCTCACTGGGGTAGATTGTTCTAATTCTACGTGCTTGAGGACACATGGCAAAGTGGATAAAGGCGTTAGTTAGATCCAGTGACAGGACCCAAAGGGTGTGAGTTCAATACCCGGCTAAGGCAGTGGAGAACTTTCAGAGGGAAAATTAACAGGAGATAACTGATAACTGACATCCATTAAACATGGCACGTGGAACTAGAACAGTCTACCCCAGTAAGCGAAATAAAGGGTTCAGTTCGACATTCCAACCACCTGAAGAAGGCCGGAGCGTACAACGGCCGAAACGTTGTAATAAATATGGCGACAAAGATGAGGACAATAGTCCGAATAATGTAAATAATGTACATAATAACTCATCTCAGAAATATAGACAGATCTGTCTATATCTCTGAGATGATGTATTATGATTATTTACATTATTTACATTATTCGGACTGTTATCCTCATCTTTATTGTCATATTCTCAAGGACACATGGCCCAGTGAATAAAGACGTTTAGACTCTTCCGTGACTAGACTCAAAGAGTTGTGAGTTCAGTACCAGGCCACAGCAGTGGTGAACCAAAAAAAAATTAAAAAAATAATACTTGGAGAGTTGAGTTAAAGGGAAATAACTGAGACATCTGGAAGAGGCATGGTACGCGGAACTAGAACAGTCTACCGCAGTGAGCTAAATAAAGGGTTCATGTCGACATTCCAATCACCTGAAGAAGTCCGGAGTGTACAACGGCTGAAACGTTGTGACTATGTCAATGGAGATGAGGATAACAGTCCGAATAATAAAAAACGAGTACAACATATACCGATAAATTAAATATATATTTACTTCGAAGTTATTCTCTTTTTGTCTGCCAGTGTCTATTACTTTTTTCTTTGAGGGGCTGTCATATAGTGTCGAACTATGTACAAATATATCAAACACAAATAATAATAATAATAATAATAATAATAATTATTATTATAATTATTATTATCATTATTATTATTATTATTATTATTATTATTATTATTAGAAGAAGAAGAAGAAGTGGTGGTTATCTGTGGTGGTGGTGTTTTTTTTTTGTTTTTTTTAATGGTAATGTTAATATCTTTATAAGGAAATATTTAACCTTCATTGACCTATCTGTTAATTGTTTTTTTATAAAATCGTCCAATTTTCAGGAAAATAATAGTTTTTTTTCCCCAGTCCAATAAACTGTTATCGCTCTTTTCCAGTATTGATTAGGACTTTCGTTCTTAGAGTTTTGGGGAAATTTTTACGGTTCACTTGAATAATAGCATAAACAGTGTCCAGTCCACATATTTTATAAATATGACAAAAAAACGAAAATCTCAAATCAAATCTCATCGCTTGATGGAAAAATCGAACTGTTCGACCAATTTCAGTTGATGGGACAATATTTTAACTATTTATATAATTGGATGAACGCAGCCACGCATGCAGCTGTGGTGGCCGAGTGGTTAAGGCGTTGGACTTGAAATCCAATGGGCAATGCCCGCGCAGGTTCGAATCCTGCCCGCAGCGGAAATATTTTTTTCTCTTCTTTAACCAGAAAAAGTGTCCCTTCATTCTGTATTGGCAATCATGGCCCTCCACAATTTCATATCTTCTGTTGTACTCTCGAGTTCAGTTGACGGGATAATGTTTTAAAATTTTGGATATATGCTGCAGGTCCACTTGCTGTGGTGGCCGAGTGGTTAAGGCGTTGGACTTGAAATCCAATGGGTAATGCCCGCGCAGGTTCGAATCCTGCCCGCAGCGGAGATATTTTTTTCTCTTCTTTAACCAGAAAAAGTGTCCCTTCAGTCTGAATTGGCGATCATGGCCCTCCACAATTTCATATATTCTATTACTCATTCGAGTTTAATTGACGGGTTAATGTTTAATTAATTTTTGCATATTCCCAATGGGCTCATCTGCTGTGGTGCCCGAGTGGTTAATGCATAGATTTGAAATCTAATGGGCAGTACCGGTGCAGGTTCGAATCCTGACCAGCGGTATTTTTTTTTCTTTTCTTTAACCAGAAAAAGTGTCCCTTCATTCTGTATTGGCAATCATGGCCCTCCACAATTTCATATCTTCTGTTGTCCTCTCGAGTTCAGTTGACGGGATAATGTTTTAAAATTTTGGATATATGCTGCAGGTTCACTTGCTGTGGTGGCCGAGTGGTTAAGGCGTTGGACTTGAAATCCAATGGGCAATGCCCGCGCAGGTTCGAATCCTGCCCGCAGCGGAAATATTTTTTTCTTTTCTTTAACCAGAAAAAGTGTCCCTTCATTCTGTATTGGCAATCATGGCCCTCCACAATTTCATATCTTCTGTTGTCCTCTCGAGTTCAGTTGACGGGATAATGTTTTAAAATTTTGGATACATGCTGCAGGTTCACTTGCTGTGGTGGCCGAGTGGTTAAGGCGTTGGACTTGAAATCCAATGGGCAATGCCCGCGCAGGTTCGAATCCTGCCCGCAGCGGAAATATTTTTTTCTCTTCTTCAACCAGAAAAAGTGTCTCTTCATTCTGTATTGGCAATCATGGCCCTCCACAATTTCATATCTTCTGTTGTACTCTCGAGTTCAATTGACGGGATAATGTTTTAAAATTTTGGATATATGCTGCCTGTTCACTTGCTGTGGTGGCCGAGTGGTTAAGGCGTTGGACTTGAAATCCAATGGGCAATGCCCGCGTAGGTTCGAATCCTGCCCGCAGCGAAATTCTTTTTCCTCGTCTCATTTAAGCAGACAAAGCAATTACGTTTTCAAGTTGATAGTTACATTTTATTAGCGTCGACGGACATGTACACGACGAATACTTGCTCGTTTCCGTGTCAAATTATTTGACACGTTCTTGTGAAGCTTGTAAAATGAGTGAATGAAATAGAAAGATGAAGCATTTCTTGTTTATGTATCTATCTTCCGTGTCACTTCAGTCTCTATTGTCGATCATGGCTCTCCACAATTTCCTACGTTCTATTACTCTCACGGGTTCAGTTGACGGATCAGTATAAAAATGAATGTCTTTTTGGATAAGATCGATACGTGGATCTGTTGTATTAGCCGAGTGGTTAACGCCCTTGACTTGAAATCCCCCTGGGCAGTACCTTCGCGTGTTCAATTTTTGCCAGCAGCGTGCTAGCTTTTTTTATTCTCTTTTTTTTTTTTTTTTTTTTAATCAGAGATAAACAAGAAAGAGTAATTAAAAAAAAGATTTTTTTTGTATTTTGGGGGATTGTAAAGGAAAAATTTCCGTCTGCCATTAAACATCAATGGTAAAATTTAAAAAAAAGATCGTAAGGAAATTGAATGATGCATATTCATCGAATTATCTCTCTGTTTAGCTGTCTCACTTCAGCATGTGGGTGATCAAGGCCCTCCACATCTTCCTGCCTTTTGTTACTCTTATGAGAAGCATCAGCCACTCCATCCAACAATACAAGAAAAAAACAAACAAAAAAAACAGTAACAATTTATTTACTCAGTTCTTTTGCATGACAAAACCTCAAGAATGGTTTTAAGATGTAAAAATTTACAGTCGTAATGTTCTTTGCTATTCGCTTGTTAATCACAAATCTACAATGAGAAGTTCATTCATTCTCAAAATGCTTTATCGATTATGTTACACAAATTACATGATGGTTGGCGTAATTTATGCTTCAAAACCATTATTATACTATTACTATATTTCTTCATGTTCGTTATCCCGAATGCTATTATTAAGCGTTCCAAATAATGAATATGGAAGAAAAACAAAAACATTTTTAAAACCCTGATAGTGGGTCTGTCTTAGTATGCAAATTTATAAATTGAACCCCTGCGGAAAAAAAAAAATTGTTCATACCACGTCAGTCAGTTATGTGCCATGCGCGATATACGCTTAGGCGATCATGTATCTTTCTATACATGACAGACGAGGCAGTAGGTTGCCATTTCTTTCTGCGGTAGTCCAGTTGCCATCCAAGGCGATAGAACCCGGTCTGTTCTGCTAGTTACCCATAGCTGGGGGTAGAAGAAGAGGATTTATACCTTTTCCAAGGGTATTATGATATTATTATTACATAAATGAATGTAATGGATTCGACTGGAATTCGAACTCGGCCCAAGGATTTCTCAATTCTACGTAGAATTTCGAGAGTTTATTTAGATAAACTGTTTTAAATATTAATGTGGATTAAAAAAAATTAAAAACTGAAAAAAGTTGAATCATGTCGTAAAAGAGGTTTTTTTTTAGTCGGACAAGGAATTTTAGGAAATATAAAATGTATCTTTTAAAAAGTAAAATAGTGCATTTATTATTAATTTTGTTACACGTTTCAATAACAGACATGAAAGATATTTATTGGTAGTTAATTAAATCGTGTAATCAAAATAAATTTAGAAAAAAATGTGACGCCGAAATAAAAGATTGAAGTTATTACCTCCCTTACATTTAACGCATCTGTTGCTTTTATTTAAAAAAATAGTTCGTGACGAATCTTTGCCGCTGTGTAATTCATAATGGTCTTGTGGTAAGGATGATTTTTTTTTTTTTATCCAAGCGGCCCGAGTTCGATTTCCCGGATGGAATATAAAGAAAGCATTTAAAAAAAAATAATTTGTGACTTTTCTTAATAATAAAAAAGAACCGTGGGCCTACTTTTGTATTTAAGAATATTTACTCTATGTAAGAAGCGAACATCACTTAGAACTCGTGTCTGGTATTTATAATTTAATTTAATCACGTGGTAGGCTCGAAAAGCATTGACAGATTTTGGCGGAATTATTTTTTTGTCAGATCAAGAACTAGGTCGACGTTATTCGAACATGATTTTTAAATATTAAGCGACCAATCAGAAGTTGACGTTTTCTGAAAATATGTATTAAGCTGAATAAGCTCTGTGATCCTGTAGTGGACGCCTACCACGCCCACAAATTACTCAACAGTAATTGGACAATAAATAAACAGTACTTTTCGTAAAGACAATTTACGCATCGCACGATCCGCATAAAAATTTCTCGTGTTTTGTTTCACCAAACTTGCTATAGTAAAAAAATCAACAATTGGTCGATTTTTGGCCAATCACATAAATTGACACTTTCTTCAATATTCTTCCCGCGCTCGTTCTGGGAGCCTACCTTACTGTATATAAAGCAGAAATTTAAGGAAGAAATTTTAGTAGATTATAAAATTTCACAGCCATAATCACGTACGTGTATTTTCCATCTTCTACTCAAACACACACACAGACATTAACTACATTCACACACACAGTGAACTGTCTGTTATCAAAGCCAAGTGAACTATTCGGAACTTTAACATTCTTCTGCACAAACATCTAACTTTCAAATTCAAACATCAAACATTCTTAAACACTAAACAAATATCAACAAAGAAACTCCTTACAACATACACTTGTATTTCCCACACGGTACAAGGGAAATCACTTTTTTACGATTTAATCTTTATTGTCATTGTATATGTATTTGTTTCAATATACATTTTACTTGTTGATCTTTCAATCATCTCTTGTTCTTTTCTGTGTTTTCTTTGCAAATTGAATGTGGAGTGTTAATTTTAAAAGCGCAACCTTCGACAAAAACCTCCTGATAATTTCTTACCAACACCATTAGCGCCCCACAATCCGCTTTTTGCACAGAAATTGAGATTGGTAAAAAAAGTGGTAGCTGGATGCTAAAACACCTAAGGTATAAAACAACTTTTTAAAATAAATACCATTTATTGAAGCTTTTATTTTAGTTTTAATTCCAAGCTAACAGAGGAAATTTAATATTTCCAGTAAGCAAAATCAATAGCAGATCTACTATGAAACTAATGAACTTTAAGCTTTCTGGGCCCTAATCCAAGAGTGGCTCCCCTAGCAACTTTTGTAATGAGCACATTTTTCAACAAAATCGATGTTTTTTTGTTTTTTTAAAAATGTTTGTTATTAAAATAAAGCCATTTTTCAGTTACAGAATCATAAACCAATGGGTTGAAGTAGCTAATTGTTATAAAAAAGGGTTTGAGAGGAAGTAAAAGAAGGCTGAGTCCATATAGCTTGAGTGAAGCTTTATTCCACTAGAAATCTACTCCGGTAGCGAACCGTAAGAAGAAAATGGCCGACTACCTCATGAAGAGAGAAAGACGAAAACAGGGGGAAATCAATCAGTCCTGGAAAGTCAGGGAAAGATTAAAGAGTTCCTTTATTTTCACGACACTAATATTGACTTTAGAATGTACTCGAACACCCGTTTCGTATGGCCTCAAATATTCCCCTTTAATTGGTCAAATTTAAAAATTTTCTTGGGGGTTTGCAGCGCTCGAACGCCCATCTGTATGGACATGTTGAACTCGCCAGAATCTATCCATAGCCTTCATTTCGCCAATTGGATTTTCGAATCTATTGTTGCTGGTCGTGAAGGAATATAATATATATGTTCAAATTTCAAGGCCCCAAAAATGTAGGTCTGCCTCAGAGCAAAATACTTTCCTATATTTCAAACCAAATTTAAATTGATTGGAAGGATTTTTTTAAAAATTAGTAAAATCGGCCATATTGTTAAATCTGTCAACACACCATAAATTTCTTTATAACAAAATCTTTCAAAACTAAAATATACTTTTTTGAAACATAATTTAAGGAAGATTAAGTGATTACTCTGAATTAAAACAAATATTACTTTTAATATAAAATATCGCAGAAAAGCAGTTTTTACCATGTAGGTGGATGTTTATATGAGCAGTTAGTTAAACACATTTTACATTTTTATGATTAGTAAACATCTAATAACAATATCACTTGACCGATACAAATTATTACAGGGTTTTAAAGTTTATAAATTATTCTAATTAAAATTAAAAAAGAATAAATTAAAACAATTCTTGTAAAAGTTCATTATTCATCAACTAAATGTGGTGTTAGGGTTAACTAGCTTGTCTCGCTAAAACAATTTCGAATGAGTAATGTTCATTGGGTGCTCCATACTTTCGGCCTTGAGCCAGGCATAGAAAATAACCATTTTGGCAATTTTTTGGGAAGAGAGTTTTCATTGCTTCTTTATTATTATTATTATTATTATTATTATTTAATTATCATTATTTGACAGATTTAATTATTTTGTTGTAATTGATCGAGTTCTTTTACAAATGATAATAAGGTGGGGAGGGGTGCTAAATTGAAAACTTAAAATACAAGCTCGCTTTTAAGAATCATTTGAAAATATTTTCTTACAATCCTACCATTCTAAACACGTTTTTCTTTGTTGTTGTTATTGTTGCAAATAAATTAACAAATTTCAAAATTTAAGACACGTAGTTAATTAAAGTAGATAATAGTAAATGAAAAAAATATTTTGCTTCAGAAATTAAAAATAAATTTAAGAAAAAAAAAATACGTTCCCATGCCGGGAATCGAACCCGGGCCGCCTGGGTGAAAGCCAGGAATCCTAACCACTAGACCACATGGGATAACGGTATTATGTTGTCTAAATATACAACTGTAATCATTGACAGGTTAACGCTTGCCACAGAACATTTAAGTGCCTCTCACAGGAATTGACTGGTGAGCCAAGAAGAAGAAGGTAAGAAAGTCGCGAGCTTATGTGAAATAAATTGTTTTTGAACCAATGAAAACCTTGCCTTCAAAGAAATTAGCCGTTCAATGAAGAAGAAGGAAATAATGTAATCCTACGCGAAATTCTTTTTGATATAAAATGAAGAGAAAAATTAAATTAATGAGAAAAGTGTCTGATGCCATGTGAACGGTTTCGCTTCAGTGTTGAAGTACTCGCCAATTATATTAACGGCCTCTATCAAGCGGCCACTTCGAAGAATTTTCCATCAAAAACCCAAGAAATCTAAGTATTTCAAACTATCCCTCTTCGACTACTTTTGAAAGTAAACCATGTATCCCCTCGATAAGCAACGAACTCTCTTACATTTGTCTTAAACATTTTTAATATTATATTGTGTTATCTGTCTGTATTTCTGAGATGAGGTATTGTAACTATTTACATTGTTCGGACTGTTTTCCTCATCTTTATTGTTATATTCACGATGTTTCAGTCATTGTACGCTCCGGCCTTCTCCAGGTAATATACGTTAGAATTTTGAACCGAATCCTTTATTTCGTCCACCGGGGTACATTGTTCTAGTTCCACGTTCCATGCCCTTTCTGGATATGTCAGTTTCAGTTATTTCCCTTCAGTAGCTCACCTCTCCAAGTTTTTGTTCACCTCTGCTGTGACCAGGTATTGAACTCACAACTCTTTTGAGTGAAGTCACTGGATTACTTCAGTCAACGCTTTTATCCACTGGTGAAATCCGTGAATGATTTTTGGGGACTTATAAACTTAATATCTCAATATATATTTGTTTACTAGATCTCATATTACAACTCTTGCACTCTGTATTACTGGTATAGGAAATGATGCAATTTCCCATCAAGGAAAGTTCAAGAAAAATCAGATCAACTTTGGAGCAATTCTTAATATATATATAAAAAAAACGCCTATGCACGTTTTTTTAAAAAAAATAAAACACTCGACCACATTTTTGACCCATCGGGTGTACAAAAAATATCCGGTCACTTTATAAGAAATTTGTGGAGCTAACGCACATGTGGGTTACCCCATTAGAACATAAATAATGAAAATATTTTCAAGCCGCTTCAGAACAGTTTACTACTTGTCCGGGAAATCTCTTTATAACAAAATCTTTCAAAACTAAAATATACTTTTTTGAAACTTTATTTAAGGAAGATCAAGTGATTACTCTGAATTAAAATAAATATTACTTTTAATATAAAATATCGCAGAAAAGCAGTTTTTACCATGTAGGTGGATGTTTATATGAGCTGTTAGTTAAACACATTTTACATTTATGATTAGTAAACATTTAATAACAATATCAATTGATTGACCGATACAAATTATTACAGGGTTTTACTTTTAAAGTTTATAAATTATTCTAATTAAAATAAAAAAAAATAAATGAAAACAATTCTTGTAAAAGTTCATTTTATTCATCAACTAAATGTGGTGTTAGGGTTAACTAGCTTGTCTCGCTAAAACAATTTCGAATGAGTAATGTTCATTGGGTGCTCCATACTTTCGGCCTTGTGCCAGGCATAGAAAATAACCATTTGGGCAAATTTTAGGGAAGGGGGTTTTCATTACTTCTTTATTATTATTATTATTATTATTATTATTATTATTATTATTATTATTATTATTATTATTATTTAATTATCATTATTTGACAGATTGATTTTGTTGTAAGTGATCGAGTTCTTTTACAAATGATAATAAGGTGGGGAGGGGTGCTAAATTGAAAACTTAAAAATAAAATACAAGCACGTTTTTTGGAATCATTTGAAAAATTTTTCTTAAAATCTTAACATTCTAAACACATTTTTTGTTGTTGTTATTGTTGCAAATAAATTAACAAATTTCAAAATTTAAGACACGTAATTAATTAAAGTAGATAATAGTAAAAGAAAAAAATTTTGCTTCAGAAATTAAAAATAAATTTAAGAAAAAAAAATACGTTCCCATGCCGGGAATCGAACCCGGGCCGCCTGGGTGAAAGCCAGGAATCCTAACCACTAGACCACATGGGATAACGGTACTATGTTGTCTAAATATACAACTGTAATCATTGACAGGTTAACGCTTGCCACAGAACATTTAAGTGTGCCAGATTTTTTTTATAATTACATAGCAATGTAGAGGCGCGTACATTCCTCTATGTAAGTATAAAAGACACTTTATTTAAAAAGCTGAATGAATGAGTTTTTAGGGTCGTGTTATTTTATGTACAGACAAACGATACTTGAACACAGATCCCGTCTACTTTTGGTACTATTAAAATGTTGTGGTCCGAAAACTTTAAGTGACTTTTAAAAATTTTTTTTTTTTTAAATTAATTGAACTGTTAAAGAAAGATGTAATTTATCTTCCTTGATTTTTTTAAATGTTTCTGAAACAATGTAATTTTTAAAATTTTAAGTAAGAAAATATATAAAATAAAAACATAATCTCGAATAAAATACAATTTTCTGTTTAAACTTTAAAAAATACAAAAACAAAAACGGTACAGATATTGAAATTGATTGCTCCGTTTTTTTACAGGTTATTTAGGTTATTTAAAGCCAGAAAATAGTTTTAGAGATTGTAAGAATTTTTTTTCGAGATGATAATGATTTATTTAAGTGATACAAGAAGAAGTCTTACTAAAAAACCCATAGCTGGCGGTTGGGAGAGAAGAAGTGAATTCTTACTTTTTCCCAAGAGTATTTGCACGTAAGTGAATATAACGAACCCAAATGAAATTGGAACTCGGCTCTCCGATTAACAATTTCGAGCCATTATTCATTACACCACCCGCACATCCAACCTTACATACAACACTTGGTATTTCCAAGCGGTCACCCATCTAGGTACTGACCGTACTCGACGCTACTTAACTTCGGTGATCACTTCGGTGATCATACTGAAACTGCACCGGTATTCAGAGAGATATTCAAATAGCATAAAACAATTATTTGGTTACTTATTTTAGTGTATCATTGTACTTAAAATTATTACGACGTCACGTAAACGATATTCTGTGCGTTATTTAAATAAATTAGCTGTTAATAATGAAAAGTTGCTTTTCATAGCCATCTGTCATTTATATTATTGTCAACTAAGACTTTTTTTTTATATTTACATAAGCAGCGAACGAATATGTTTGTAGGATATAGTATCAGAAACAAAAGTGGGGATAATGAAACAAAGTTGAGAGCTCCCTTGGGCTTCTTCGGGTTAGAATAACAGTTTTGTCATTCTTTCATTCTAACCTGAAATAGCCAGAGGGAGCAAATGCTCTCGGCGAAACGCGTCGTTTATTATTTTTCCACTTTGTCTCATTATCTTCACAGAAGTCGCGAAGATATCGTTCTAAGTAACGTGGTCAATCAAAATAAGTACTGAGATTTACTGAAATTTTCCCTTATCAAAATTTATATATATAAAAAAAGAGAATGCAAAATTACATACGAAAAAATAAGCTGAAAGTATAAAAAAAAATAACACATGTGTCTTCTTTCTTTCTATGTGTCTTGTCCTTTCAGGACGTAGGCGATCATGGCTCTCCACCTCCCTCTGTCCCTTGCAAGCTCTCAACAAGTTCCTTCCCTCCCCCTCCGACTTTTAAAATTAAATATAGGGTGTCCGACCCCCCCGCCCCGCCTAAAAAAAATTGACATCATTTAAAATGTGAATATCTGTGTAACTACATCCGCCAGGTATGTCACGCGTTGTTTTCCCTTGTCTCTCTTTCCCTCTATTCGACCCGTGAGTATCAGATTCTCCAGGCCCTCCTTCCTCATTATGTGTCCCAGGAAATTCAGCAGCCTCTATCCTGATGTTAACTATACGCCTCCTCCTTGTTTGCATGTTCTCTAAGACCTCATCGTTGCTTAAGGCATCCTTCTGTAGAACCACATCTCTATCGCTCCGAATCTCTTTATCATCTTTCGGCCGTTGTATGCTCCGGCCTTCTTCAAGTGATTGGAATTTCGAACCGAACCTTTTATTCCGTCCACCGGGTAGATTGTCCTAGTTCCATGTGCCATACCTCTTCCGGATGTCTCAGTTATTTCTCTTTAACTCAACTCTCCATGTTTTGGCTCACCACTGCTGTGACCTGGTATTGAACGCACAACTCGTTGGATCTAGTCACTGGATCTAACCAACGTCTTTATCCACTGGATCATGTGTCCTTCCTTTGAGGGCATCTGTGTATCTGGTTAAATAAATTATATATTTTTTTTCAAATTTCATATCGGAGTAAGAGTCTTTTGTTTTTTTTTTGTTTACGTCATTCATAATACTGGGGATATAGGATTTGACGTCCCCTCTTTTCTCCTCCTCTCCCTAAAAGTCCTTTTACACTGGAACAAAATTTGTAAGCTTTAATTTGTTTGATTTTCGTTTAGAAATAATTCCTTAAATATTTAAAACAGAATTAACATGCTTTCAGTTTCAAAGACCATGTAGTTCAGTATTATAAATTAAAACAAATCCGGCTTTTAAAATTAAATATAGGGTGTCCGACCCCCCCCCGCCTAAAAAAAATTGACATAATTTAAAATGTGAATATCTGTGTAACTGCATGTCCCAGGAAAATGAAATGAAATAGGCTTCATGTTGAACAATAAAAGATTTATTCCTCAAAATTCCAACAAGATATTTAAAGAGATGTAGATTTTATAATTGATTTCACAAAGCTTCACAAATGTTCAATATGCGCACCAACTGTGACACGACAGTCGGTAGCCCAGCTCTTGCCAAACACGCCGTAGCATGTCTTGCGTAACATTCTCCAGCACCTCTAGTCCCTTTAAATATAACCCCTCTCAGCCGATGGCCTGTTACCTTCTTTTTTTCCATTCAGAACCCCCTCTCTCAGTGATATTTCTTCTTTCCCTCACCTTCCCCTCTTTGTCTATGTTTTTCTTATTCAGAATAAACCAGTCTTAAGTTTGTATTTATTTTCCTAGTTACACTCTTTTGCCTTTCAATAAACCTGTTGACGAACATAACTTTGTCTTGGTTAGCGTAAGCAGTTTATCTGAGTGTCTGAGGTACGCACGTGTGTGAGACAGACACGTAAAAACAAAATAACACTATTTAAAATGTGAATATCTGAGTAACTACAGGCTAACGAAATTAAATAAGCTTCGTGTTGAACAATAAAAAATTTATTCCTCAAAATTCGAACAAAATATTCAAAGGGATGTAGATTTTTATAACCGATTTCACAAAGCTTCACAAATGTTCTATATGCGCACCAACTGAGACACGATACACGTCAAGTCGGTCCAGCACCTGCCAAACACGCAGTAGCATGTCTTGCGTAACATTCTTCAGTGCTTCTGCTTAAGTTGCTCTAGGCTTGAAGGAAGTGCGGGTATATAGACCTGTCTTTTCACATAGCACCATAGAAAAAATCACAAAGTGTTAAGTCAGGTGAACATGGCGGCCATTTCAACAGCGCATTGTCATTATCAATGACACGCTTGATCCATTTTCTTGTTAGATTCTTATTGAGATAAGTCCGCGCGTTCAACTTAGTTTTTACACATATTGTTAAATTTTGAGATCTCATTTGAGCGAGAACTGGCTATGTTATGAGACTACAAAATGATTTCAATTTTAGGGTGAAACCCTGTATAATAAAGAAACTGACATCATATGAAATGTGAATATCTGAATAAATACATGCCACACGAAAACGAAATTAAATAGGGTTCATGTTGAAACATACCAGAATTATTCATCAAAATTCCAACAAGATATTCAACGGGATGTAGCTTTTATAACCGATTTCATAACGACTCACAAATGTTCAATATACGCAAGACCCGTGGCACGACACACGTCAAGTCGGGAGTCCTGATCCTGCCAAACACGCTGTAGCATGTCTTGAGTAACATTCTCCAGCGCCTCAGTGATTCTCTGCTTAAGGCTTCTAGGAAGAGGGCGGATATAGACTTGTCTTTTCACGTGGCTCTATCAAAGGCAATCACAAGTTCTCAAGTCAGGTGAACATGGCGGCCATTTCAACAGCGCATTGCCATTATCAATGACACGCTTGATCCATTTTCCGGTTAGATTCTTATTGAGATAAGTCCGCACATTCAACTTAGTGTTTACACATTTTGTTAAATTTTGAGTGAGAATTGGCTATGTTATGAGACTAGAAAATGATTTCAATTTCGGGGTGAAATAATAAATGAAGGACATCAGAAACATGTTTTGGAAGGTTTATATTTATTTGCAATAAACATTTATATATCGGCCAAAATAATTTTAGCTCTCTTTAAATAATTTACTGTATGTTTACATACGCGCAGGTGGTGTATTCGTTAGCAGAACGATAGATCGGCGATCCTAATAGATTGCATCCCCCAAAACTTATATAATTTAAGATGTGAATATCTGAGTAATTCGATGTATCAGGCTAACGAAATTAAATTGACTTCATGTTGAACGATAAAAGATTTATTTCTCAAAATTCAAACAAGATATTCAAAGGGATGTAGATTTTAAAAAACAATTTTACAAAGCTTCATAAAGGTTCAATATGCGCGTCACCTGTGATACGAAACACATCAAGTCGGTCGGTAGTCCAGCTCTTACCAAACACGCCGTAGCATGTCTTGCGTAACATTCTTCAACAGCTTCAGTGATTCTCTGTTTAAGTTTCTCTAGCCTTGTAGGAAGAGGAGGGATATAGACCTGTCCTTTCACTGCCCCATAGAAAAAAAAATCACAAGGTACCAAGTGAGGTGAACGTGTCTGAGGTACGCACGTGTTTGAGACGGACGCGTATGGGAAGTCTGTAAATTACAGTTATACAGGGTTTCTTCGCACCCCCCATTGAACTATTTAAGATATGAATATTTGAGTAAATATATGTACCAGGCAAACGAAACTAGATACGCTTCATGTTGAACAATAAAAGATTTATTTATCAAAATTCGAAGGAATGTCGATTTTATAACCGATTTCACAAAGCTTCACAAATGTTCAATATGTGCACCACCTGCGACACGTTAAACGTCGTCAGTAGTCCAGCTCTTACCAAATACGCTGTAGCATGTCTTGCGTAACATTCTCTAGCACCTCAGTGACTCTCTGCTTAAGTTCCTCTAGGCACGTAGGAAGAGTGTGGGATATAGACCTGTCCTTTCACAAACCCCCTATAGAAAAAAAAAGATCGCAAGGTGTCACGTGTCAAGTGAACCTGGTGGCCGTTGTCATTACCACTGCCACGCCCGGTCCATCACCCTGGTAGATTCTCATTGAGATAAGTCCGCACTGAGGTGCTAGCCTACATGAACTGTTTATTTTTGGTGGTCGGCCGTCACACGCCTTCCTTTTGGGCCAAAACTTGCACTATTCGGGCATTGTTAGACGAGGAGGTTCGAGGTTCGTCAGATCTAATGAGAGTTTTCCCTGGGGGACCCATATTTTTTTTAACAAGATTTCTTGAATATTCAGGCCGGTAGATGCAAATAAATAAATGAATACACTGTTTAGTAAATGAATAAAATCCGTTAAAATAACGTTTAAGCAATAAATTAAAATATATAGGATATAAAATGAAAAATCCATCCCTAGAAATATATATAGCGTATACAGTGACCGACCGATATATATATATATATATATATATATATATATATATATATATATATATATATATATATATATATATATATATATATATATATATATATATGAGTCCTGTCGGTCACTGTGTGTTTATCTAAAAATAAATACGCTAAAATTTTCACCTTCACCCCTGCCGACGGCTTAGTGGTAGAATTTCCGACTGACGTCAATTCAGTCAGGTTTCGATCCTAGCTAAAGGCAACCGGACGTCTAGCCACACTGAAGAGCTGTAAAACAGCGAAACAGTCTGTCTGTGGAGGACAATAAAATTATATATATATATATATATATATATATATATATATATATATATATATATATATATATATATAAAGTAAATCCTAAAGAGCTAATAAAACCTACCTAAACGGATCTTCAGGGTAAGCCAGCTTACCCTGAAGATCCGTGTAGGTGAAACCTAGGTAGGTAGTACTTGGCTCTTTGGGATTTACTTTAATTATTCCCGCCCTACTTAGCGTATTGGGCACTCTATATTTTAGTCTTACTACTCGCTTGGTATTTTTTTCTTTGAACTAAAGACTTTATTTCGCCCTGTTCGGATGTTTTTAGTTCTTTCTTTTTTTTCCATTTTTTTTCACGGGTATCGATTTGTTTTGACATATCTACAAGTTGTGATATCCGTTTTTTTTTCCAAAGGAGTATTACTATTAGTATATATATATATATATATGTTAATGCATGTTTCATTAAATAATATAGACTAGTTTTGTCTATTTATTTTAAGTAAGTTCCTTTCATATTGTCTGATAAGCTTAATAACAATTGCTGCCGAATATATATATATATATATATATATATATATATAGGTAACTAAATTCCAAAACCGAGATTCTTAACAAATGTAGACACAGAAATGCTTGGTTACTGAAATAAGCTTCTCTCTCCCGATTGTAGCGTTATCATTATTGTTTGTGTTTTTTTTATTTTATTTTTTTTTATTATCCCCTCTCCTTTTAGTTAGTTGAATAAATCTATACCCAACCCCCGTTGTCGCTCTTCTATCTTTTTTTTTGTTTTTGTTTCCTTGGTCACGTGGTGTTGTCTTGGTGGTCGTCTCCATATATATGCCGTTTTCTGTTGCCTCTTTAGCCAGCCGACCCTGACGATCTGCCTAAGTGAAACTTTGGTAGGTGTGTCTGGCTCATTAGGTTTGACTATATATATATATATATATATATATATATATATATATATATATATATATATATAATATCTGGATAAAATAAATGAAACAAAATTGGGTGTTTTTTTATGAAAGTATTTATTTCTGTGTTTTTGTATATATTTAATATTTCAGACCACCTCGGTCTTTCCTCAGAAATCAAATGAGATACTGTGTTTGTGTGTTTGTTTACAGCGTTTGTCGTGAAGCGTGCATGTCACGTGATGTGGAATGCGACTGTGTTTGAATTTTTGGCGGAAGACTGATGATAG
Organism: Acanthosepion esculentum; assembly: GCA_964036315.1. NCBI lineage: Eukaryota > Metazoa > Mollusca > Cephalopoda > Sepiida > Sepiidae > Acanthosepion > Acanthosepion esculentum. The sequence goes on from OZ038503.1 coordinate 41,704,224, forward strand.
TGTCTTAAATGTTGTTTAAAAGGTTTTTTGACCATATCTCAAGAAATATTTTAAGAAATATTTTTAACTGTTGAAATATTTATGTAGATTTAAAATATCCACGTGTTTGTTTAGCCCTAGTTTATATGTGTCTAATTTTAGAATTCAGTATTTTTTCTTTTTTTCTTCGTATGTGTGTTGTACTTAAATTACTGTGTTTGTGTGTTTGTTTTTAGACTCGGACGACACGTATATATATATATATATATATATATATATATATATATATATATATATATATATATATATATATATATATATATATAGTTATAGGGATAGACATAACAAACGACCGTATATATTATACGCAAGCGTATACGTGCGTATATATCACACGACCGTATATACGACCGTATATATCATAAGCAAGCGTATACGCGCGTACTGGTGTGCGCATGCGAGCAAACATAAATAGTCATCAAATTTATACATGAGGCGTAAGCATAATAGTGCTCGATGTAGTTAGACAGAGTGGAGATATATAACAACTTAAGTCGCACACCAGCACATAGATACTAGTATATGTACTAATTAACGCCCCCCACACCCACACATATATATATATATATATATATATATATATATATATATATATATATATATATATATATATATATATATATATATATATATATATAATTATATATATATATATATAATAACATAATTCCAATGAAAATATAAATTAAATAGCATATATATCTTTTATTTTTATTTTTATATTTTTATATTTTTTCTCCTCGGTAATTCTACAATTTAAAACTTAATAGAGATTTGATTTAGATTTCTAAATAGGTAATTTTTAATTTTTTACTTTTAATTTTAATTTCAAATTTTATAAATCTTTTAATATCTATGATAACCTTGCTTAGTTGTCAAATTTTTCGAATTACCCTATACTTGTATTTTGATTGGTCATTCTAGCTTATGTAACAGCGTTTACTCCTAGCTAAGGATCGTTAATTAATTTGAAACTTTTGAAACCATTTATTCTACATTCTACATCGTCACTTGATAAGACACCAGAAGTGTTGAAACAAAATGGCTATTTTTGTCGTGATTTTATAACATATTTATGTTGTAATATTCAAATAAATAATTATATATATATATATATATATATATATATATATATATATATATGAAATATCTCTTTGAGAACAATGTATGTTTGGTATTCCTTTCTTTCGACTCTTCTGTCCCTTTCGTCCGTTGTTTTAAGGCATGGGTTCTGAAATGTGGTCCATATCGACCCCCGGAGGTGGGGCATGTAAAACATTACTGGGGGTTCATACAAAAAATAGCAAAATGGGGGTCGACGGTAATATTTTAGTGGTGCATAGTGCAATTTCACATCGGAACGGTTGTTACCACTGAGAATTGTAATTACTACAGCAGTCAACGCCATATTAAAATACTAAAAATAGAAAAGCATCTCTAAAACTATGAGAAAACAAGATCAAGCTATGTATGTTTTAGCGTCCCTTTTACTTTACCGGATGTTTTGATTGCAAGAAAAGTTGAATAAAAACCGAGAAGGATATATAAAGCAAGAATTATATGAAGATTATAATTTATTATGTAAATAAATTTAATATGTTAATAACAATATTATTTTAAATATTAATAAAAAAAAATATTAATACAAATTAAATAATATAGCAATAGTTTCTCAAAATGGTGAGAAGGGGTGATCTTCAGTTATCATTGTCATCGATGGCATCAACCAGAAGGACCTCATTGAATAAATCTGCACTTTTTAAAATTTATTAATTAACTAGCAGCGTGGCCCGGCGTTGCCCGTGCTTGATTCAAAAATCGTACGACTCATACAGCAATCGCTATCACTTGACTTTTTTTGCACTTCCTTGCCTTTAGAGGAGTGCCCTTTGCCGTGCTGATGTTGCAACCTGCCTTACTTCTTGCCTATCTCACACTGCGAATTTTTTCTAAGCTCTATACTAAACATTAAATCTGTTAATAAAAAAGAACTAAACAAAATGAAGACAAAACGATCACCTTTAAAAAAGGACTCGTAACTGGAAAAACCGAATGAAAAAAGAATGTTAACAACAAATACTTTTTCAAACCCAACCCAGTTCTACGGAATCAGAATCAACGTTGAGTTTAAGCAAGCGAATGAGCCAAATGGAGTAAAGTGCCATGCAGATTCAAATTTTTCCCACTTGTGACGAATGCAGCTATCGATTTTTTTGCATGCTAGCATGCTAGTTAACATTCGTGTCACTCAGCTGTTGGCCCTCACGCTGGCCAATAGAATCTTCCTGCCTATTCGTGGCAGCCAGCTATAGGCTCTTACTTTGGCCAGTAGAATATGGCCGCAAACTACATGTAAATTTTGGTGCAAATCCGTCGAAAATTGCGGCCGTGCATTCGTTACACACACACACACACACACACACACACGCAGACACACACACACACACACACACACACACACACACACACACACACACACACACACACACACACACATCCTGCCTTTTATAGATAGAGATTACATATTTTAAAATGGTTTATTATGAGTTATTTAACTCATGTACTTCAACATTCCATAGAAGTTCATCGTTAAATACAAGCTGATTTTCATTAAATTAGTTTTACTTCAAAATAAAGCATATATGTCGGAGTTTGCTCCTCCTTAATTCCCTAATATTTCACTAGGGGTTGCTCTCCGTACACTATAAATACTGGGCAATTTATTGCCTAGTACTCTTTTTCACTTTGCATTTCAGCGGACACATTTAAAAATGTGATCTCCCGCAGAGATCCGCGTTTTCGTCCACTTGTGGGAAAACGCCATGAAACACATATACACGTAGGTACGAACATTCACCAAAATACAAGGACGCATTCCAAAAGCTGGGCAGAGTATTGCGAGACAGGAGGATTTCTTTGGTAACAAAGAAAAGAACACTGAGCTGTTACGTGACATCTGTCCTTATATATCCTCCACACATAAACACAAAGGTTGATGTCTTTGTCACTTGAAAATTTGTTGTTTAATACATATATTTGTTGACATATATATATCGGTCTTGTTTGTTTTCTTTACATCTTCGGTTGGACTCAACTTGAGTCAGGAGGATTTATTTAGTAACAAAGAAAAGAATACTGAGTTGTTGCGTGACATCTGTCCTTCTTTACGGTAAGTGCGACACTGAGATCCGTAGATGTATTGGGATGGCCAAGGACGCATTCCAAAAGCTGGGCAGAGTATTGCGAGACAGGAGGCTTTCTTTGGTAACAAAGAAAAGAATACTGAGTTGTTGCGTGACATCTGTCCTTCTTTACGGTAACTGCGACACTGAGATCCGTAGATGTATTGGGATGGCCAAGGACGCATTCCAAAAGCTGGGCAGAGTATTGCGAGACGGGAGGGTTTCTTTGGTAAAAAAGAAAAGAATACTGAGTTGTTGCGTGACATCTGTCCTTCTTTACGGTAAGTGCGACACTGAGATCCGTAGATGTATTGGGATGGCCAAGGACGCATTCCAAAAGCTGGGCAGAGTATTGCGAGACAGGAGGCTTTCTTTGGTAACAAAGAAAAGAATACTGAGTTGTTGCGTGACATCTGTCCTTCTTTACGGTAACTGCGACACTGAGATCCGTAGATGTATTGGGATGGCCAAGGACGCATTCCAAAAGCTGGGCAGAGTATTGCGAGACAGGAGGCTTTCTTTGGTAACAAAGAAAAGAATACTGAGTTGTTGCCTGACATCTGTCCTTCTTTACGGTAAGTGCGACACTGAGATCCGTAGATGTATTGGGATGGCCAAGGACGCATTCCAAAAGCTGGGCAGAGTATTGCGAGACAGAAGGCTTTCTTTGGTAACAAAGAAAAGAATACTGAGTTGTTGCGTGACATCTGTCCTTCTTTACGGTAAGTGCGACACTGAGATCCGTAGATGTATTGGGATGGCCAAGGACGCATTCCAAAAGCTGGGCAGAGTATTGCGAGACAGGAGGCTTTCTTTGGTAACAAAGAAAAGAATACTGAGTTGTTGCGTGACATCTGTCCTTCTTTACGGTAACTGCGACACTGAGATCCGTAGATGTATTGGGATGGCCAAGGACGCATTCCAAAAGCTGGGCAGAGTATTGCGAGACGGGAGGGTTTCTTTGGTAACAAAGAAAAGAATACTGAGCTGTTACGTGACATCTGTCCTTCTTTACGGTAAGTGCGACACTGAGATCCGTAGATGTATTGGGATGGCCAAGGACGCATTCCAAAAGCTGGGCAGAGTATTGCGAGACAGGAGGATTTCTTTGGTAACAAAGAAAAGAATACTGAGCTGTTACGTGACATCTGTCCTTCTTTACGGTAAGTGCGACACTGAGATCCGTAGATATATTGGGATGGCCAAGGACGCATTCCAAAAGCTGGGCAGAGTATTGCGAGACAGGAGGATTTCTTTGGTAACAAAGAAAAGAATACTGAGCTGTTAAGTGACATATGTCCTTCTTTACGGTAAGTGCGACACTGAGATCCGTAGATGTATTGGGATGGCCAAGGACGCATTCCAAAAGCTGGGCAGAGTATTGCGAGACGGGAGGGTTTCTTTGGTAAAAAAGAAAAGAATACTGAGCTGTTACGTGACATCTGTCCTTCTTTACGGTAAGTGCGACACTGAGATCCGTAGATGTATTGGGATGGCCAAGGACGCATTCCAAAAGCTGGGCAGAGTATTGCGAGACAGAAGGCTTTCTTTGGTAACAAAGAAAAGAATACTGAGCTGTTACGTGACATCTGTCCTTCTTTACGGTAAGTGCGACACTGAGATCCGTAGATGTATTGGGATGGCCAAGGACGCATTCCAAAAGCTGGGCAGAGTATTGCGAGACAGGAGGATTTCTTTGGTAACAAAGAAAAGAATACTGAGCTGTTACGTGACATCTGTCCTTCTTTACGGTAAGTGCGACACTGAGATCCGTAGATATATTGGGATGGCCAAGGACGCATTCCAAAAGCTGGGCAGAGTATTGCGAGACAGGAGGATTTCTTTGGTAAAAAAGAAAAGAATACTGAGCTGTTAAGTGACATATGTCCTTCTTTACGGTAAGTGCGACACTGAGATCCGTAGATGTATTGGGATGGCCAAGGACGCATTCCAAAAGCTGGGCAGAGTATTGTGAGACGGGAGGGTTTCTTTGGTAAAAAAGAAAAGAATACTGAGCTGTTACGTGACATCTGTCCTTCTTTACGGTAAGTGCGACACTGAGATCCGTAGATGTATTGGGATGGCCAAGGACGCATTCCAAAAGCTGGGCAGAGTATTGCGAGACAGAAGGCTTTCTTTGGTAACAAAGAAAAGAATACTGAGCTGTTACGTGACATCTGTCCTTCTTTACGGTAAGTGCGACACTGAGATCCGTAGATGTATTCGGATGGCCAAGGACGCATTCCAAAAGTTGGGCAGAGTATTGCGAGACAGAAGGCTTTCTTTGGTAACAAAGAAAAGAATACTGAGTTGTTGCGTGACATCTGTCCTTCTTTACGGTAAGTGCGACACTGAGATCCGTAGATGTATTGGGATGGCCAAGGACGCATTCCAAAAGCTGGGCAGAGTATTGCGAGACAGGAGGCTTTCTTTGGTAACAAAGAAAAGAATACTGAGTTGTTGCGTGACATCTGTCCTTCTTTACGGTAAGTGCGACACTGAGATCCGTAGATGTATTGGGATGGCCAAGGACGCATTCCAAAAGCTGGGCAGAGTATTGCGAGACGGGAGGGTTTCTTTGGTAACAAAGAAAAGAATACTGAGCTGTTACGTGACATCTGTCCTTCTTTACGGTAAGTGCGACACTGAGATCCGTAGATATATTGGGATGGCCAAGGACGCATTCCAAAAGCTGGGCAGAGTATTGCGAGACAGGAGGATTTCTTTGGTAACAAAGAAAAGAATACTGAGCTGTTAAGTGACATATGTCCTTCTTTATGGTAAGTGCGACACTGAGATCCGTAGATGTATTGGGATGGCCAAGGACGCATTCCAAAAGCTGGGCAGAGTATTGCGAGACAGAAGGCTTTCTTTGGTAACAAAGAAAAGAATACTGAGCTGTTACGTGACATCTGTCCTTCTTTACGGTAAGTGCGACACTGAGATCAGTAGACGTATTGGGATGGCCAAGGACGCATTCCAAAAGCTGGGCAGACTATTGCGAGACAGAAGGCTTTCTTTGGTAACAAAGAAAAGAATACTGAGCTGTTACGTGACATCTGTCCTTCTTTACGGTAAGTGCGACACTGAGATCCGTAGATGTATTGGGATGGCCAAGGACGCATTCCAAAAGCTGGGCAGAGTATTGCGAGACAGGAGGGTTTCTTTGGTAACAAAGAAAAGAATACTGAGCTGTTACGTGACATCTGTCCTTCTTTACGGTAAGTGCGACACTGAGATCCGTAGATGTATTGGGATGGCCAAGGACGCATTCCAAAAGCTGGGCAGAGTATTGCGAGACAGGAGGCTTTCTTTGGTAACAAAGAAAAGAATACTGAGTTGTTGCGTGACATCTGTCCTTCTTTACGGTAAGTGCGACACTGAGATCCGTAGATGTATTGGGATGGCCAAGGACGCATTCCAAAAGCTGGGCAGAGTATTGCGAGACAGAAGGCTTTCTTTGGTAACAAAGAAAAGAATACTGAGCTGTTGCGTGACATCTGTCCTTCTTTACGGTAAGTGCAACACTGAGATCCGTAGATGTATTGGGATGGCCAAGGACGCATTCCAAAAGCTGGGCAGAGTATTGCGAGACAGGAGGCTTTCTTTGGTAACAAAGAAAAGAATACTGAGTTGTTGCGTGACATCTGTCCTTCTTTACGGTAACTGCGACACTGAGATCCGTAGATGTATTTGGATGGCCAAGGACGCATTCCAAAAGCTGGGCAGAGTATTGCGAGACAGGAGGATTTCTTTGGTAACAAAGAAAAGAATACTGAGCTGTTACGTGACATCTGTCCTTCTTTACGGTAAGTGCGACACTGAGATCCGTAGATGTATTGGGATGGCCAAGGACGCATTCCAAAAGCTGGGCAGAGTATTGCGAGACAGGAGGCTTTCTTTGGTAACAAAGAAAAGAATACTGAGCTGTTACGTGACATCTGTCCTTCTTTACGGTAAGTGCGACACTGAGATCCGTAGACGTATTGGGATGGCCAAGGACGCATTCCAAAAGCTGGGCAGAGTATTGCGAGACAGGAGGTTTTCTTTGGTAACAAAGAAAAGAATACTGAGCTGTTACGTGACATCTGTCCTTCTTTACGGTAAGTGCGACACTGAGATCCGTAGACGTATTGGGATGGCCAAGGACGCATTCCAAAAGCTGGGCAGAGTATTGCGAGACAGGAGGTTTTCTTTGGTAACAAAGAAAAGAATACTGAGCTGTTACGTGACATCTGTCCTTCTTTACGGTAAGTGCGACACTGAGATCCGTAGATGTATTGGGATGGCCAAGGACGCATTCCAAAAGCTGGGCAGAGTATTGCGAGACAGGAGGATTTCTTTGGTAACAAAGAAAAGAATACTGAGCTGTTACGTGACATCTGTCCTTCTTTACGGTAAGTGCGACACTGAGATCCGTAGATGTATTGGGATGGCCAAGGACGCATTCCAAAAGCTGGGCAGAGTATTGCGAGACAGGAGGCTTTCTTTGGTAACAAAGAAAAGAATACTGAGTTGTTGCGTGACATATGTCCTTCTTTACGGTAACTGCGACACTGAGATCCGTAGATGTATTGGGATGGCCAAGGACGCATTCCAAAAGCTGGGCAGAGTATTGCGAGACAGGAGGTTTTCTTTGGTAACAAAGAAAAGAATACTGAGCTGTTACGTGACATCTGTCCTTCTTTACGGTAAGTGCGACACTGAGATCCGTAGACGTATTGGGATGGCCAAGGACGCATTCCAAAAGCTGGGCAGAGTATTGCGAGACAGGAGGCTTTCTTTGGTAACAAAGAAAAGAATACTGAGCTGTTACGTGACATCTGTCCTTCTTTACGGTAAGAGCGACACTGAGATCCGTAGACGTATTGGGATGGCCAAGGACGCATTCCAAAAGCTGGGCAGAGTATTGCGAGACAGGAGGATTTCTTTGGTAACAAAGAAAAGAATACTGAGCTGTTACGTGACATCTGTCCTTCTTTACGGTAAGTGCGACACTGAGATCCGGAGACGTATTGGGATGGCCAAGGACGCATTCCAAAAGCTGGGCAGAGTATTGCGAGACAGGAGGTTTTCTTTGGTAACAAAGAAAAGAATACTGTGCTGTTACGTGACATCTGTCCTTCTTTGCGGTAAGTGCGACACTGAGATCCGTAGACGTATTGGGATGCCCAAGGACGCATTCCAAAAGCTGGGCAGAGTATTGCGAGACAGGAGGTTTTCTTTGGTAACAAAGAAAAGAATACTGAGCTGTTACGTGACATCTGTCCTTCTTTACGGTAAGTGCGACACTGAGATCCGTAGATGTATTGGGATGGCCAAGGACGCATTCCAAAAGCTGGGCAGAGTATTGCGAGACAGGAGGCTTTCTTTGGTAACAAAGAAAAGAATACTGAGCTGTTACGTGACATCTGTCCTTCTTTACGGTAAGTGCGACACTGAGATCCGTAGATGTATTGGGATGGCCAAGGACGCATTCCAAAAGCTGGGCAGAGTATTGCGAGACGGGAGGGTTTCTTTGGTAACAAAGAAAAGAATACTGAGCTGTTACGTGACATCTGTCCTTCTTTACGGTAAGTGCGACACTGAGATCCGTAGATGTATTGGGATGGCCAAGGACTCATTCCAAAAGCTGGGCAGAGTATTGCGAGACAGGAGGCTTTCTTTGGTAACAAAGAAAAGAATACTGAGCTGTTACGTGACATCTGTCCTTCTTTACGGTAAGTGCGACACTGAGATCCGTAGATGTATTGGGATGGCCAAGGACGTATTCCAAAAGCTGGGCAGAGTATTGCGAGACAGGAGGATTTCTTTGGTAACAAAGAAAAGAATACTGAGCTGTTACGTGACATCTGTCCTTCTTTACGGTAAGTGCGACACTGAGATCCGGAGACGTATTGGGATGGCCAAGGACGCATTCCAAAAGCTGGGCAGAGTATTGCGAGACAGGAGGCTTTCTTTGCTAACAAAGAAAAGAATACTGAGCTGTTACGTGACATCTGTCCTTCTTTACGGTATGTGCGACACTGAGATCCGTAGATGTATTGGGATGGCCTTGGACGCATTCCAAAAGCTGGGCAGAGTATTGCGAGACAGGAGGCTTTCTTTGGTAACAAAGAAAAGAATACTGAGCTGTTACGTGACATCTGTCCTTCTTTACGGTAAGTGCGACACTGAGATCCGTAGATGTATTGGGATGGCCAAGGACGCATTCCAAAAGCTGGGCAGAGTATTGCGAGACAGAAGGCTTTCTTTGGTAACAAAGAAAAGAATACTGAGTTGTTACGTGACATATGTCCTTCTTTACGGTAAGTGCGACACTGAGATCCGTAGATGTATTGGGATGGCCAAGGACGCATTCCAAAAGCTGGGCAGAGTATTGCGAGACAGAAGGCTTTCTTTGGTAACAAAGAAAAGAATACTGAGCTGTTACGTGACATCTGTCCTTCTTTACGGTAAGTGCGACACTGAGATCCGTAGATGTATTGGGATGGCCAAGGACGCATTCCAAAAGCTGGGCAGAGTATTGCGAGACAGGAGGCTTTCTTTGGTAACAAAGAAAAGAATACTGAGTTGTTACGTGACATCTGTCCTTCTTTACGGTAAGTGCGACACTGAGATCCGTAGATGTATTGGGATGGCCAAGGACGCATTCCAAAAGCTGGGCAGAGTATTGCGAGACAGAAGGGTTTCTTTGGTAACAAAGAAAAGAATACTGAGCTGTTACGTGACATCTGTCCTTCTTTACGGTAAGTGCGACACTGAGATCCGTAGATGTATTGGGATGGCCAAGGACGCATTCCAAAAGCTGGGCAGAGTATTGCGAGACAGCAGGCTTTCTTTGGTAACAAAGAAAAGAATACTGAGCTGTTACGTGACATCTGTCCTTCTTTACGGTAAGTGCGACACTGAGATCCGTAGATGTATTGGGATGGCCAAGGACGCATTCCAAAAGCTGGGCAGAGTATTGCGAGACAGAAGGCTTTCTTTGGTAACAAAGAAAAGAATACTGAGCTGTTACGTGACATCTGTCCTTCTTTACGGTAAGTGCGACACTGAGATCCGTAGATGTATTGGGATGGCCAAGGACGCATTCCAAAAGCTGGGCAGAGTATTGCGAGACAGGAGGCTTTCTTTGGTAACAAAGAAAAGAATACTGAGTTGTTACGTGACATCTGTCCTTCTTTACGGTATGTGCGACACTGAGATCCGTAGATGTATTGGGATGGCCAAGGACGCATTCCAAAAGCTGGGCAGAGTATTGCGAGACAGGAGGATTTCTTTGGTAACAAAGAAAAGAATACTGAGCTGTTGCGTGACATCTGTCCTTCTTTACGGTAAGTGCGACACTGAGATCCGTAGATGTATTGGGATGGCCAAGGACGCATTCCAAAAGCTGGGCAAAGTATTGCGAGACAGGAGGATTTCTTTGGTAACAAAGAAAAGAATACTGAGCTGTTACGTGACATCTGTCCTTCTTTACGGTAAGTGCGACACTGAGATCCGTAGATGTATTGGGATGGCCAAGGACGCATTCCAAAAGCTGGGCAGAGTATTGCGAGACGGGAGGGTTTCTTTGGTAACAAAGAAAAGAATACTGAGCTGTTACGTGACATCTGTCCTTCTTTACGGTAAGTGCGACACTGAGATCCGTAGATGTATTGGGATGGCCAAGGACGCATTCCAAAAGCTGGGCAGAGTATTGCGAGACAGAAGGCTTTCTTTGGTAACAAAGAAAAGAATACTGAGCTGTTACGTGACATCTGTCCTTCTTTACGGTAAGTGCGACACTGACATCCGTAGATGTATTGGGATGGCCAAGGACGCATTCCAAAAGCTGGGCAGAGTATTGCGAGACAGGAGGATTTCTTTGGTAACAAAGAAAAGAATACTGAGCTGTTACGTGACATCTGTCCTTCTTTACGGTAAGTGCGACACTGAGATCCGTAGATGTTTTGGGATGGCCAAGGACGCATTCCAAAAGCTGGGCAGAGTATTGCGAGACTGGAGGGTTTCTTTGGTAACAAAGAAAAGAATACTGAGCTGTTACGTGACATCTGTCCTTCTTTACGGTAAGTGCGACACTGAGATCCGTAGATGTATTGGGATGGCCAAGGACGCATTCCAAAAGCTGGGCAGAGTATTGCGAGACAGGAGGCTTTCTTTGGTAACAAAGAAAAGAATACTGAGCTGTTACGTGACATCTGTCCTTCTTTACGGTAAGTGCGACACTGAGATCCGTAGATGTATTGGGATGGCCAAGGACTCATTCCAAAAGCTGGGCAGAGTATTGCGAGACAGGAGGCTTTCTTTGGTAACAAAGAAAAGAATACTGAGCTGTTACGTGACATCTGTCCTTCTTTACGGTAAGTGCGACACTGAGATCCGTAGATGTATTGGGATGGCCAAGGACGTATTCCAAAAGCTGGGCAGAGTATTGCGAGACAGGAGGATTTCTTTGGTAACAAAGAAAAGAATACTGAGCTGTTACGTGACATCTGTCCTTCTTTACGGTAAGTGCGACACTGAGATCCGGAGACGTATTGGGATGGCCAAGGACGCATTCCAAAAGCTGGGCAGAGTATTGCGAGACAGGAGGCTTTCTTTGCTAACAAAGAAAAGAATACTGAGCTGTTACGTGACATCTGTCCTTCTTTACGGTATGTGCGACACTGAGATCCGTAGATGTATTGGGATGGCCTTGGACGCATTCCAAAAGCTGGGCAGAGTATTGCGAGACAGGAGGCTTTCTTTGGTAACAAAGAAAAGAATACTGAGCTGTTACGTGACATCTGTCCTTCTTTACGGTAAGTGCGACACTGAGATCCGTAGATGTATTGGGATGGCCAAGGACGCATTCCAAAAGCTGGGCAGAGTATTGCGAGACAGAAGGCTTTCTTTGGTAACAAAGAAAAGAATACTGAGTTGTTACGTGACATATGTCCTTCTTTACGGTAAGTGCGACACTGAGATCCGTAGATGTATTGGGATGGCCAAGGACGCATTCCAAAAGCTGGGCAGAGTATTGCGAGACAGAAGGCTTTCTTTGGTAACAAAGAAAAGAATACTGAGCTGTTACGTGACATCTGTCCTTCTTTACGGTAAGTGCGACACTGAGATCCGTAGATGTATTGGGATGGCCAAGGACGCATTCCAAAAGCTGGGCAGAGTATTGCGAGACAGGAGGCTTTCTTTGGTAACAAAGAAAAGAATACTGAGTTGTTACGTGACATCTGTCCTTCTTTACGGTAAGTGCGACACTGAGATCCGTAGATGTATTGGGATGGCCAAGGACGCATTCCAAAAGCTGGGCAGAGTATTGCGAGACAGAAGGGTTTCTTTGGTAACAAAGAAAAGAATACTGAGCTGTTACGTGACATCTGTCCTTCTTTACGGTAAGTGCGACACTGAGATCCGTAGATGTATTGGGATGGCCAAGGACGCATTCCAAAAGCTGGGCAGAGTATTGCGAGACAGCAGGCTTTCTTTGGTAACAAAGAAAAGAATACTGAGCTGTTACGTGACATCTGTCCTTCTTTACGGTAAGTGCGACACTGAGATCCGTAGATGTATTGGGATGGCCAAGGACGCATTCCAAAAGCTGGGCAGAGTATTGCGAGACAGAAGGCTTTCTTTGGTAACAAAGAAAAGAATACTGAGCTGTTACGTGACATCTGTCCTTCTTTACGGTAAGTGCGACACTGAGATCCGTAGATGTATTGGGATGGCCAAGGACGCATTCCAAAAGCTGGGCAGAGTATTGCGAGACAGGAGGCTTTCTTTGGTAACAAAGAAAAGAATACTGAGTTGTTACGTGACATCTGTCCTTCTTTACGGTATGTGCGACACTGAGATCCGTAGATGTATTGGGATGGCCAAGGACGCATTCCAAAAGCTGGGCAGAGTATTGCGAGACAGGAGGATTTCTTTGGTAACAAAGAAAAGAATACTGAGCTGTTGCGTGACATCTGTCCTTCTTTACGGTAAGTGCGACACTGAGATCCGTAGATGTATTGGGATGGCCAAGGACGCATTCCAAAAGCTGGGCAAAGTATTGCGAGACAGGAGGATTTCTTTGGTAACAAAGAAAAGAATACTGAGCTGTTACGTGACATCTGTCCTTCTTTACGGTAAGTGCGACACTGAGATCCGTAGATGTATTGGGATGGCCAAGGACGCATTCCAAAAGCTGGGCAGAGTATTGCGAGACGGGAGGGTTTCTTTGGTAACAAAGAAAAGAATACTGAGCTGTTACGTGACATCTGTCCTTCTTTACGGTAAGTGCGACACTGAGATCCGTAGATGTATTGGGATGGCCAAGGACGCATTCCAAAAGCTGGGCAGAGTATTGCGAGACAGAAGGCTTTCTTTGGTAACAAAGAAAAGAATACTGAGCTGTTACGTGACATCTGTCCTTCTTTACGGTAAGTGCGACACTGACATCCGTAGATGTATTGGGATGGCCAAGGACGCATTCCAAAAGCTGGGCAGAGTATTGCGAGACAGGAGGATTTCTTTGGTAACAAAGAAAAGAATACTGAGCTGTTACGTGACATCTGTCCTTCTTTACGGTAAGTGCGACACTGAGATCCGTAGATGTTTTGGGATGGCCAAGGACGCATTCCAAAAGCTGGGCAGAGTATTGCGAGACTGGAGGGTTTCTTTGGTAACAAAGAAAAGAATACTGAGCTGTTACGTGACATCTGTCCTTCTTTACGGTAAGTGCGACACTGAGATCCGTAGATGTATTGGGATGGCCAAGGACGCATTCCAAAAGCTGGGCAGAGTATTGCGAGACAGGAGGCTTTCTTTGGTAACAAAGAAAAGAATACTGAGCTGTTACGTGACATCTGTCCTTCTTTACGGTAAGTGCGACACTGAGATCCGTAGATGTATTGGGATGGCCAAGGACGCATTCCAAAAGCTGGGCAGAGTATTGCGAGACAGGAGGATTTCTTTGGTAACAAAGAAAAGAATACTGAGCTGTTACGTGACATCTGTCCTTCTTTACGGTAAGTGCGACACTGAGATCCGGAGACGTATTGGGATGGCCAAGGACGCATTCCAAAAGCTGGGCAGAGTATTGCGAGACAGGAGGCTTTCTTTGGTAACAAAGAAAAGAATACTGAGCTGTTACGTGACATCTGTCCTTCTTTACGGTAAGTGCGACACTGAGATCCGTAGATGTATTGGGATGGCCAAGGACGCATTCCAAAAGCTGGGCAGAGTATTGCGAGACAGAAGGCTTTCTTTGGTAACAAAGAAAAGAATACTGAGCTGTTACGTGACATCTGTCCTTCTTTACGGTAAGTGCGACACTGAGATCCGTAGATGTATTGGGATGGCCAAGGACGCATTCCAAAAGCTGGGCAGAGTATTGCGAGACAGGAGGATTTCTTTGGTAACAAAGAAAAGAATACTGAGCTGTTACGTGACATATGTCCTTCTTTACGGTAAGTGCGACACTGAGATCCGTAGATGTATTGGGATGGCGAAGGACGCATTCCAAAAGGTGGGCAGAGTATTGCGAGAGAGGAGGCTTTCTTTGGTAACAAAGAAAAGAATACTGAGCTGTTACGTGACATATGTCCTTCTTTACGGTAAGTGCGACACTGAGATCCGTAGATGTATTGGGATGGCCTTGGACGCATTCCAAAAGCTGGGCAGAGTATTGCGAGACAGGAGGCTTTCTTTGGTAACAAAGAAAAGAATACTGAGCTGTTACGTGACATCTGTCCTTCTTTACGGTAAGTGCGACACTGAGATCCGTAGATTTATTGGGATGGCCAAGGACGCATTCCAAAAGCTGGGCAGAGTATTGCGAGACAGGAGGCTTTCTTTGGTAACAAAGAAAAGAATACTGAGCTGTTACGTGACATCTGTCCTTCTTTACGGTAAGTGCGACACTGAGATCCGTAGATGTATTTGGATGGCCTTGGACGCATTCCAAAAGCTGGGCAGAGTATTGCGAGACAGGAGGCTTTCTTTGGTAACAAAGAAAAGAATACTGAGCTGTTACGTGACATCTGTCCTTCTTTACGGTAAGTGCGACACTGAGATCCGTAGATGTATTGGGATGGCCAAGGACGCATTCCAAAAGCTGGGCAGAGTATTGCGAGACAGGAGGCTTTCTTTGGTAACAAAGAAAAGAATACTGAGTTGTTGCGTGACATCTGTCCTTCTTTACGGTAAGTGCGACACTGAGATCCGTAGATTTATTGGGATGGCCAAGGACGCATTCCAAAAGCTGGGCAGAGTATTGCGAGACAGGAGGCTTTCTTTGGTAACAAAGAAAAGAATACTGAGTTGTTGCGTGACATCTGTCCTTCTTTACGGTAAGTGCGACACTGAGATCCGTAGATGTATTGGGATGGCCAAGTACGCATTCCAAAAGCTGGGCAGAGTATTGCGAGACAGGAGGATTTCGTTGGTAACAAAGAAAAGAGGACTGAGCTGCTACGTGACATCTGTCCTTCTTTACGGTAAGTGCGACACTGAGATCCGTAGATGTATTGGGATGGCCAAGGACGCATTCCAAAAGCTGGGCAGAGTATTGCGAGACAGAAGGCTTTCTTTGGTAATAAAGAAAAGAATACTGAGCTGTTACGTGACATCTGTCCTTCTTTACGGTAAGTGCGACACTGAGATCCGTAGATGTATTGGGATGGCCTTGGACGCATTCCAAAAGCTGGGCAGAGTATTGCGAGACAGGAGGATTTCTTTGGTAACAAAGAAAAGAATACTGAGCTGTTACGTGACATCTGTCCTTCTTTACGGTAAGTGCGACACTGAGATCCGTAGATGTATTGGGATGGCCAAGGACGCATTCCAAAAGCTGGGCAGAGTATTGCGAGACGGGAGGGTTTCTTTGGTAACAAAGAAAAGAATACTGAGCTGTTACGTTACATCTGTCCTTCTTTACGGTAAGTGCGACACTGAGATCCGTAGATGTATTGGGATGGCCAAGGACGTATTCCAAAAGCTGGGCAGAGTATTGCGAGACAGGAGGCTTTCTTTGGTAACAAAGAAAAGAATACTGAGTTGTTGCGTGACATCTGTCCTTCTTTACGGTAAGTGCGACACTGAGATCCGTAGATGTATTGGGATGGCCAAGTACGCATTCCAAAAGCTGGGCAGAGTATTGCGAGACAGAAGGCTTTCTTTGGTAATAAAGAAAAGAATACTGAGCTGTTACGTGACATCTGTCCTTCTTTACGGTAAGTGCGACACTGCGATCCCTAGACGTATTGGGATGGCCAAGGACGCATTCCAAAAGCTGGGCAGAGTATTGCGAGACAGGAGGATTTCTTTGGTAACAAAGAAAAGAATACTGAGCTGTTACGTGACATCTGTCCTTCTTTACGGTAAGTGCGACACTGAGATCCGTAGATGTATTGGGATGGCCAAGGACGCATTCCAAAAGCTGGGCAGAGTATTGCGAGACAGGAGGATTTCTTTGGTAACGAAGGGAAGAATACTGAGCTGTTACGTGACATATGTCCTTCTTTACGGTAAGTGCGACACTGAGATCCGTAGATGTATTGGGATGGCCAAGGACGCATTCCAAAAGCTGGGCAGAGTATTGCGAGACAGGAGGATTTCTTTGGTAACAAAGAAAAGAATACTGAGCTGTTAAGTGACATATGTCCTTCTTTACGGTAAGTGCGACACTGAGATCCGTAGATGTATTGGGATGGCCAAGGACGCATTCCAAAAGCTGGGCAGAGTATTGCGAGACAGAAGGCTTTCTTTGGTAACAAAGAAAAGAATACTGAGCTGTTACGTGACATCTGTCCTTCTTTACGGTAAGTGCGACACTGAGATCCGTAGATGTATTGGGATGGCCAAGGACGCATTCCAAAAGCTGGGCAGAGTATTGCGAGACAGGAGGATTTCTTTGGTAACAAAGAAAAGAATACAGAGCTGTTAAGTGACATATGTCCTTCTTTACGGTAAGTGCGACACTGAGATCCGTAGATGTATTGGGATGGCCAAGGACGCATTCCAAAAGCTGGGCAGAGTATTGCGAGACAGGAGGATTTCTTTGGTAACAAAGAAAAGAATACTGAGCTGTTACGTGACATCTGTCCTTCTTTACGGTAAGTGCGACACTGAGATCCGTAGACGTATTGGGATGGCCAAGGACGCATTCCAAAAGCTGGGCAGAGTATTGCGAGACAGGAGGATTTCTTTGGTAACAAAGAAAAGAATACTGAGCTGTTACGTGACATATGTCCTTCTTTACGGTAAGTGCGACACTGAGATCCGTAGATGTATTGGGATGGCCAAGGACGCATTCCAAAAGCTGGGCAGAGTATTGCGAGACAGAAGGCTTTCTTTGGTAACAAAGAAAAGAATACTGAGCTGTTACGTGACATCTGTCCTTCTTTACGGTAAGTGCGACACTGAGAACCGTAGATGTATTGGGATAGCCAAGGACGCATTCCAAAAGCTGGGCAGAGTATTGCGAGACAGGAGGATTTCTTTGGTAACAAAGAAAAGAATACTGAGCTGTTAAGTGACATATGTCCTTCTTTACGGTAAGTGCGACACTGAGATCCGTAGATGTATTGGGATGGCCAAGGACGCATTCCAAAAGCTGGGCAGAGTATTGCGAGACAGGAGGATTTCTTTGGTAACAAAGAAAAGAATACTGAGCTGTTACGTGACATCTGTCCTTCTTTACGGTAAGTGCGACACTGAGATCCGTAGACGTATTGGGATGGCCAAGGACGCATTCCAAAAGCTGGGCAGAGTATTGCGAGACAGGAGGATTTCTTTGGTAACAAAGAAAAGAATACTGAGCTGTTAAGTGACATATGTCCTTCTTTACGGTAAGTGCGACACTGAGATCCGTAGATGTATTGGGATGGCCAAGGACGCATTCCAAAAGCTGGGCAGAGTATTGCGAGACAGAAGGCTTTCTTTGGTAACAAAGAAAAGAATACTGAACTGTTACGTGACATATGTCCTTCTTTACGGTAAGTGCGACACTGAGATCCGTAGATGTATTGGGATGGCCAAGGACGCATTCCAAAAGCTGGGCAGAGTATTGCGAGACAGGAGGCTTTCTTTGGTAACAAGAAAAGAATACTGAGCTGTTACGTGACATCTGTCCTTCTTTACGGTAAGTGAGACACTGAGATCCGTAGACGTATTGGAATGGCCAAGGACGCATTCCAAAAGCTGGGCAGAGTATTGCGAGACAGAAGGCTTTCTTTGGTAACAAAGAAAAGAATACTGAGCTGTTACGTGACATCTGTCCTTCTTTACGGTAAGTGCGACACTGAGATCCGTAGATGTATTGGGATGGCCAAGGACGCATTCCAAAAGCTGGGCAGAGTATTGCGAGACAGAAGGCTTTCTTTGGTAACAAAGAAAAGAATACTGAGCTGTTACGTGACATCTGTCCTTCTTTACGGTAAGTGCGACACTGAGATCCGTAGATGTATTGGGATGGCCAAGGACGCATTCCAAAAGCTGGGCAGAGTATTGCGAGACAGAAGGCTTTCTTTGGTAACAAAGAAAAGAATACTGAGCTGTTACGTGACATCTGTCCTTCTTTACGGTAAGTGCGACACTGAGATCCGTAGATGTATTGGGATGGCCAAGGACGCATTCCAAAAGCTGGGCAGAGTATTGCGAGACAGAAGGCTTTCTTTGGTAACAAAGAAAAGAATACTGAGTTGTTGCGTGACATCTGTCCTTCTTTACGGTAAGTGCGACACTGAGATCCGTAGATGTATTGGGATGGCCAAGGACGCATTCCAAAAGCTGGGCAGAGTATTGCGAGACAGGAGGCTTTCTTTGGTAACAAAGAAAAGAATACTGAGCTGTTACGTGACATCTGTCCTTCTTTACGGTAAGTGCGACACTGAGATCCGTAGATGTATTGGGATGGCCAAGGACGCATTCCAAAAGCTGGGCAGAGTATTGCGAGACAGGAGGATTTCTTTGGTAACAAAGAAAAGAATACTGAGCTGTTACGTGACATCTGTCCTTCTTTACGGTAAGTGCGACACTGAGATCCGTAGACGTATTGGGATGGCCAAGGACGCATTCCAAAAGCTGGGCAGATTATTGCGAGACAGGAGGATTTCTTTGGTAACAAAGAAAAGAATACTGAGCTGTTACGTGACATCTGTCCTTCTTTACGGTAAGTGCAACACTGAGATCCGTAGATGTATTGGGATGGCCAAGGACGCATTCCAAAAGCTGGGCAGAGTATTGCGAGACAGGAGGCTTTCTTTGGTAACAAAGAAAAGAATACTGAGCTGTTACGTGACATCTGTCCTTCTTTACGGTAAGTGCGACACTGAGATCCGTAGATGTATTGGGATGGCCAAGGACGCATTCCAAAAGCTGGGCAGAGTATTGCGAGACAGGAGGCTTTCTTTGGTAACAAAGAAAAGAATACTGAGCTGTTACGTGACATCTGTCCTTCTTTACGGTAAGTGCGACACTGAGATCCGTAGATGTATTGGGATGGCCAAGGACGCATTCCAAAAGCTGGGCAGAGTATTGCGAGACAGGAGGCTTTCTTTGGTAACAAAGAAAAGAATACTGAGATGTTACGTGACATCTGTCCTTCTTTACGGTAAGTGCGACACTGAGATCCGTAGACGTATTGGGATGGCCAAGGACGCATTCCAAAAGCTGTGCAGAGTATTGCGAGACAGGAGGATTTCTTTGGTAACAAAGAAAAGAATACTGAGTTGTTAAGTGACATATGTCCTTCTTTACGGTAAGTGCGACACTGAGATCCGTAGATGTATTGGGATGGCCAAGTACGCATTCCAAAAGCTGGGCAGAGTATTGCGAGACAGGAGGATTTCTTTGGTAACAAAGAAAAGAATACTGAGTTGTTGCGTGACATTTGTCCTTCTTTACGGTAACTGCGACACTGAGATCCGTAGATGTATTGGGATGGCCAAGGACGCATTCCAAAAGCTGGGCAGAGTATTGCGAGACAGGAGGCTTTCTTTGGTAACAAAGAAAAGAATACTGAGCTGTTACGTGACATCTGTCCTTCTTTACGGTAAGTGCGACACTGAGATCCGTAGATGTATTGGGATGGCCAAGGACGCATTCCAAAAGCTGGGCAGAGTATTGTGAGACAGGAGGCTTTCTTTGGTAACAAAGAAAAGAATACTGAGCTGTTACGTGACATCTGTCCTTCTTTACGGTAAGTGCGACACTGAGATCCGTAGGTGTATTGGGATGGCCAAGGACGCATTCCAAAAGCTGGGCAGAGTATTGCGAGACAGGAGGCTTTCTTTGGTAACAAAGAAAAGAATACTGAGTTGTTGCGTGACATCTGTCCTTCTTTACGGTAAGTGCGACACTGAGATCCGTAGATGTATTGGGATGGCCTTGGACGCATTCCAAAAGCTGGGCAGAGTATTGCGAGACAGGAGGATTTCTTTGGTAACAAAGAAAAGAATACTGAGCTGTTACGTGACATTTGTCCTTCTTTACGGTAAGTGCGACACTGAGATCCGTAGATGTATTGGGATGGCCAAGGACGCATTCCAAAAGCTGGGCAGAGTATTGCGAGACGGGAGGGTTTCTTTGGTAACAAAGAAAAGAATACTGAGCTGTTACGTGACATCTGTCCTTCTTTACGGTAAGTGCGACACTGAGATCCGTAGATGTATTGGGATGGCCAAGGACGTATTCCAAAAGCTGGGCAGAGTATTGCGAGACAGGAGGCTTTCTTTGGTAACAAAGAAAAGAATACTGAGTTGTTGCGTGACATCTGTCCTTCTTTACGGTAAGTGCGACACTGAGATCCGTAGATGTATTGGGATGGCCTTGGACGCATTCCAAAAGCTGGGCAGAGTATTGCGAGACAGGAGGCTTTCTTTGGTAACAAAGAAAAGAATACTGAGCTGTTACGTGACATCTGTCCTTCTTTACGGTAAGTGCGACACTGAGATCCGTAGATGTATTGGGATGGCCAAGGACGCATTCCAAAAGCTGGGCAGAGTATTGCGAGACAGGAGGCTTTCTTTGGTAACAAAGAAAAGAATACTGAGCTGTTACGTGACATCTGTCCTTCTTTACGGTAAGTGCGACACTGAGATCCGTAGATGTATTGGGATGGCCAAGGACGCATTCCAAAAGCTGGGCAGAGTATTGCGAGACAGGAGGCTTTCTTTGGTAACAAAGAAAAGAATACTGAGTTGTTGCGTGACATCTGTCCTTCTTTACGGTAAGTGCGACACTGAGATCCGTAGATTTATTGGGATGGCCAAGGACGCATTCCAAAAGCTGGGCAGAGTATTGCGAGACAGGAGGCTTTCTTTGGTAACAAAGAAAAGAATACTGAGCTGTTACGTGACATCTGTCCTTCTTTACGGTAAGTGCGACACTGAGATCCGTAGATGTATTGGGATGGCCAAGGACGCATTCCAAAAGCTGGGCAGAGTATTGCGAGACAGGAGGCTTTCTTTGGTAACAAAGAAAAGAATACTGAGTTGTTGCGTGACATCTGTCCTTCTTTACGGTAAGTGCGACACTGAGATCCGTAGATTTATTGGGATGGCCAAGGACGCATTCCAAAAGCTGGGCAGAGTATTGCGAGACAGGAGGCTGTCTTTGGTAACAAAGAAAAGAATACTGAGTTGTTGCGTGACATCTGTCCTTCTTTACGGTAAGTGCGACACTGAGATCCGTAGATGTATTGGGATGGCCAAGTACGCATTCCAAAAGCTGGGCAGAGTATTGCGAGACAGGATGATTTCGTTGGTAACAAAGAAAAGAGGACTGAGCTGCTACGTGACATCTGTCCTTCTTTACGGTAAGTGCGACACTGAGATCCGTAGATGTATTGGGATGGCCAAGGACGCATTCCAAAAGCTGGGCAGAGTATTGCGAGACAGAAGGCTTTCTTTGGTAATAAAGAAAAGAATACTGAGCTGTTACGTGACATCTGTCCTTCTTTACGGTAAGTGCGACACTGAGATCCCTAGACGTATTGGGATGGCCAAGGACGCATTCCAAAAGCTGGGCAGAATATTGCGAGACAGGAGGATTTCTTTGGTAACAAAGAAAAGAATACTGAGCTGTTACGTGACATCTGTCCTTCTTTACGGTAAGTGCGACACTGAGATCCGTAGATGTATTGGGATGGCCAAGGACGCATTCCAAAAGCTGGGCAGAGTATTGCGAGACAGGAGGATTTCTTTGGTAACGAAGGGAAGAATACTGAGCTGTTACGTGACATATGTCCTTCTTTACGGTAAGTGCGACACTGAGATCCGTAGATGTATTGGGATGGCCAAGGACGCATTCCAAAAGCTGGGCAGAGTATTGCGAGACAGGCGGATTTCTTTGGTAACAAAGAAAAGAATACTGAGCTGTTAAGTGACATATGTCCTTCTTTACGGTAAGTGCGACACTGAGATCCGTAGATGTATTGGGATGGCCAAGGACGCATTCCAAAAGCTGGGCAGAGTATTGCGAGACAGAAGGCTTTCTTTGGTAACAAAGAAAAGAATACTGAGCTGTTACGTGACATCTGTCCTTCTTTACGGTAAGTGCGACACTGAGATCCGTAGATGTATTGGGATGGCCAAGGACGCATTCCAAAAGCTGGGCAGAGTATTGCGAGACAGGAGGATTTCTTTGGTAACAAAGAAAAGAATACTGAGCTGTTAAGTGACATATGTCCTTCTTTACGGTAAGTGCGACACTGAGATCCGTAGATGTATTGGGATGGCCAAGGACGCATTCCAAAAGCTGGGCAGAGTATTGCGAGACAGGAGGATTTCTTTGGTAACAAAGAAAAGAATACTGAGCTGTTACGTGACATCTGTCCTTCTTTACGGTAATTGCGACACTGAGATCCGTAGACGTATTGGGATGGCCAAGGACGCATTCCAAAAGCTGGGCAGAGTATTGCGAGACAGGAGGATTTCTTTGGTAACAAAGAAAAGAATACTGAGCTGTTAAGTGACATATGTCCTTCTTTACGGTAAGTGCGACACTGAGATCCGTAGATGTATTGGGATGGCCAAGGACGCATTCCAAAAGCTGGGCAGAGTATTGCGAGACAGAAGGCTTTCTTTGGTAACAAAGAAAAGAATACTGAGCTGTTACGTGACATCTGTCCTTCTTTACGGTAAGTGCGACACTGAGATCCGTAGATGTATTGGGATGGCCAAGGACGCATTCCAAAAGCTGGGCAGAGTATTGCGAGACAGGAGGATTTCTTTGGTAACAAAGAAAAGAATACTGAGCTGTTAAGTGACATATGTCCTTCTTTACGGTAAGTGCGACACTGAGATCCGTAGATTTATTGGGATGGCCAAGGACGCATTCCAAAAGCTGGGCAGAGTATTGCGAGACAGGAGGCTGTCTTTGGTAACAAAGAAAAGAATACTGAGTTGTTGCGTGACATCTGTCCTTCTTTACGGTAAGTGCGACACTGAGATCCGTAGATGTATTGGGATGGCCAAGTACGCATTCCAAAAGCTGGGCAGAGTATTGCGAGACAGGATGATTTCGTTGGTAACAAAGAAAAGAGGACTGAGCTGCTACGTGACATCTGTCCTTCTTTACGGTAAGTGCGACACTGAGATCCGTAGATGTATTGGGATGGCCAAGGACGCATTCCAAAAGCTGGGCAGAGTATTGCGAGACAGAAGGCTTTCTTTGGTAATAAAGAAAAGAATACTGAGCTGTTACGTGACATCTGTCCTTCTTTACGGTAAGTGCGACACTGAGATCCCTAGACGTATTGGGATGGCCAAGGACGCATTCCAAAAGCTGGGCAGAATATTGCGAGACAGGAGGATTTCTTTGGTAACAAAGAAAAGAATACTGAGCTGTTACGTGACATCTGTCCTTCTTTACGGTAAGTGCGACACTGAGATCCGTAGAGGTATTGGGATGGCCAAGGACGCATTCCAAAAGCTGGGCAGAGTATTGCGAGACAGGAGGATTTCTTTGGTAACGAAGGGAAGAATACTGAGCTGTTACGTGACATATGTCCTTCTTTACGGTAAGTGCGACACTGAGATCCGTAGATGTATTGGGATGGCCAAGGACGCATTCCAAAAGCTGGGCAGAGTATTGCGAGACAGGAGGATTTCTTTGGTAACAAAGAAAAGAATACTGAGCTGTTAAGTGACATATGTCCTTCTTTACGGTAAGTGCGACACTGAGATCCGTAGATGTATTGGGATGGCCAAGGACGCATTCCAAAAGCTGGGCAGAGTATTGCGAGACAGAAGGCTTTCTTTGGTAACAAAGAAAAGAATACTGAGCTGTTACGTGACATCTGTCCTTCTTTACGGTAAGTGCGACACTGAGATCCGTAGATGTATTGGGATGGCCAAGGACGCATTCCAAAAGCTGGGCAGAGTATTGCGAGACAGGAGGATTTCTTTGGTAACAAAGAAAAGAATACTGAGCTGTTAAGTGACATATGTCCTTCTTTACGGTAAGTGCGACACTGAGATCCGTAGATGTATTGGGATGGCCAAGGACGCATTCCAAAAGCTGGGCAGAGTATTGCGAGACAGGAGGATTTCTTTGGTAACAAAGAAAAGAATACTGAGCTGTTACGTGACATCTGTCCTTCTTTACGGTAATTGCGACACTGAGATCCGTAGACGTATTGGGATGGCCAAGGACGCATTCCAAAAGCTGGGCAGAGTATTGCGAGACAGGAGGATTTCTTTGGTAACAAAGAAAAGAATACTGAGCTGTTAAGTGACATATGTCCTTCTTTACGGTAAGTGCGACACTGAGATCCGTAGATGTATTGGGATGGCCAAGGACGCATTCCAAAAGCTGGGCAGAGTATTGCGAGACGGGAGGGTTTCTTTGGTAACAAAGAAAAGAATACTGAGCTGTTACGTGACATCTGTCCTTCTTTACGGTAAGTGCGACACTGAGATCCGTAGATGTATTGGGATGGCCAAGGACGTATTCCAAAAGCTGGGCAGAGTATTGCGAGACAGGAGGCTTTCTTTGGTAACAAAGAAAAGAATACTGAGTTGTTGCGTGACATCTGTCCTTCTTTACGGTAAGTGCGACACTGAGATCCGTAGATGTATTGGGATGGCCTTGGACGCATTCCAAAAGCTGGGCAGAGTATTGCGAGACAGGAGGCTTTCTTTGGTAACAAAGAAAAGAATACTGAGCTGTTACGTGACATCTGTCCTTCTTTACGGTAAGTGCGACACTGAGATCCGTAGATGTATTGGGATGGCCAAGGACGCATTCCAAAAGCTGGGCAGAGTATTGCGAGACAGGAGGCTTTCTTTGGTAACAAAGAAAAGAATACTGAGCTGTTACGTGACATCTGTCCTTCTTTACGGTAAGTGCGACACTGAGATCCGTAGATGTATTGGGATGGCCAAGGACGCATTCCAAAAGCTGGGCAGAGTATTGCGAGACAGGAGGCTTTCTTTGGTAACAAAGAAAAGAATACTGAGTTGTTGCGTGACATCTGTCCTTCTTTACGGTAAGTGCGACACTGAGATCCGTAGATTTATTGGGATGGCCAAGGACGCATTCCAAAAGCTGGGCAGAGTATTGCGAGACAGGAGGCTTTCTTTGGTAACAAAGAAAAGAATACTGAGCTGTTACGTGACATCTGTCCTTCTTTACGGTAAGTGCGACACTGAGATCCGTAGATGTATTGGGATGGCCAAGGACGCATTCCAAAAGCTGGGCAGAGTATTGCGAGACAGGAGGCTTTCTTTGGTAACAAAGAAAAGAATACTGAGTTGTTGCGTGACATCTGTCCTTCTTTACGGTAAGTGCGACACTGAGATCCGTAGATTTATTGGGATGGCCAAGGACGCATTCCAAAAGCTGGGCAGAGTATTGCGAGACAGGAGGCTGTCTTTGGTAACAAAGAAAAGAATACTGAGTTGTTGCGTGACATCTGTCCTTCTTTACGGTAAGTGCGACACTGAGATCCGTAGATGTATTGGGATGGCCAAGTACGCATTCCAAAAGCTGGGCAGAGTATTGCGAGACAGGATGATTTCGTTGGTAACAAAGAAAAGAGGACTGAGCTGCTACGTGACATCTGTCCTTCTTTACGGTAAGTGCGACACTGAGATCCGTAGATGTATTGGGATGGCCAAGGACGCATTCCAAAAGCTGGGCAGAGTATTGCGAGACAGAAGGCTTTCTTTGGTAATAAAGAAAAGAATACTGAGCTGTTACGTGACATCTGTCCTTCTTTACGGTAAGTGCGACACTGAGATCCCTAGACGTATTGGGATGGCCAAGGACGCATTCCAAAAGCTGGGCAGAATATTGCGAGACAGGAGGATTTCTTTGGTAACAAAGAAAAGAATACTGAGCTGTTACGTGACATCTGTCCTTCTTTACGGTAAGTGCGACACTGAGATCCGTAGATGTATTGGGATGGCCAAGGACGCATTCCAAAAGCTGGGCAGAGTATTGCGAGACAGGAGGATTTCTTTGGTAACGAAGGGAAGAATACTGAGCTGTTACGTGACATATGTCCTTCTTTACGGTAAGTGCGACACTGAGATCCGTAGATGTATTGGGATGGCCAAGGACGCATTCCAAAAGCTGGGCAGAGTATTGCGAGACAGGCGGATTTCTTTGGTAACAAAGAAAAGAATACTGAGCTGTTAAGTGACATATGTCCTTCTTTACGGTAAGTGCGACACTGAGATCCGTAGATGTATTGGGATGGCCAAGGACGCATTCCAAAAGCTGGGCAGAGTATTGCGAGACAGAAGGCTTTCTTTGGTAACAAAGAAAAGAATACTGAGCTGTTACGTGACATCTGTCCTTCTTTACGGTAAGTGCGACACTGAGATCCGTAGATGTATTGGGATGGCCAAGGACGCATTCCAAAAGCTGGGCAGAGTATTGCGAGACAGGAGGATTTCTTTGGTAACAAAGAAAAGAATACTGAGCTGTTAAGTGACATATGTCCTTCTTTACGGTAAGTGCGACACTGAGATCCGTAGATGTATTGGGATGGCCAAGGACGCATTCCAAAAGCTGGGCAGAGTATTGCGAGACAGGAGGATTTCTTTGGTAACAAAGAAAAGAATACTGAGCTGTTACGTGACATCTGTCCTTCTTTACGGTAATTGCGACACTGAGATCCGTAGACGTATTGGGATGGCCAAGGACGCATTCCAAAAGCTGGGCAGAGTATTGCGAGACAGGAGGATTTCTTTGGTAACAAAGAAAAGAATACTGAGCTGTTAAGTGACATATGTCCTTCTTTACGGTAAGTGCGACACTGAGATCCGTAGATGTATTGGGATGGCCAAGGACGCATTCCAAAAGCTGGGCAGAGTATTGCGAGACAGAAGGCTTTCTTTGGTAACAAAGAAAAGAATACTGAGCTGTTACGTGACATCTGTCCTTCTTTACGGTAAGTGCGACACTGAGATCCGTAGATGTATTGGGATGGCCAAGGACGCATTCCAAAAGCTGGGCAGAGTATTGCGAGACAGGAGGATTTCTTTGGTAACAAAGAAAAGAATACTGAGCTGTTAAGTGACATATGTCCTTCTTTACGGTAAGTGCGACACTGAGATCCGTAGATTTATTGGGATGGCCAAGGACGCATTCCAAAAGCTGGGCAGAGTATTGCGAGACAGGAGGCTGTCTTTGGTAACAAAGAAAAGAATACTGAGTTGTTGCGTGACATCTGTCCTTCTTTACGGTAAGTGCGACACTGAGATCCGTAGATGTATTGGGATGGCCAAGTACGCATTCCAAAAGCTGGGCAGAGTATTGCGAGACAGGATGATTTCGTTGGTAACAAAGAAAAGAGGACTGAGCTGCTACGTGACATCTGTCCTTCTTTACGGTAAGTGCGACACTGAGATCCGTAGATGTATTGGGATGGCCAAGGACGCATTCCAAAAGCTGGGCAGAGTATTGCGAGACAGAAGGCTTTCTTTGGTAATAAAGAAAAGAATACTGAGCTGTTACGTGACATCTGTCCTTCTTTACGGTAAGTGCGACACTGAGATCCCTAGACGTATTGGGATGGCCAAGGACGCATTCCAAAAGCTGGGCAGAATATTGCGAGACAGGAGGATTTCTTTGGTAACAAAGAAAAGAATACTGAGCTGTTACGTGACATCTGTCCTTCTTTACGGTAAGTGCGACACTGAGATCCGTAGATGTATTGGGATGGCCAAGGACGCATTCCAAAAGCTGGGCAGAGTATTGCGAGACAGGAGGATTTCTTTGGTAACGAAGGGAAGAATACTGAGCTGTTACGTGACATATGTCCTTCTTTACGGTAAGTGCGACACTGAGATCCGTAGATGTATTGGGATGGCCAAGGACGCATTCCAAAAGCTGGGCAGAGTATTGCGAGACAGGAGGATTTCTTTGGTAACAAAGAAAAGAATACTGAGCTGTTAAGTGACATATGTCCTTCTTTACGGTAAGTGCGACACTGAGATCCGTAGATGTATTGGGATGGCCAAGGACGCATTCCAAAAGCTGGGCAGAGTATTGCGAGACAGAAGGCTTTCTTTGGTAACAAAGAAAAGAATACTGAGCTGTTACGTGACATCTGTCCTTCTTTACGGTAAGTGCGACACTGAGATCCGTAGATGTATTGGGATGGCCAAGGACGCATTCCAAAAGCTGGGCAGAGTATTGCGAGACAGGAGGATTTCTTTGGTAACAAAGAAAAGAATACTGAGCTGTTACGTGACATCTGTCCTTCTTTACGGTAATTGCGACACTGAGATCCGTAGACGTATTGGGATGGCCAAGGACGCATTCCAAAAGCTGGGCAGAGTATTGCGAGACAGGAGGATTTCTTTGGTAACAAAGAAAAGAATACTGAGCTGTTAAGTGACATATGTCCTTCTTTACGGTAAGTGCGACACTGAGATCCGTAGATGTATTGGGATGGCCAAGGACGCATTCCAAAAGCTGGGCAGAGTATTGCGAGACAGAAGGCTTTCTTTGGTAACAAAGAAAAGAATACTGAGCTGTTACGTGACATCTGTCCTTCTTTACGGTAAGTGCGACACTGAGATCCGTAGATGTATTGGGATGGCCAAGGACGCATTCCAAAAGCTGGGCAGAGTATTGCGAGACAGGAGGATTTCTTTGGTAACAAAGAAAAGAATACTGAGCTGTTAAGTGACATATGTCCTTCTTTACGGTAAGTGCGACACTGAGATCCGTAGATGTATTGGGATGGCCAAGGACGCATTCCAAAAGCTGGGGAGAGTATTGCGAGACAGAAGGCTTTCTTTGGTAACAAAGAAAAGAATACTGAGTTGTTACGTGACATATGTCCTTCTTTACGGTAAGTGCGACACTGAGATCCGTAGATGTATTGGGATGGCCAAGGACGCATTCCAAAAGCTGGGCAGAGTATTGCGAGACAGAAGGCTTTCTTTGGTAACAAAGAAAAGAATACTGAGCTGTTACGTGACATCTGTCCTTCTTTACGGTAAGTGCGACACTGAGATCCGTAGATGTATTGGGATGGCCAAGGACGCATTCCAAAAGCTGGGCAGAGTATTGCGAGACAGGAGGCTTTCTTTGGTAACAAAGAAAAGAATACTGAGTTGTTACGTGACATCTGTCCTTCTTTACGGTAAGTGCGACACTGAGATCCGTAGATGTATTGGGATGGCCAAGGACGCATTCCAAAAGCTGGGCAGAGTATTGCGAGACAGAAGGGTTTCTTTGGTAACAAAGAAAAGAATACTGAGCTGTTACGTGACATCTGTCCTTCTTTACGGTAAGTGCGACACTGAGATCCGTAGATGTATTGGGATGGCCAAGGACGCATTCCAAAAGCTGGGCAGAGTATTGCGAGACAGCAGGCTTTCTTTGGTTACAAAGAAAAGAATACTGAGCTGTTACGTGACATCTGTCCTTCTTTACGGTAAGTGCGACACTGAGATCCGTAGATGTATTGGGATGGCCAAGGACGCATTCCAAAAGCTGGGCAGAGTATTGCGAGACAGAAGGCTTTCTTTGGTAACAAAGAAAAGAATACTGAGCTGTTACGTGACATCTGTCCTTCTTTACGGTAAGTGCGACACTGAGATCCGTAGATGTATTGGGATGGCCAAGGACGCATTCCAAAAGCTGGGCAGAGTATTGCGAGACAGGAGGCTTTCTTTGGTAACAAAGAAAAGAATACTGAGTTGTTACGTGACATCTGTCCTTCTTTACGGTATGTGCGACACTGAGATCCGTAGATGTATTGGGATGGCCAAGGACGCATTCCAAAAGCTGGGCAGAGTATTGCGAGACAGGAGGATTTCTTTGGTAACAAAGAAAAGAATACTGAGCTGTTGCGTGACATCTGTCCTTCTTTACGGTAAGTGCGACACTGAGATCCGTAGATGTATTGGGATGGCCAAGGACGCATTCCAAAAGCTGGGCAAAGTATTGCGAGACAGGAGGATTTCTTTGGTAACAAAGAAAAGAATACTGAGCTGTTACGTGACATCTGTCCTTCTTTACGGTAAGTGCGACACTGAGATCCGTAGATGTATTGGGATGGCCAAGGACGCATTCCAAAAGCTGGGCAGAGTATTGCGAGACGGGAGGGTTTCTTTGGTAACAAAGAAAAGAATACTGAGCTGTTACGTGACATCTGTCCTTCTTTACGGTAAGTGCGACACTGAGATCCGTAGATGTATTGGGATGGCCAAGGACGCATTCCAAAAGCTGGGCAGAGTATTGCGAGACAGAAGGCTTTCTTTGGTAACAAAGAAAAGAATACTGAGCTGTTACGTGACATCTGTCCTTCTTTACGGTAAGTGCGACACTGACATCCGTAGATGTATTGGGATGGCCAAGGACGCATTCCAAAAGCTGGGCAGAGTATTGCGAGACAGGAGGATTTCTTTGGTAACAAAGAAAAGAATACTGAGCTGTTACGTGACATCTGTCCTTCTTTACGGTAAGTGCGACACTGAGATCCGTAGATGTTTTGGGATGGCCAAGGACGCATTCCAAAAGCTGGGCAGAGTATTGCGAGACGGGAGGGTTTCTTTGGTAACAAAGAAAAGAATACTGAGCTGTTACGTGACATCTGTCCTTCTTTACGGTAAGTGCGACACTGAGATCCGTAGATGTATTGGGATGGCCAAGGACGCATTCCAAAAGCTGGGCAGAGTATTGCGAGACAGGAGGCTTTCTTTGGTAACAAAGAAAAGAATACTGAGCTGTTACGTGACATCTGTCCTTCTTTACGGTAAGTGCGACACTGAGATCCGTAGATGTATTGGGATGGCCAAGGACGCATTCCAAAAGCTGGGCAGAGTATTGCGAGACAGGAGGATTTCTTTGGTAACAAAGAAAAGAATACTGAGCTGT
The DNA here is from genome assembly GCA_964036315.1 of Acanthosepion esculentum. Taxonomy (NCBI): domain Eukaryota; kingdom Metazoa; phylum Mollusca; class Cephalopoda; order Sepiida; family Sepiidae; genus Acanthosepion; species Acanthosepion esculentum. The sequence continues at coordinate 41,735,777 of OZ038503.1, forward strand.
TACGTGACATCTGTCCTTCTTTACGGTAAGTGCGACACTGAGATCCGGAGACGTATTGGGATGGCCAAGGACGCATTCCAAAAGCTGGGCAGAGTATTGCGAGACAGGAGGCTTTCTTTGGTAACAAAGAAAAGAATACTGAGCTGTTACGTGACATCTGTCCTTCTTTACGGTAAGTGCGACACTGAGATCCGTAGATGTATTGGGATGGCCAAGGACGCATTCCAAAAGCTGGGCAGAGTATTGCGAGACAGAAGGCTTTCTTTGGTAACAAAGAAAAGAATACTGAGCTGTTACGTGACATCTGTCCTTCTTTACGGTAAGTGCGACACTGAGATCCGTAGATGTATTGGGATGGCCAAGGACGCATTCCAAAAGCTGGGCAGAGTATTGCGAGACAGGAGGATTTCTTTGGTAACAAAGAAAAGAATACTGAGCTGTTACGTGACATATGTCCTTCTTTACGGTAAGTGCGACACTGAGATCCGTAGATGTATTGGGATGGCGAAGGACGCATTCCAAAAGGTGGGCAGAGTATTGCGAGAGAGGAGGCTTTCTTTGGTAACAAAGAAAAGAATACTGAGCTGTTACGTGACATATGTCCTTCTTTACGGTAAGTGCGACACTGAGATCCGTAGATGTATTGGGATGGCCTTGGACGCATTCCAAAAGCTGGGCAGAGTATTGCGAGACAGGAGCCTTTCTTTGGTAACAAAGAAAAGAATACTGAGCTGTTACGTGACATCTGTCCTTCTTTACGGTAAGTGCGACACTGAGATCCGTAGATTTATTGGGATGGCCAAGGACGCATTCCAAAAGCTGGGCAGAGTATTGCGAGACAGGAGGCTTTCTTTGGTAACAAAGAAAAGAATACTGAGCTGTTACGTGACATCTGTCCTTCTTTACGGTAAGTGCGACACTGAGATCCGTAGATGTATTTGGATGGCCTTGGACGCATTCCAAAAGCTGGGCAGAGTATTGCGAGACAGGAGGCTTTCTTTGGTAACAAAGAAAAGAATACTGAGCTGTTACGTGACATCTGTCCTTCTTTACGGTAAGTGCGACACTGAGATCCGTAGATTTATTGGGATGGCCAAGGACGCATTCCAAAAGCTGGGCAGAGTATTGCGAGACAGGAGGCTTTCTTTGGTAACAAAGAAAAGAATACTGAGCTGTTACGTGACATCTGTCCTTCTTTACGGTAAGTGCGACACTGAGATCCGTAGATGTATTGGGATGGCCAAGGACGCATTCCAAAAGCTGGGCAGAGTATTGCGAGACAGGAGGCTTTGTTTGGTAACAAAGAAAAGAATACTGAGCTGTTACGTGACATCTGTCCTTCTTTACGGTAAGTGCGACACTGAGATCCGTAGTTGTATTGGGATGGCCAAGGACGCATTCCAAAAGCTGGGCAGAGTATTGCGAGACAGGAGGGTTTCTTTGGTAACAAAGAAAAGAATACTGAGCTGTTACGTGACATCTGTCCTTCTTTACGGTAAGTGCGACACTGAGATCCGTAGATGTATTGGGATGGCCAAGGACGCATTCCAAAAGCTGGGCAGAGTTTTGCGAGACAGAAGGCTTTCTTTGGTAACAAAGAAAAGAATACTGAGTTGTTGCGTGACATCTGTCCTTCTTTACGGTAAGTGCGACACTGAGATTCGTAGATGTATTGGGATGGCCAAGGACGCATTCCAAAAGCTGGGCAGAGTATTGCGAGACAGAAGGCTTTCTTTGGTAACAAAGAAAAGAATACTGAGCTGTTACGTGACATCTGTCCTTCTTTACGGTAAGTGCGACACTGAGATCCGTAGATGTATTGGGATGGCCAAGGACGCATTCCAAAAGCTGGGCAGAGTATTGCGAGACAGGAGGGTTTCTTTGGTAACAAAGAAAAGAATACTGAGCTGTTACGTGACATCTGTCCTTCTTTACGGTAAGTGCGACACTGAGATCCGTAGATGTATTGGGATGGCCTTGGACGCATTCCAAAAGCTGGGCAGAGTATTGCGAGACAGGAGGATTTCTTTGGTAACAAAGAAAAGAATACTGAGCTGTTACGTGACATCTGTCCTTCTTTACGGTAAGTGCGACACTGAGATCCGTAGATGTATTGGGATGGCCAAGGACGCATTCCAAAAGCTGGGCAGAGTATTGCGAGACGGGAGGGTTTCTTTGGTAACAAAGAAAAGAATACAGAGCTGTTACGTGACATCTGTCCTTCTTTACGGTAAGTGCGACACTGAGATCCGTAGATGTATTGGGATGGCCAAGGACGTATTCCAAAAGCTGGGCAGAGTATTGCGAGACAGGAGGCTTTCTTTTGTAACAAAGAAAAGAATACTGAGTTGTTGCGTGACATCTGTCCTTCTTTACGGTAAGTGCGACACTGAGATCCGTAGATTTATTGGGATGGCCAAGGACGCATTCCAAAAGCTGGGCAAAGTATTGCGAGACAGGAGGCTTTCTTTGGTAACAAAGAAAAGAATACTGAGCTGTTACGTGACATCTGTCCTTCTTTACGGTAAGTGCGACACTGAGATCCGTAGATGTATTGGGATGGCCAAGGACGCATTCCAAAAGCTGGGCAGAGTATTGCGAGACAGGAGGCTTTCTTTGGTAACAAAGAAAAGAATACTGAGTTGTTGCGTGACATCTGTCCTTCTTTACGGTAAGTGCGACACTGAGATCCGTAGATTTATTGGGATGGCCAAGGACGCATTCCAAAAGCTGGGCAGAGTATTGCGAGACAGGAGGCTTTCTTTGGTAACAAAGAAAAGAATACTGAGTTGTTGCGTGACATCTGTCCTTCTTTACGGTAAGTGCGACACTGAGATCCGTAGATGTATTGGGATGGCCAAGTACGCATTCCAAAAGCTGGGCAGAGTATTGCGAGACAGGAGGATTTCGTTGGTAACAAAGAAAAGAGGACTGAGCTGCTACGTGACATCTGTCCTTCTTTACGGTAAGTGCGACACTGAGATCCGTAGATGTATTGGGATGGCCAAGGACGCATTCCAAAAGCTGGGCAGAGTATTGCGAGACAGAAGGCTTTCTTTGGTAATAAAGAAAAGAATACTGAGCTGTTACGTGACATCTGTCCTTCTTTACGGTAAGTGCGACACTGAGATCCGTAGATGTATTGGGATGGCCTTGGACGCATTCCAAAAGCTGGGCAGAGTATTGCGAGACAGGAGGATTTCTTTGGTAACAAAGAAAAGAATACTGAGCTGTTACGTGACATCTGTCCTTCTTTACGGTAAGTGCGACACTGAGATCCGTAGATGTATTGGGATGGCCAAGGACGCATTCCAAAAGCTGGGCAGAGTATTGCGAGACGGGAGGGTTTCTTTGGTAACAAAGAAAAGAATACTGAGCTGTTACGTTACATCTGTCCTTCTTTACGGTAAGTGCGACACTGAGATCCGTAGATGTATTGGGATGGCCAAGGACGTATTCCAAAAGCTGGGCAGAGTATTGCGAGACAGGAGGCTTTCTTTGGTAACAAAGAAAAGAATACTGAGTTGTTGCGTGACATCTGTCCTTCTTTACGGTAAGTGCGACACTGAGATCCGTAGATGTATTGGGATGGCCAAGTACGCATTCCAAAAGCTGGGCAGAGTATTGCGAGACAGAAGGCTTTCTTTGGTAATAAAGAAAAGAATACTGAGCTGTTACGTGACATCTGTCCTTCTTTACGGTAAGTGCGACACTGAGATCCCTAGACGTATTGGGATGGCCAAGGACGCATTCCAAAAGCTGGGCAGAGTATTGCGAGACAGGAGGATTTCTTTGGTAACAAAGAAAAGAATACTGAGCTGTTACGTGACATCTGTCCTTCTTTACGGTAAGTGCGACACTGAGATCCGTAGATGTATTGGGATGGCCAAGGACGCATTCCAAAAGCTGGGCAGAGTATTGCGAGACAGGAGGATTTCTTTGGTAACGAAGGGAAGAATACTGAGCTGTTACGTGACATATGTCCTTCTTTACGGTAAGTGCGACACTGAGATCCGTAGATGTATTGGGATGGCCAAGGACGCATTCCAAAAGCTGGGCAGAGTATTGCGAGACAGGAGGATTTCTTTGGTAACAAAGAAAAGAATACTGAGCTGTTAAGTGACATATGTCCTTCTTTACGGTAAGTGCGACACTGAGATCCGTAGATGTATTGGGATGGCCAAGGACGCATTCCAAAAGCTGGGCAGAGTATTGCGAGACAGAAGGCTTTCTTTGGTAACAAAGAAAAGAATACTGAGCTGTTACGTGACATCTGTCCTTCTTTACGGTAAGTGCGACACTGAGATCCGTAGATGTATTGGGATGGCCAAGGACGCATTCCAAAAGCTGGGCAGAGTATTGCGAGACAGGAGGATTTCTTTGGTAACAAAGAAAAGAATACAGAGCTGTTAAGTGACATATGTCCTTCTTTACGGTAAGTGCGACACTGAGATCCGTAGATGTATTGGGATGGCCAAGGACGCATTCCAAAAGCTGGGCAGAGTATTGCGAGACAGGAGGATTTCTTTGGTAACAAAGAAAAGAATACTGAGCTGTTACGTGACATCTGTCCTTCTTTACGGTAAGTGCGACACTGAGATCCGTAGACGTATTGGGATGGCCAAGGACGCATTCCAAAAGCTGGGCAGAGTATTGCGAGACAGGAGGATTTCTTTGGTAACAAAGAAAAGAATACTGAGCTGTTACGTGACATATGTCCTTCTTTACGGTAAGTGCGACACTGAGATCCGTAGATGTATTGGGATGGCCAAGGACGCATTCCAAAAGCTGGGCAGAGTATTGCGAGACAGAAGGCTTTCTTTGGTAACAAAGAAAAGAATACTGAGCTGTTACGTGACATCTGTCCTTCTTTACGGTAAGTGCGACACTGAGAACCGTAGATGTATTGGGATAGCCAAGGACGCATTCCAAAAGCTGGGCAGAGTATTGCGAGACAGGAGGATTTCTTTGGTAACAAAGAAAAGAATACTGAGCTGTTAAGTGACATATGTCCTTCTTTACGGTAAGTGCGACACTGAGATCCGTAGATGTATTGGGATGGCCAAGGACGCATTCCAAAAGCTGGGCAGAGTATTGCGAGACAGGAGGATTTCTTTGGTAACAAAGAAAAGAATACTGAGCTGTTACGTGACATCTGTCCTTCTTTACGGTAAGTGCGACACTGAGATCCGTAGACGTATTGGGATGGCCAAGGACGCATTCCAAAAGCTGGGCAGAGTATTGCGAGACATGAGGATTTCTTTGGTAACAAAGAAAAGAATACTGAGCTGTTAAGTGACATATGTCCTTCTTTACGGTAAGTGCGACACTGAGATCCGTAGATGTATTGGGATGGCCAAGGACGCATTCCAAAAGCTGGGCAGAGTATTGCGAGACAGAAGGCTTTCTTTGGTAACAAAGAAAAGAATACTGAACTGTTACGTGACATATGTCCTTCTTTACGGTAAGTGCGACACTGAGATCCGTAGATGTATTGGGATGGCCAAGGACGCATTCCAAAAGCTGGGCAGAGTATTGCGAGACAGGAGGCTTTCTTTGGTAACAAGAAAAGAATACTGAGCTGTTACGTGACATCTGTCCTTCTTTACGGTAAGTGCGACACTGAGATCCGTAGACGTATTGGAATGGCCAAGGACGCATTCCAAAAGCTGGGCAGAGTATTGCGAGACAGAAGGCTTTCTTTGGTAACAAAGAAAAGAATACTGAGCTGTTACGTGACATCTGTCCTTCTTTACGGTAAGTGCGACACTGAGATCCGTAGATGTATTGGGATGGCCAAGGACGCATTCCAAAAGCTGGGCAGAGTATTGCGAGACAGAAGGCTTTCTTTGGTAACAAAGAAAAGAATACTGAGCTGTTACGTGACATCTGTCCTTCTTTACGGTAAGTGCGACACTGAGATCCGTAGATGTATTGGGATGGCCAAGGACGCATTCCAAAAGCTGGGCAGAGTATTGCGAGACAGAAGGCTTTCTTTGGTAACAAAGAAAAGAATACTGAGCTGTTACGTGACATCTGTCCTTCTTTACGGTAAGTGCGACACTGAGATCCGTAGATGTATTGGGATGGCCAAGGACGCATTCCAAAAGCTGGGCAGAGTATTGCGAGACAGAAGGCTTTCTTTGGTAACAAAGAAAAGAATACTGAGTTGTTGCGTGACATCTGTCCTTCTTTACGGTAAGTGCGACACTGAGATCCGTAGATGTATTGGGATGGCCAAGGACGCATTCCAAAAGCTGGGCAGAGTATTGCGAGACAGGAGGCTTTCTTTGGTAACAAAGAAAAGAATACTGAGCTGTTACGTGACATCTGTCCTTCTTTACGGTAAGTGCGACACTGAGATCCGTAGATGTATTGGGATGGCCAAGGACGCATTCCAAAAGCTGGGCAGAGTATTGCGAGACAGGAGGATTTCTTTGGTAACAAAGAAAAGAATACTGAGCTGTTACGTGACATCTGTCCTTCTTTACGGTAAGTGCGACACTGAGATCCGTAGATGTATTGGGATGGCCAAGGACGCATTCCAAAAGCTGGGCAGATTATTGCGAGACAGGAGGATTTCTTTGGTAACAAAGAAAAGAATACTGAGCTGTTACGTGACATCTGTCCTTCTTTACGGTAAGTGCAACACTGAGATCCGTAGATGTATTGGGATGGCCAAGGACGCATTCCAAAAGCTGGGCAGAGTATTGCGAGACAGGAGGCTTTCTTTGGTAACAAAGAAAAGAATACTGAGCTGTTACGTGACATCTGTCCTTCTTTACGGTAAGTGCGACACTGAGATCCGTAGATGTATTGGGATGGCCAAGGACGCATTCCAAAAGCTGGGCAGAGTATTGCGAGACAGGAGGCTTTCTTTGGTAACAAAGAAAAGAATACTGAGCTGTTACGTGACATCTGTCCTTCTTTACGGTAAGTGCGACACTGAGATCCGTAGATGTATTGGGATGGCCAAGGACGCATTCCAAAAGCTGGGCAGAGTATTGCGAGACAGGAGGCTTTCTTTGGTAACAAAGAAAAGAATACTGAGCTGTTACGTGACATCTGTCCTTCTTTACGGTAAGTGCGACACTGAGATCCGTAGACGTATTGGGATGGCCAAGGACGCATTCCAAAAGCTGGGCAGAGTATTGCGAGACAGGAGGATTTCTTTGGTAACAAAGAAAAGAATACTGAGCTGTTAAGTGACATATGTCCTTCTTTACGGTAAGTGCGACACTGAGATCCGTAGATGTATTGGGATGGCCAAGTACGCATTCCAAAAGCTGGGCAGAGTATTGCGAGACAGGAGGATTTCTTTGGTAACAAAGAAAAGAATACTGAGTTGTTACGTGACATCTGTCCTTCTTTTCGGTAAGTGCGACACTGAGATCCGTAGATGTATTGGGATGGCCAAGGACGCATTCCAAAAGCTTGGCAGAGTATTGCGAGACAGGAGGCTTTCTTTGGTAACAAAGAAAAGAATACTGAGTTGTTGCGTGACATTTGTCCTTCTTTACGGTAACTGCGACACTGAGATCCGTAGATGTATTGGGATGGCCAAGGACGCATTCCAAAAGCTGGGCAGAGTATTGCGAGACAGGAGGCTTTCTTTGGTAACAAAGAAAAGAATACTGAGCTGTTACGTGACATCTGTCCTTCTTTACGGTAAGTGCGACACTGAGATCCGTAGATGTATTGGGATGGCCAAGGACGCATTCCAAAAGCTGGGCAGAGTATTGTGAGACAGGAGGCTTTCTTTGGTAACAAAGAAAAGAATACTGAGCTGTTACGTGACATCTGTCCTTCTTTACGGTAAGTGCGACACTGAGATCCGTAGGTGTATTGGGATGGCCAAGGACGCATTCCAAAAGCTGGGCAGAGTATTGCGAGACAGGAGGCTTTCTTTGGTAACAAAGAAAAGAATACTGAGTTGTTGCGTGACATCTGTCCTTCTTTACGGTAAGTGCGACACTGAGATCCGTAGATGTATTGGGATGGCCTTGGACGCATTCCAAAAGCTGGGCAGAGTATTGCGAGACAGGAGGATTTCTTTGGTAACAAAGAAAAGAATACTGAGCTGTTACGTGACATCTGTCCTTCTTTACGGTAAGTGCGACACTGAGATCCGTAGATGTATTGGGATGGCCAAGGACGCATTCCAAAAGCTGGGCAGAGTATTGCGAGACGGGAGGGTTTCTTTGGTAACAAAGAAAAGAATAGTGAGCTGTTACGTGACATCTGTCCTTCTTTACGGTAAGTGCGACACTGAGATCCGTAGATGTATTGGGATGGCCAAGGACGTATTCCAAAAGCTGGGCAGAGTATTGCGAGACAGGAGGCTTTCTTTGGTAACAAAGAAAAGAATACTGAGTTGTTGCGTGACATCTGTCCTTCTTTACGGTAAGTGCGACACTGAGATCCGTAGATGTATTGGGATGGCCTTGGACGCATTCCAAAAGCTGGGCAGAGTATTGCGAGACAGGAGGCTTTCTTTGGTAACAAAGAAAAGAATACTGAGCTGTTACGTGACATCTGTCCTTCTTTACGGTAAGTGCGACACTGAGATCCGTAGATGTATTGGGATGGCCAAGGACGCATTCCAAAAGCTGGGCAGAGTATTGCGAGACAGGAGGCTTTCTTTGGTAACAAAGAAAAGAATACTGAGCTGTTACGTGACATCTGTCCTTCTTTACGGTAAGTGCGACACTGAGATCCGTAGATGTATTGGGATGGCCAAGGACGCATTCCAAAAGCTGGGCAGAGTATTGCGAGACAGGAGGCTTTCTTTGGTAACAAAGAAAAGAATACTGAGTTGTTGCGTGACATCTGTCCTTCTTTACGGTAAGTGCGACACTGAGATCCGTAGATTTATTGGGATGGCCAAGGACGCATTCCAAAAGCTGGGCAGAGTATTGCGAGACAGGAGGCTTTCTTTGGTAACAAAGAAAAGAATACTGAGCTGTTACGTGACATCTGTCCTTCTTTACGGTAAGTGCGACACTGAGATCCGTAGATGTATTGGGATGGCCAAGGACGCATTCCAAAAGCTGGGCAGAGTATTGCGAGACAGGAGGCTTTCTTTGGTAACAAAGAAAAGAGGACTGAGCTGCTACGTGACATCTGTCCTTCTTTACGGTAAGTGCGACACTGAGATCCGTAGATGTATTGGGATGGCCAAGGACGCATTCCAAAAGCTGGGCAGAGTATTGCGAGACAGAAGGCTTTCTTTGGTAATAAAGAAAAGAATACTGAGCTGTTACGTGACATCTGTCCTTCTTTACGGTAAGTGCGACACTGAGATCCCTAGACGTATTGGGATGGCCAAGGACGCATTCCAAAAGCTGGGCAGAATATTGCGAGACAGGAGGATTTCTTTGGTAACAAAGAAAAGAATACTGAGCTGTTACGTGACATCTGTCCTTCTTTACGGTAAGTGCGACACTGAGATCCGTAGATGTATTGGGATGGCCAAGGACGCATTCCAAAAGCTGGGCAGAGTATTGCGAGACAGGAGGATTTCTTTGGTAACGAAGGGAAGAATACTGAGCTGTTACGTGACATATGTCCTTCTTTACGGTAAGTGCGACACTGAGATCCGTAGATGTATTGGGATGGCCAAGGACGCATTCCAAAAGCTGGGCAGAGTATTGCGAGACAGGAGGATTTCTTTGGTAACAAAGAAAAGAATACTGAGCTGTTAAGTGACATATGTCCTTCTTTACGGTAAGTGCGACACTGAGATCCGTAGATGTATTGGGATGGCCAAGGACGCATTCCAAAAGCTGGGCAGAGTATTGCGAGACAGAAGGCTTTCTTTGGTAACAAAGAAAAGAATACTGAGCTGTTACGTGACATCTGTCCTTCTTTACGGTAAGTGCGACACTGAGATCCGTAGATGTATTGGGATGGCCAAGGACGCATTCCAAAAGCTGGGCAGAGTATTGCGAGACAGGAGGATTTCTTTGGTAACAAAGAAAAGAATACTGAGCTGTTACGTGACATCTGTCCTTCTTTACGGTAAGTGCGACACTGAGATCCGTAGATGTATTGGGATGGCCAAGGACGCATTCCAAAAGCTGGGCAGAGTATTGCGAGACAGGAGGATTTCTTTGGTAACGAAGGGAAGAATACTGAGCTGTTACGTGACATATGTCCTTCTTTACGGTAAGTGCGACACTGAGATCCGTAGATGTATTGGGATGGCCAAGGACGCATTCCAAAAGCTGGGCAGAGTATTGCGAGACAGGAGGATTTCTTTGGTAACAAAGAAAAGAATACTGAGCTGTTAAGTGACATATGTCCTCCTTTACGGTAAGTGCGACACTGAGATCCGTAGATGTATTGGGATGGCCTTGGACGCATTCCAAAAGCTGGGCAGAGTATTGCGAGACAGGAGGCTTTCTTTGGTAACAAAGAAAAGAATACTGAGCTGTTACGTGACATCTGTCCTTCTTTACGGTAAGTGCGACACTGAGATCCGTAGATGTATTGGGATGGCCAAGGACGCATTCCAAAAGCTGGGCAGAGTATTGCGAGACAGGAGGCTTTCTTTGGTAACAAAGAAAAGAATACTGAGCTGTTACGTGACATCTGTCCTTCTTTACGGTAAGTGCGACACTGAGATCCGTAGATGTATTGGGATGGCCAAGGACGCATTCCAAAAGCTGGGCAGAGTATTGCGAGACAGGAGGCTTTCTTTGGTAACAAAGAAAAGAATACTGAGTTGTTGCGTGACATCTGTCCTTCTTTACGGTAAGTGCGACACTGAGATCCGTAGATTTATTGGGATGGCCAAGGACGCATTCCAAAAGCTGGGCAGAGTATTGCGAGACAGGAGGCTTTCTTTGGTAACAAAGAAAAGAATACTGAGCTGTTACGTGACATCTGTCCTTCTTTACGGTAAGTGCGACACTGAGATCCGTAGATGTATTGGGATGGCCAAGGACGCATTCCAAAAGCTGGGCAGAGTATTGCGAGACAGGAGGCTTTCTTTGGTAACAAAGAAAAGAATACTGAGTTGTTGCGTGACATCTGTCCTTCTTTACGGTAAGTGCGACACTGAGATCCGTAGATTTATTGGGATGGCCAAGGACGCATTCCAAAAGCTGGGCAGAGTATTGCGAGACAGGAGGCTGTCTTTGGTAACAAAGAAAAGAATACTGAGTTGTTGCGTGACATCTGTCCTTCTTTACGGTAAGTGCGACACTGAGATCCGTAGATGTATTGGGATGGCCAAGTACGCATTCCAAAAGCTGGGCAGAGTATTGCGAGACAGGATGATTTCGTTGGTAACAAAGAAAAGAGGACTGAGCTGCTACGTGACATCTGTCCTTCTTTACGGTAAGTGCGACACTGAGATCCGTAGATGTATTGGGATGGCCAAGGACGCATTCCAAAAGCTGGGCAGAGTATTGCGAGACAGAAGGCTTTCTTTGGTAATAAAGAAAAGAATACTGAGCTGTTACGTGACATCTGTCCTTCTTTACGGTAAGTGCGACACTGAGATCCCTAGACGTATTGGGATGGCCAAGGACGCATTCCAAAAGCTGGGCAGAATATTGCGAGACAGGAGGATTTCTTTGGTAACAAAGAAAAGAATACTGAGCTGTTACGTGACATCTGTCCTTCTTTACGGTAAGTGCGACACTGAGATCCGTAGATGTATTGGGATGGCCAAGGACGCATTCCAAAAGCTGGGCAGAGTATTGCGAGACAGGAGGATTTCTTTGGTAACGAAGGGAAGAATACTGAGCTGTTACGTGACATATGTCCTTCTTTACGGTAAGTGCGACACTGAGATCCGTAGATGTATTGGGATGGCCAAGGACGCATTCCAAAAGCTGGGCAGAGTATTGCGAGACAGGAGGATTTCTTTGGTAACAAAGAAAAGAATACTGAGCTGTTAAGTGACATATGTCCTTCTTTACGGTAAGTGCGACACTGAGATCCGTAGATGTATTGGGATGGCCAAGGACGCATTCCAAAAGCTGGGCAGAGTATTGCGAGACAGAAGGCTTTCTTTGGTAACAAAGAAAAGAATACTGAGCTGTTACGTGACATCTGTCCTTCTTTACGGTAAGTGCGACACTGAGATCCGTAGATGTATTGGGATGGCCAAGGACGCATTCCAAAAGCTGGGCAGAGTATTGCGAGACAGGAGGATTTCTTTGGTAACAAAGAAAAGAATACTGAGCTGTTAAGTGACATATGTCCTTCTTTACGGTAAGTGCGACACTGAGATCCGTAGATGTATTGGGATGGCCAAGGACGCATTCCAAAAGCTGGGCAGAGTATTGCGAGACAGGAGTATTTCTTTGGTAACAAAGAAAAGAATACTGAGCTGTTACGTGACATCTGTCCTTCTTTACGGTAATTGCGACACTGAGATCCGTAGACGTATTGGGATGGCCAAGGACGCATTCCAAAAGCTGGGCAGAGTATTGCGAGACAGGAGGATTTCTTTGGTAACAAAGAAAAGAATACTGAGCTGTTAAGTGACATATGTCCTTCTTTACGGTAAGTGCGACACTGAGATCCGTAGATGTATTGGGATGGCCAAGGACGCATTCCAAAAGCTGGGCAGAGTATTGCGAGACAGAAGGCTTTCTTTGGTAACAAAGAAAAGAATACTGAGCTGTTACGTGACATCTGTCCTTCTTTACGGTAAGTGCGACACTGAGATCCGTAGATGTATTGGGATGGCCAAGGACGCATTCCAAAAGATGGGCAGAGTATTGCGAGACAGGAGGATTTCTTTGGTAACAAAGAAAAGAATACTGAGCTGTTAAGTGACATATGTCCTTCTTTACGGTAAGTGCGACACTGAGATCCGTAGATGTATTGGGATGGCCAAGGACGCATTCCAAAAGCTGGGCAGAGTATTGCGAGACAGGAGGATTTCTTTGGTAACAAAGAAAAGAATACTGAGCTGTTACGTGACATCTGTCCTTCTTTACGGTAAGTGCGACACTGAGATCCGTAGACGTATTGGGATGGCCAAGGACGCATTCCAAAAGCTGGGCAGAGTATTGCGAGACAGGAGGATTTCTTTGGTAACAAAGAAAAGAATACTGAGCTGTTAAGTGACATATGTCCTTCTTTACGGTAAGTGCGACACTGAGATCCGTAGATGTATTGGGATGGCCAAGGACGCATTCCAAAAGCTGGGCAGAGTATTGCGAGACAGAAGGCTTTCTTTGGTAACAAAGAAAAGAATACTGAACTGTTACGTGACATATGTCCTTCTTTACGGTAAGTGCGACACTGAGATCCGTAGATGTATTGGGATGGCCAAGGACGCATTCCAAAAGCTGGGCAGAGTATTGCGAGACAGGAGGCTTTCTTTGGTAACAAGAAAAGAATACTGAGCTGTTACGTGACATCTGTCCTTCTTTACGGTAAGTGCGACACTGAGATCCGTAGACGTATTGGAATGGCCAAGGACGCATTCCAAAAGCTGGGCAGAGTATTGCGAGACAGAAGGCTTTCTTTGGTAACAAAGAAAAGAATACTGAGCTGTTACGTGACATCTGTCCTTCTTTACGGTAAGTGCGACACTGAGATCCGTAGATGTATTGGGATGGCCAAGGACGCATTCCAAAAGCTGGGCAGAGTATTGCGAGACAGAAGGCTTTCTTTGGTAACAAAGAAAAGAATACTGAGCTGTTACGTGACATCTGTCCTTCTTTACGGTAAGTGCGACACTGAGATCCGTAGATGTATTGGGATGGCCAAGGACGCATTCCAAAAGCTGGGCAGAGTATTGCGAGACAGAAGGCTTTCTTTGGTAACAAAGAAAAGAATACTGAGCTGTTACGTGACATCTGTCCTTCTTTACGGTAAGTGCGACACTGAGATCCGTAGATGTATTGGGATGGCCAAGGACGCATTCCAAAAGCTGGGCAGAGTATTGCGAGACAGAAGGCTTTCTTTGGTAACAAAGAAAAGAATACTGAGTTGTTGCGTGACATCTGTCCTTCTTTACGGTAAGTGCGACACTGAGATCCGTAGATGTATTGGGATGGCCAAGGACGCATTCCAAAAGCTGGGCAGAGTATTGCGAGACAGGAGGCTTTCTTTGGTAACAAAGAAAAGAATACTGAGCTGTTACGTGACATCTGTCCTTCTTTACGGTAAGTGCGACACTGAGATCCGTAGATGTATTGGGATGGCCAAGGACGCATTCCAAAAGCTGGGCAGAGTATTGCGAGACAGGAGGATTTCTTTGGTAACAAAGAAAAGAATACTGAGCTGTTACGTGACATCTGTCCTTCTTTACGGTAAGTGCGACACTGAGATCCGTAGATGTATTGGGATGGCCAAGGACGCATTCCAAAAGCTGGGCAGATTATTGCGAGACAGGAGGATTTCTTTGGTAACAAAGAAAAGAATACTGAGCTGTTACGTGACATCTGTCCTTCTTTACGGTAAGTGCAACACTGAGATCCGTAGATGTATTGGGATGGCCAAGGACGCATTCCAAAAGCTGGGCAGAGTATTGCGAGACAGGAGGCTTTCTTTGGTAACAAAGAAAAGAATACTGAGCTGTTACGTGACATCTGTCCTTCTTTACGGTAAGTGCGACACTGAGATCCGTAGATGTATTGGGATGGCCAAGGACGCATTCCAAAAGCTGGGCAGAGTATTGCGAGACAGGAGGCTTTCTTTGGTAACAAAGAAAAGAATACTGAGCTGTTACGTGACATCTGTCCTTCTTTACGGTAAGTGCGACACTGAGATCCGTAGATGTATTGGGATGGCCAAGGACGCATTCCAAAAGCTGGGCAGAGTATTGCGAGACAGGAGGCTTTCTTTGGTAACAAAGAAAAGAATACTGAGCTGTTACGTGACATCTGTCCTTCTTTACGGTAAGTGCGACACTGAGATCCGTAGATGTATTGGGATGGCCAAGTACGCATTCCAAAAGCTGGGCAGAGTATTGCGAGACAGGAGGATTTCTTTGGTAACAAAGAAAAGAATACTGAGTTGTTACGTGACATCTGTCCTTCTTTTCGGTAAGTGCGACACTGAGATCCGTAGATGTATTGGGATGGCCAAGGACGCATTCCAAAAGCTTGGCAGAATATTGCGAGACAGGAGGCTTTCTTTGGTAACAAAGAAAAGAATACTGAGTTGTTGCGTGACATTTGTCCTTCTTTACGGTAACTGCGACACTGAGATCCGTAGATGTATTGGGATGGCCAAGGACGCATTCCAAAAGCTGGGCAGAGTATTGCGAGACAGGAGGCTTTCTTTGGTAACAAAGAAAAGAATACTGAGCTGTTACGTGACATCTGTCCTTCTTTACGGTAAGTGCGACACTGAGATCCGTAGATGTATTGGGATGGCCAAGGACGCATTCCAAAAGCTGGGCAGAGTATTGTGAGACAGGAGGCTTTCTTTGGTAACAAAGAAAAGAATACTGAGCTGTTACGTGACATCTGTCCTTCTTTACGGTAAGTGCGACACTGAGATCCGTAGGTGTATTGGGATGGCCAAGGACGCATTCCAAAAGCTGGGCAGAGTATTGCGAGACAGGAGGCTTTCTTTGGTAACAAAGAAAAGAATACTGAGCTGTTACGTGACATCTGTTTTTATTTACGGCAGCGAATATTGGACGATTTCCTCAAATTTGAAGAAGCGACTCGATGCGACAGAGATGTCGTTCTACAGAAGGATGCTAAGGATATCATGCACTGAGTGTGTGAACAACGATGAGGTCTTAGCGAGGTTGCAAACAAGGAGGAGGCTTATACTTAACATCAGGAAGAGGCAGCTGAATTTTCTGGGTAACATAATGAGGAAGGGGAGCCTGGAGAATCTGATACTCACAGGTCGAATAGAAGGAAATAGAGACAAAGGAAAATAACGCGTGACATACCTGGCTGACTTAAGCAAGCGGATGACAGACTGTGGTCTGGGGGAGGATTAGATGTAAGGAACTTGTTGAGAGCTGCAAGGGACAGAGGGATCTGGAATGCCATAATCGCCTACGTCCTGAAAGGACATGGCCCATATTATGGATATGCTAATTCCTATAATGGGCAATTGAAATTTTCTCTCTTTTGTGCACTATTACTCTCTTCTTGCCGTAAATACTCTCTCAGATCCCATGCAAATATATATGCAGATGATACCATAATTTATGGCAGCTGATCTCTCTTCGAATCTAACTCACGCAGCTCAATTGGGAAAAGACTGGTTGATATCATTCAATACATTAAAAAATAAACTCGTGACATTTCATCACCGCCGAGCTTAGCCCAAATCTGTATGAATCCTGATAAATGGTCAAACCCTGAAAGAGGCTCGTTTTCTCGAACACCTACCGGATCTAAAGCTCACTCCCGACCTCAAATGAGACACGTATGTTCCTGCCAACGCAAAAGAACGGTCGATTCCTTGTATCGCTCCCGAAAATGCCAAACTCCTGATGCCATTTTCTATCTTTATAAGAGCCAGTATCAAACCAAAAATGGAGTATTGCTACCATATCTGAACTGGTGATGCTGTTGCCTGATCCACACTGTCCAGCCTCGACAGACTTTAATAGCGCTTACGCGGCCTTGTGGGTGATTAATCATTGTCCACTTTGCAACTCTTATCCCACAGACGAAACGTTACTAGCCTCTCACTACTCTATCGCTAATTTAAGATGACAGATGTTCAGACGAATTACATTTCTTAGTTCCATCAATCCAGTCGTTCATAGCTAGGGCCCACTAGGCTATGTTCACGGTGGCAAACCATTCCCATTCCCGTCGTGTTCCTTTGACAACTTTCACTCATATAGCTTCTTCTTCATAACTCTTACATTTTGGAATACACTCCCGAGATGATACTTTCCTTTCAACGTCAATCTTGGTCTCTTCAAGTGTCAACCGATATCTATCCTACACGTTCTCGTAATGTGCCCTTAATCAAACTCCCTTACAACAATCCTGCTCAGTAACCCTCTAACTTGAGTGGCTCTTGAGTCTTGTATTTGAAATCTGAATCAATTCTGATGAATGGTCAAACCCTGAAAGGGGCTCATTTTTCTCGAAGGTTTATTGGTTCTAAAGCTCACTCCCCACCTTAAATGAAACGCGGGTATATTTGTGTCATTGCTAAAGAATAGTCGGTTCCTTGTATCACTCCCGAAAATACCAAACACCCGCTGCCATGCTCTATCAGATCAGACCAAGAATGGAGCACTGCTGCTGTATCAGGGCTGGTGCTGTCCAATCCTCCCCGCCCAGCTTCGACAGAGTTTAAAAGTGCATACACGGCCTTGTGGGTGGTGAATTATTCGCCACTCCCGCAACCCTTATCCCGCAAACGAAACGTCGCCAGCCTTTCACTACTTTATCGCGATTACTGTGGCAGATGATCTGTCGAGTTACATTCCTTAACGCCACCAGGCCTGACCTTCACAGCGAGGAGTCACCGCCATGCCGTGTTCACGCTAGCAAACCACACCCCATTCCCTTTGTGTTACTTTGATAAAAAGCAAGATCCACTCAGGCAGTTACTTTTCCAGAACTGTTACATTGTCGGACCAAGATTGACATTGAAAGGAAAGCATCATCTCGGGAGTGTATTCCGAAATGTAAGAGTTATGAAGAACAAGCTCTATGAGTGAAAGTTGTCAAAGGACTGTAGTGGGTTAACCAATCTGTATCAGTGACAGAATACAAATGAAACTGACCCTCTACTATTTTTTACTAAATCAAATGCAACAAAGACAACAACAAACAGAGAAATAATCAAATAGGCAGATATTTACATTATATACATTATTCGGACTATTCTCCTCACCTTTGTCGCCATATTTATTACAACGTTTCGGCCGTTGCACGCTCCGGCCTTCTTCAGGTGGTTGGAATGTCGAACTGAACCCTTTATTTCACTCACTGGGGTAGACTGTTCTAGTTCCACGTGCCATGTTTAATGGATGTCAGTTATCAGTTATCACCTGTTAATTTCCCCCTGAAAGTTCTCCACTGCCTTAAACGGGTATTGAACTCACACTCTTTGGGTCCTGTCACTGGATCTAACCAACGCCTTTATCCACTGTAAGTCTAGAGTTAACCGTTATATTACCCTCATATCCGTATAAACTACCCTTTATCGTAACCCTGAGCCTTGTACAGGAACCACTGGTGTACGACCTTATTACGTAACCCATTACGAGTGGCTCCTATCATCAACTCGCACGCATACGTTTCATTAAGCACTTACTCACCGAAGGTTGTGTATTATAAAAGAAAAGGCTTGCGTACACAGGAACTTTGAAGGACTCGCGTGTCAGATATAGATAAATTTTAGACAGAGGAAAACTTAGTTACTTACTTAAATACACTCACTGATGACCTGGTCTGTGCTGATAGAATCTCACATATTTGCTCTTCACCGATTCACTCACTTGTCCACGCTAAGAGAACATTAAAAAAAATATCTCCGGTTTATTGACAATTAAAGGCCTTGTTTGAAAGCTACGCTTAACTCCCCTTGCGGTCATCAGGCGACCAATCAAAATAGAGACGAAGCGACAATTAACAGAAGCAACAGCTAAAAATAGGAAGGAAAGCATAAACAGCGTCCAGAAAGAATATTTGTCAGGTATTATGATGGCGCCAATGTTTATTTCACCGACGAAAAAATAAACAAACAACCAAACACACACACACATACACACACACACACACACACACACACACACACACACACACACACACACACACACAGAAAGAAAGAAAAAAATTAAAAAAAATGCGAAAATGAAGAAAAGAAAAAACAACATGTCGACTGATATGCGTTTACCTCGTTGAAAGAGATGTTTTCACAGAAACACAATTCTGTTGCTTCTCATATCAAATAAACATAAACAAAGAAAAGAAGACCTGTCAGATTTTAGAAGTTTCTTTATACTGTCGTTCACCCAATACAAAGCTGGGGCGCCACTCCTTACAGGTTACGAATTATTTGGTTTGGCTGGTTTTCGTTTTACGGCATATCAACCTCAATGGGTCATTTAATGCCGA
Organism: Acanthosepion esculentum; assembly: GCA_964036315.1. Lineage (NCBI taxonomy): Eukaryota > Metazoa > Mollusca > Cephalopoda > Sepiida > Sepiidae > Acanthosepion > Acanthosepion esculentum. The sequence continues at coordinate 41,754,805 of OZ038503.1, forward strand.
CAAAATTTTTATTGTTGGTAATATTATTATTTTTTTTTAATCTATTTCTGGTAAAATTTTTCCTTCAAAAATTCAATTTCTGGTAATAATTTTCTTTCAAATATGGATCACTGGTAATATTTTTCTTTTTTCAAAAAATGTTTAGCTGGTAATATATTTTTTTCTTTTTTTTTTTTCTGTTTCAAAAATATATTGCTTATTTTCCCAAAAAGTTATAGCTGGTAATATTATTTTTTTTGAAAAAAACGTATAGCAGGTAATTTTTTTTTTTTAAACGTATAGCTGATAATATTATTTTTTCAAAAATGTATAGCTGGCAATATTATTTTTTCAAAAACGTATAGCTGCTAATATGATTTTTCCAAAAACGTAGAGCTGGTAATATCATTTTTTCAAAAGTGCACTGCTGGCAACATTATTCTTTCGAAAACGTATAGCTGGTAATACTATTTTTCCAAAAACGTATAGCCGGCAACCTTATTTTTTCAAAAACGGCCTTTTTGCTGGATGTAGTTTATCATCGTACCCAGGACGCAGATGTAGTTTATCGTCTTACACAGGACGTGGATGTAGTTTATCATCGTACCCAGGACGCAGATGTAGTTTATCGTCTTACACAGGACGTGGATGTAGTTTATCATCGTACCCAGGACGCAGATGTAGTTTATCGTCTTACACAGGACGTGGATGTAGTTTATCATCGTACCCAGGACGCAGATGTAGTTTATCGTCTTACACAGGACGTGGATGTAGTTTATCATCGTACCCAGGACGCAGATGTAGTTTATCGTCTTACACAGGACGTGGATGTAGTTTATCATCGTACCCAGGACGCAGATGTAGTTTATCGTCTTACACAGGACGTGGATGTAGTTTATCATCGTACCCAGGACGCAGATGTAGTTTATCGTCTTACACAGGACGTGGATGTAGTTTATCATCGTACCCAGGACGCAGATGTAGTTTATCGTCTTACACAGGACGTGGATGTAGTTTATCATCGTACCCAGGACGCAGATGTAGTTTATCGTCTTACACAGGACGTGGATGTAGTTTATCATCGTACCCAGGACGCAGATGTAGTTTATCGTCTTACACAGGACGTGGATGTAGTTTATCATCGTACCCAGGACGCAGATGTAGTTTATCGTCTTACACAGGACGTGGATGTAGTTTATCATCGTACCCAGGACGCAGATGTAGTTTATCGTCTTACACAGGACGTGGATGTAGTTTATCATCGTACCCAGGACGCAGATGTAGTTTATCGTCTTACACAGGACGTGGATGTAGTTTATCATCGTACCCAGGACGCAGATGTAGTTTATCGTCTTACACAGGACGTGGATGTAGTTTATCATCGTACCCAGGACGCAGATGTAGTTTATCGTCTTACACAGGACGTGGATGTAGTTTATCATCGTACCCAGGACGCAGATGTAGTTTATCGTCTTACACAGGACGTGGATGTAGTTTATCATCGTACCCAGGACGCAGATGTAGTTTATCGTCTTACACAGGACGTGGATGTAGTTTATCATCGTACCCAGGACGCAGATGTAGTTTATCGTCTTACACAGGACATGGGTTAGGAATTAAGGTCGTACATTAGTGGTTCCCAATTTTTTATTTTTCTCTGGGCCTCATTTTCGGAATGAAAATTTGCTTGCGCCTTACCAACTTTTATGTGATAAAAAGGACATTTAAAAATTAAAAAAACAAACAACGACTAATAGTGTGTTAACTATAATTTCAGTTATGTGCCATGCGTGATACGAGGCAGATTTTTTCCCGCATTAGGTTGCCATTTCTTTCTGTGGCAGACCAGTTGCCAATCAAGGCTATAAAACCCGGCCTGTCCTGCTACTTACCCATAGCTGGGGGAGAAGAAGAGGATTCATACTTATCCCAAGGGTATTAGCACGAAAGTGAATGCAATGGATTCTATTGGAATTCGAACTCGGCTCTCCGATTCCTCAATCCGAGCCGATATCCATTACTCCACCGTGATATAAAATAAATGCTATGATATGATTGAAACACAAATTTAATGAAAGGCATGAGATTGTTTTTGACAAGTAATCTCTTTTATATTAGGCCTAATATAAAACAAGCTCCCATCTCCTTATCAACACAAAGAAGTTTTACCCTTTTTTGGTTTTTGATATTTCTCAGAACTGAAAAGGCGCAAGCAGCCCTACGGCAAATAAGGTTCAGAGAAATGATATGTTATATACCGTATCTATGAACACTAATGGGTATGTCCCAACCCTCATAAATACTTTGGACACTATTGTAAATGGGGGTAATATGTTGTCTAAGTAGTCCACCATTAGCAGTGGTTTACCTACTTCACGCCGCTGACGAGTATTGTATTTTGTTGATGTTATAAAGATTACCATTTCACTTCCAACCTCCGTTTTGGTTATTCCTCATTCAGTAAACCTTTCTAGGTTACAACAGATATATAAGAAATGAAGTGGTGGTGTGACATCCGACCCCTTTCAGTCACGACGCCAATATGTGACGTCGGTCCTTTGTGACGGGCTAACCCTGGGACATCGGTTGAAGTCTTGTTGGGTTCTAGCACCAACTTGTCGTACTCGGCTCGCTTCCAACGCCTGGTCACCGAAGCAACTGCTTTAATCTCGATTCAACCTACCCACGTTGTGATTTGATCTTAGGTTGACGAGATCAATCAAACGTCGGGCCGTAGTGCCAGCCGAATCCTGGTCAAGGTGATACTGCACAATAAATGTAGACAAAAAAAAACAAAAGCACAAATAACAACTTCAAGGCGAGCGACTGGTTAGGAATAGTGATTAATTTTATGTCGGTTTGTTGAGTTACAGGAGTGCGTCTCTCTCTTTCTCTCCCAGCCCGAAGAAAAAAAAAAGTGGATTATAACACTTTTTGCTAGTTCTGGATGTCTGGATTGTTTTTCAATAAAGTCGGCTCTGGTGGAAAATATAAGTCAGACTTCTATAATTTGTTCTTGGTTAGAAGTCCAAGTCGAAAACTTGCTTTGGTGGGAAATCTAAAGTCGGACTTCAACAAATTTGTTCTTGGTTAGAAGTCTAAGTCGGAAGGCATGGAATCGTGCGGTCACCTGTGCGAGGTGTTATGTATCCGAGTCCCCTTGTCTCTTGGGCTCGACTGGATCTCTCTGCGAACTGCACTGCACTGCTCTCTCTTACTGTACTGACTGTATTCTCTCTCACTCACTGTCTGGACTGTCTAAAACACCCGAAGACGTTTGCTTATATGGACGCCGATCAAAACCTGGCGTGGGATCGGACGTGGTGTGGCCACCACGTTGATTTCAAATCCCCAATAAGGATTTTCTTTGTTTTCGGTCAGAAATATTTATCATTTTTGGAAATATTCTTCCACTCCCACCCTCTTCTCCTCTCATATGGGTATCTCACCATACTTTAGAGGGCGTCAACGGTTTTCCCACTTCCTCGCAGTAACATCTCACACCTATCCTCTCAATGGGCGGTGGCAGGCCTCCTCCCTGCGTCACATGATCACCTCCGCCTGGCTATTCGGCCAATAGGCGTCAAATGATAATCTCAATTTTTATCCAACTTCACGGCATATGGAATTCCTCAATCAAGTTTTTCGCCAACATTAAGTGGACGGAATTTTGGCGAAAATTGGGTTAATTAAGAAAGACACAATAACATGGCTCTTGTTATCACAAACGAATTTCAACAGAACACATGTCCTGTCCAGCTGACCTCTCCTCGATCCAGGGCCGGGCTCTGTGTGCGGTCGGCAGACGACCCACCGAATACTGATAACACAAGTTCGCCATCCTGACACAGCCAATGTTTTATCTGCCCAAAAGCTCTGGGATTCATCAACCAACCCCTACGACAATGACCATCAGAATTTTCGTGGGTGTCTTTTTTTCTTTTATCATCTAAGTTGTTAAGTCTTGTCCCTCTGTTTCTTTCTTTTCTTTCTCTTTTTCCTTCCTTTGTCCTCGCAGAGAATCTGGCATATCTCAGCACCAAACTTCAGCGAGAAAGTAAAAATGATTATCTTGATTCGCACTTGAAAATAACAAAACAAAAAAAATCTTTTCCGATCCCCCGTTTTGGGAAAATAACAAAACAAAAAGAATATCGCTCAGTATGTCTTTCGTTATATCTATCGGTCTAAGTTATCGTTCAGTATGTCTTTCGTTATATCTATCGGTTTAAGTAACCCCCGTAATTAACTTCTGTGGTTAATTAATTGGTTAATTAACCTGCCGTTTCTAAATAGTGTTACAGTGGTAGATTTTCAGGAACTAGAAAGAATGAAAGGAAAAAAAAGAAAGAAAGAATTCAAACGAGGTAAACGGTGAAAGAAAGTGATCAACTCAAAAATAAAAAGAAAGAAGGATCGAAACGAAAAAAAAAAAAAGAAGGAATAATAAAAGTGACGGAAAGAAAGAAAAACGAATAATAGAAAGGGAAAGATAAAAGAAAAGAAATTAAAGCAAAAGAGGCGATAAAAAAGACAAGAAAAAGAGAATGATATTGTTATATACCGTACCTATGAACACTAACGGATATGTCCCAGTCCTCATAAATACGTTGGACACTATTGTAAGTTGGGGTTAATATGCTGTCAAAGTAGTCCACCATTAGCAGTGGTTTACCTACTTCACGCCGTTGGCGAGTATTGTATTTTGTTGATGTTATAATGATTACCATTTCATTTCTAACCTCCGACTTGGTTATTTCTCATTCAGTATGCTTTTCTAGGATTACATGGTTAAAGGGAGATAACTGCGCATTCAAAGTCAGATTTTTTATCATTGATAACACTTTCCTCCAATTTGTGGATCCTAGTTACTATATTCTTAATACTTGATATAATGCAAAAATATCACAACGATAAAATCGGTCAATAATTATTTATAACTATTTATACTGTGACTCATGCATACAATTACAAGTAATCCATAATAATATTTAAAATTTTGAAATCATATTCATTTTTGGTATATGAATTTTTAAAAACTGTTTCTAAATCTTTGATTGTCTTTCAATCATTCCGTCTCATCTGCTATCCTCTTCCAGTGCACCTATGAGGCACACCACGTCGTTTGGGAAGCACTGTCGTAGACGGAGGAGGAAGAGGTGCATATTATGAAGAAATGTAGGATAGCAAACAGTTGACCCTAGCCTTGTCGTCAGCTTTATCAAGTATTCAAAAATTTAATTTCTTCTTTGCCGATCGCTTCCTTTATGACGATGGCGTTGATGACTGAAATTCGTCGGCAAGGTGCAGATTCGGGACTAGAAGCTTCAAGTTTCAGCAAACATGCTCATGCCATCCATTCTCTAACGCCATTTGGCTTTGCAAGAGTTGGATGGAGATGAAACAAGATCAAAGTAGATGAAAGTGCCGATGGCGTAATTTCTTTCTTACCAGGAAGTGACCCACACACTTGATTTCATGACCTTCCTCTACGGCACTTATGGAATGAGACATGCAGAATCCAGTTATGAAACTGCAACGGACTGCCGCTGACTCTGTTATAATTTCGAGTGGCGCTTTCACTAGCATGTCCATCATATGTAGTTCTCTTCATTCGCTGGTTCAACCGTTGAGATCTGCAAAAGTTTGATGGAGGTGGAACAAGATCAAAGTAGATGAAAGTGCCGATGGCGTGACTTTCTTTAAGGTGTTCCGCAACTTACAAGGAAGTGACCGACATATTTGATTTCATGACCTTCCTCTATGGCACATATGGAATGAGACATGCAGAAACCAGTTATGAAACTGCAACGGACTGCCGCTGACTCTGTTATAATTTCGAGTGGCGCTTTCACTAGCATGTCCATCATATGTAGTTCTCTTCATTCGCTGGTTCAACCGTTGAGATCTGCAAAAGTTTGATGGAGGTGGAACAAGATCAAAGTAGATGAAAGTGCCGATGGCGTGACTTTCTTTAAGGTGTTCCGCAACTTACAAGGAAGTGACCGACATATTTGATTTCATGACCTTCCTCTATGGCACATATGGAATGAGACATGCAGAATCCAGTTATGAAACTGCAACGGACTGCCGCTGACTCTGTTGTAATTTCGAGTGGCGCTTTCACTAGCATGTCCATCATATGTAGTTCTCTTCATTCGCTGGTTCAACCGTTGAGATCTGCAAAAGTTTGATGGAGGTGGAACAAGATCAAAGTAGATGAAAGTGCCGATGGCGTGACTTTCTTTAAGGTGTTCCGCAACTTACAAGGAAGTGACCGACATATTTGATTTCATGACCTTCCTCTATGGCACATATGGAATGAGACATGCAGAAACCAGTTATGAAACTGCAACGGACTGCCGCTGACTCTGTTGTAATTTCGAGTGGCGCTTTCACTAGCATGTCCATCATATGTAGTTCTCTTCATTTGCTGGTTCAACCGTTGAGATCTGCAAAAGTTTGATGGAGGTGGAACAAGATCAAAGTAGATGAAAGTGCCGATGGCGTGACTTTCTTTAAGGTGTTCCGCAACTTACAAGGAAGTGACCGACATATTTGATTTCATGACCTTCCTCTATGGCACATATGGAATGAGACATGCAGAAACCAGTTATGAAACTGCAACGGACTGCCGCTGACTCTGTTATAATTTCGAGTGGCGCTTTCACTAGCATGTCCATCATATGTAGTTCTCTTCATTCGCTGGTTCAACCGTTGAGATCTGCAAAAGTTTGATGGAGGTGGAACAAGATCAAAGTAGATGAAAGTGCCGATGGCGTGACTTTCTTTAAGGTGTTCCGCAACTTACAAGGAAGTGACCGACATATTTGATTTCATGACCTTCCTCTATGGCACATATGGAATGAGACATACAGAAACCAGTTATGAAACTGCAACGGACTGCCGCTGACTCTGTTATAATTTCGAGTGGCGCTTTCACTAGCATGTCCATCATATGTAGTTCTCTTCATTCGCTGGTTCAACCGTTGAGATCTGCAAAAGTTTGATGGAGGTGGAACAAGATCAAAGTAGATGAAAGTGCCGATGGCGTGACTTTCTTTAAGGTGTTCCGCAACTTACAAGGAAGTGACCGACATATTTGATTTCATGACCTTCCTCTATGGCACATATGGAATGAGACATGCAGAATCCAGTTATGAAACTGCAACGGACTGCCGCTGACTCTGTTGTAATTTCGAGTGGCGCTTTCACTAGCATGTCCATCATATGTAGTTCTCTTCATTCGCTGGTTCAACCGTTGAGATCTGCAAAAGTTTGATGGAGGTGGAACAAGATCAAAGTAGATGAAAGTGCCGATGGCGTGACTTTCTTTAAGGTGTTCCGCAACTTACAAGGAAGTGACCGACATATTTGATTTCATGACCTTCCTCTATGGCACATATGGAATGAGACATGCAGAAACCAGTTATGAAACTGCAACGGACTGCCGCTGACTCTGTTATAATTTCGAGTGGCGCTTTCACTAGCATGTCCATCATATGTAGTTCTCTTCATTTGCTGGTTCAACCGTTGAGATCTGCAAAAGTTTGATGGAGGTGGAACAAGATCAAAGTAGATGAAAGTGCCGATGGCGTGACTTTCTTTAAGGTGTTCCGCAACTTACAAGGAAGTGACCGACATATTTGATTTCATGACCTTCCTCTATGGCACATATGGAATGAGACATGCAGAAACCAGTTATGAAACTGCAACGGTCTGCCGCTGACTCTGTTGCAATTTCGAGTGGCGCTTTCACTAGCATGTCCATCATATGTAGTTCTCTTCATTCGCTGGTTCAACCGTTGAGATCTGCAAAAGTTTGATGGAGGTGGAACAAGATCAAAGTAGATGAAAGTGCCGATGGCGTGACTTTCTTTAAGGTGATCCGCAACTTACAAGGAAGTGACCGACATATTTGATTTCATGACCTTCCTCTATGGCACATATGGAATGAGACATGCAGAATCCAGTTATGAAACTGCAACGGACTGCCGCTGACTCTGTTGTAATTTCGAGTGGTGCTTTCACTAGCATGTCCATCATATGTAGTTCTCTTCATTCGCTGGTTCAACCGTTGAGATCTGCAAAAGTTTGATGGAGGTGGAACAAGATCAAAGTAGATGAAAGTGCCGATGGCGTGACTTTCTTTAAGGTGTTCCGCAACTTACAAGGAAGTGACCGACATATTTGATTTCATGACCTTCCTCTATGGCACATATGGAATGAGACATGCAGAAACCAGTTATGAAACTGCAACGGACTGCCGCTGACTCTGTTGTAATTTCGAGTGGCGCTTTCACTAGCATGTCCATCATATGTAGTTCTCTTCATTCGCTGGTTCAACCGTTGAGATCTGCAAAAGTTTGATGGAGGTGGAACAAGATCAAAGTAGATGAAAGTGCCGATGGCGTGACTTTCTTTAAGGTGTTCCGCAACTTACAAGGAAGTGACCGACATATTTGATTTCATGACCTTCCTCTATGGCACATATGGAATGAGACATGCAGAAACCAGTTATGAAACTGCAACGGACTGCCGCTGACTCTGTTGTAATTTCGAGTGGCGCTTTCACTAGCATGTCCATCATATGTAGTTCTCTTCATTCGCTGGTTCAACCGTTGAGATCTGCAAAAGTTTGATGGAGGTGGAACAAGATCAAAGTAGATGAAAGTGCCGATGGCGTGACTTTCTTTAAGGTGTTCCGCAACTTACAAGGAAGTGACCGACATATTTGATTTCATGACCTTCCTCTATGGCACATATGGAATGAGACATGCAGAAACCAGTTATGAAACTGCAACGGACTGCCGCTGACTCTGTTGTAATTTCGAGTGGCGCTTTCACTAGCATGTCCATCATATGTAGTTCTCTTCATTCGCTGGTTCAACCGTTGAGATCTGCAAAAGTTTGATGGAGGTGGAACAAGATCAAAGTAGATGAAAGTGCCGATGGCGTGACTTTCTTTAAGGTGTTCCGCAACTTACAAGGAAGTGACCGACATATTTGATTTCATGACCTTCCTCTACGGCACATATGGAATGAGACATGCAGAATCCAGTTATGAAACTGCAACGGACTGCCGCTGACTCTGTTGTAATTTCGAGTGGCGCTTTCACTAGCATGTCCATCATATGTAGTTCTCTTCATTCGCTGGTTCAACCGTTGAGATCTGCAAAAGTTTGATGGAGGTGGAACAAGATCAAAGTAGATGAAAGTGCCGATGGCGTGACTTTCTTTAAGGTGTTCCGCAACTTACAAGGAAGTGACCGACATATTTGATTTCATGACCTTCCTCTATGGCACATATGGAATGAGACATGCAGAATCCAGTTATGAAACTGCAACGGACTGCCACTGACTCTGTTGTAATTTCGAGTGGCGCTTTCTGTAGCATGTCCGTTATACGTAGTCTTATTCCCCCGTTGGTTCAACAGTTGAGATCTGCAAAAGTTTGATGGAGGTGGAACAAGATCAAAGTAGATGAAAGTGCCGATGGCGTGACTTTCTTTAAGGTGTTCCGCAACTTACAAGGAAGTGACCGACATATTTGATTTCATGACCTTCCTCTACGGCACTTATGGAATGAGACATGCAGAATCCAGTTATGAAACTGTAACGGACTGCCGCTGACTCTGTTGTAATTTCGAGTGGCGCTTTCACTAGCATGTCCATCATATGTAGTTCTCTTCATTCGCTGGTTCAACCGTTGAGATCTGCAAAAGTTTGATGGAGGTGGAACAAGATCAAAGTAGATGAAAGTCCCGATGGCGTGACTTTCTTTAAGGTGTTCCGCAACTTACAAGGAAGTGACCGACATATTTGATTTCATGACCTTCCTCTATGGCACATATGGAATGAGACATGCAGAATCCAGTTATGAAACTGCAACGGACTGCCACTGACTCTGTTGTAATTTCGAGCGGCGCTTTCTGTAGCATGTCCGTTATACGTAGTCTTATTCCCCCGTTGGTTCAACAGTTGAGATCTGCAAAAGTTTGATGGAGGTGGAACAAGATCAAAGTAGATGAAAGTGCCGATGGCGTGACTTTCTTTAAGGTGTTCCGCAACTTACAAGGAAGTGACCGACATATTTGATTTCATGACCTTCCTCTATGGCACATATGGAATGAGACATGCAGAAACCAGTTATGAAACTGCAACAGACTGCCGCTGACTCTGTTGTAATTTCCAGTGGCGCTTTCACTAGCATGTCCATCATATGTAGTTCTCTTCATTCGCTGGTTCAACCGTTGAGATCTGCAAAAGTTTGATGGAGGTGGAACAAGATCAAAGTAGATGAAAGTGCCGATGGCGTGACTTTCTTTAAGGTGTTCCGCAACTTACAAGGAAGTGACCGACATATTTGATTTCATGACCTTCCTCTACGGCACATATGGAATGAGACATGCAGAATCCAGTTATGAAACTGCAACGGACTGCCGCTGACTCTGTTGTAATTTCGAGTGGCGCTTTCACTAGCATGTCCATCATATGTAGTTCTCTTCATTCGCTGGTTCAACCGTTGAGATCTGCAAAAGTTTGATGGAGGTGGAACAAGATCAAAGTAGATGAAAGTGCCGATGGCGTGACTTTCTTTAAGGTGTTCCGCAACTTACAAGGAAGTGACCGACATATTTGATTTCATGACCTTCCTCTACGGCACATATGGAATGAGACATGCAGAATCCAGTTATGAAACTGCAACGGACTGCCGCTGACTCTGTTGTAATTTCGAGTGGCGCTTTCACTAGCATGTCCATCATATGTAGTTCTCTTCATTCGCTGGTTCAACCGTTGAGATCTGCAAAAGTTTGATGGAGGTGGAACAAGATCAAAGTAGATGAAAGTGCCGATGGCGTGACTTTCTTTAAGGTGTTCCGCAACTTACAAGGAAGTGACCGACATATTTGATTTCATGACCTTCCTCTATGGCACATATGGAATGAGACATGCAGAATCCAGTTATGAAACTGCAACGGACTGCCACTGACTCTGTTGTAATTTCGAGTGGCGCTTTCTGTAGCATGTCCGTTATACGTAGTCTTATTCCCCCGTTGGTTCAACAGTTGAGATCTGCAAAAGTTTGATGGAGGTGGAACAAGATCAAAGTAGATGAAAGTGCCGATGGCGTGACTTTCTTTAAGGTGTTCCGCAACTTACAAGGAAGTGACCGACATATTTGATTTCATGACCTTCCTCTACGGCACTTATGGAATGAGACATGCAGAATCCAGTTATGAAACTGCAACGGACTGCCGCTGACTCTGTTGTAATTTTGAGTGGCGCTTTCACTAGCATGTCCATCATATGTAGTTCTCTTCATTCGCTGGTTCAACCGTTGAGATCTGCAAAAGTTTGATGGAGGTGGAACAAGATCAAAGTAGATGAAAGTGCCGATGGCGTGACTTTCTTTAAGGTGTTCCGCAACTTACAAGGAAGTGACCGACATATTTGATTTCATGACCTTCCTCTATGGCACATATGGAATGAGACATGCAGAATCCAGTTATGAAACTGCAACGGACTGCCACTGACTCTGTTGTAATTTCGAGCGGCGCTTTCTGTAGCATGTCCGTTATACGTAGTCTTATTCCCCCGTTGGTTCAACAGTTGAGATCTGCAAAAGTTTGATGGAGGTGGAACAAGATCAAAGTAGATGAAAGTGCCGATGGCGTGACTTTCTTTAAGGTGTTCCGCAACTTACAAGGAAGTGACCGACATATTTGATTTCATGACCTTCCTCTATGGCACATATGGAATGAGACATGCAGAAACCAGTTATGAAACTGCAACGGACTGCCGCTGACTCTGTTGTAATTTCGAGTGGCGCTTTCACTAGCATGTCCATCATATGTAGTTCTCTTCATTCGCTGGTTCAACCGTTGAGATCTGCAAAAGTTTGATGGAGGTGGAACAAGATCAAAGTAGATGAAAGTGCCGATGGCGTGACTTTCTTTAAGGTGTTCCGCAACTTACAAGGAAGTGACCGACATATTTGATTTCATGACCTTCCTCTACGGCACATATGGAATGAGACATGCAGAATCCAGTTATGAAACTGCAACGGACTGCCGCTGACTCTGTTGTAATTTTGAGTGGCGCTTTCACTAGCATGTCCATCATATGTAGTTCTCTTCATTCGCTGGTTCAACCGTTGAGATCTGCAAAAGTTTGATGGAGGTGGAACAAGATCAAAGTAGATGAAAGTGCCGATGGCGTGACTTTCTTTAAGGTGTTCCGCAACTTACAAGGAAGTGACCGACATATTTGATTTCATGACCTTCCTCTATGGCACATATGGAATGAGACATGCAGAATCCAGTTATGAAACTGCAACGGACTGCCACTGACTCTGTTGTAATTTCGAGTGGCGCTTTCTGTAGCATGTCCGTTATACGTAGTCTTATTCCCCCGTTGGTTCAACAGTTGAGATCTGCAAAAGTTTGATGGAGGTGGAACAAGATCAAAGTAGATGAAAGTGCCGATGGCGTGACTTTCTTTAAGGTGTTCCGCAACTTACAAGGAAGTGACCGACATATTTGATTTCATGACCTTCCTCTATGGCACATATGGAATGAGACATGCAGAATCCAGTTATGAAACTGCAACGGACTGCCGCTGACTCTGTTGTAATTTCGAGTGGCGCTTTCACTAGCATGTCCATCATATGTAGTTCTCTTCATTCGCTGGTTCAACCGTTGAGATCTGCAAAAGTTTGATGGAGGTGGAACAAGATCAAAGTAGATGAAAGTGCCGATGGCGTGACTTTCTTTAAGGTGTTCCGCAACTTACAAGGAAGTGACCGACATATTTGATTTCATGACCTTCCTCTATGGCACATATGGAATGAGACATGCAGAAACCAGTTATGAAACTGCAACGGACTGCCGCTGACTCTGTTGTAATTTCGAGTGGCGCTTTCACTAGCATGTCCATCATATGTAGTTCTCTTCATTCGCTGGTTCAACCGTTGAGATCTGCAAAAGTTTGATGGAGGTGGAACAAGATCAAAGTAGATGAAAGTGCCGATGGCGTGACTTTCTTTAAGGTGTTCCGCAACTTACAAGGAAGTGACCGACATATTTGATTTCATGACCTTCCTCTGTGGCACATATGGAATGAGACATGCAGAATCCAGTTATGAAACTGCAACGGACTGCCGCTGACTCTGTTGTAATTTCGAGTGGCGCTTTCACTAGCATGTCCATCATATGTAGTTCTCTTCATTCGCTGGTTCAACCGTTGAGATCTGCAAAAGTTTGATGGAGGTGGAACAAGATCAAAGTAGATGAAAGTGCCGATGGCGTGACTTTCTTTAAGGTGTTCCGCAACTTACAAGGAAGTGACCGACATATTTGATTTCATGACCTTCCTCTACGGCACTTATGGAATGAGACATGCAGAATCCAGTTATGAAACTGCAACGGACTGCCGCTGACTCTGTTGTAATTTCGAGTGGCGCTTTCACTAGCATGTCCATCATATGTAGTTCTCTTCATTCGCTGGTTCAACCGTTGAGATCTGCAAAAGTTTGATGGAGGTGGAACAAGATCAAAGTAGATGAAAGTGCCGATGGCGTGACTTTCTTTAAGGTGTTCCGCAACTTACAAGGAAGTGACCGACATATTTGATTTCATGACCTTCCTCTACGGCACTTATGGAATGAGACATGCAGAATCCAGTTATGAAACTGCAACGGACTGCCGCTGACTCTGTTGTAATTTCGAGTGGCGACTAAAAGAAGGCAAAGATTATAGGGATCGTTTGGTTTGTTTTGTTTTACGGTATATCAACCTCAATGGGTTATTTAATGCCGACAAAATTTTTATTGCTAGTAATATTATTTTTTTCAAAAATGTATTAGTGGTAATATTTTTTTCCTTCAAAAATATATTCAGGTAATATTTTTTCTTCAAAAAATCTATTTCTGGTAATACTTTTTCTTCAAAAATGTATCGCTGGTAACTTTTCATTTCACAAATGTATTGCTGGTAATATTTTTTTTCAAAAATGTATTGCTGGTAATATTTTTTTTCAAAAATGTATAGCTGGTAATATTTTTATTTCACAAATGTATAGCTGGTAATATTTTTTTTCACAAATGTATAGCTGGTAATATTTTTTTTCAAAAATGTATTGCTGGTAATATTTTTTTTCAAAAATGTTTTGCTGGTAATATTTTTTTTCAAAAATGTATAGCTGGTAATATTTTTATTTCACAAATGTATAGCTGGTAATATTTTTTTTCAAAAATGTATTGCTGGTAATAATTTTTTACAACGTATTTCTGGAATTAAAACCTATTTTTTACACTTTCATAGTGTTTTGACCCCAGTTTGGGGGGTCAATTATTTGCCCATAGCTGGGACTCTAGGGTGGACCTGGGAACACCAGCAATTTAGAGGTGGCTCCACACTCCTCAAAGCCTCCTGATCAGAGGCCTTGCTTTTGGATGTAGTTTATCGTCTTACCCAGAACGCGGATGTAATTTATCGTCATATCCAGAACAGTTGTAGGGGTCGAGGAAGCAACTTTCAAGAAAAAACTGTTTCATTTGAACGTCTTTCTTACCAAGAAACTCTGAAATTTTATTTACTTCTTATCTACTTATCTGTTTTATTTTCTTTTAATAGGAGTAGATAGTTTTACATAGCGTCCAATTAAAAATCATTTCCGGTTTTTTGAACAGGATTTTTCTTTTAAGCATTTCACCCCTAGCAAGGCAGGAGTGCCACTAGCACGCAGGGGGTTATGGGGAGTGAAAGCGAGAGAAAAGAGTGAGTATAGGAGGTACTGAGGAAAAAAGAAAAACGGACAGGGATCAAGGCAGTGGAAGATGGCGATTGATGTTGCATTTAAATGTTTGACGGTTGTAGTTATCAAATGGAAAGGAGTTCCACAGGTGGGAAGTGCGAGTAGACCAGTTGCCATCCAAAATGTTTATGCCCAGAAACATCCACTAATATCTGTAACACCTTAATTTTTAATTTTGCCTCTAAAATACATGTCTCCATGTTCAAATCTTAGTCTTGCAAACATTGTCATTTCCAAAAGAGGAAAATCATGTTAGCATCATGTCCTTAGATTTTTGTTATTAATTTGACATTCAACTTTTTACAATTCTTAATGAACTTCATTTTATTATATAAATGATGAAAATGTTTGTTACACTGATCCCGATGTTAATAGCTTGAAATAAACAATCAAAGAATAGTTTGCTTATCATAAGAAAAGCATTAACAAAATTCATTGCCAAAGAAACTTATTATAAGAAGAGAATGGGTGATGAAAATATTTCTTTCTACTCAGTCTGTCCTGCTATTTACCCATGGCATGAAGAAGAGGATTCATACCTTTCCCAAGGGTATTAGCACATAAGTGAATGCAATGGATTCAACTAGAATTCGAACTCGGCTCTCCCCAATCCAAGCCGCTATTCCTTATTCCACCGTCTACTTATTTTTAATAGAATCCTCTTGTAATTACGGACAAGTTCCTTAGTATCCTTATTAAAGGAAGAGAGAAAATTACCATGTTGATGCATATTCATTTATTCCGAGTACTTTCAACATTAGCACAATGTCATCATCAGGGTGTTGTTTTTTCTAAGATACTGACGTGGCAGATCTTTTCATGGAGTAGGTTGCCATTTCTTTCTGTGGTGGACCAGTTTCCATCCAAGGCTATAGAACCCAGTCTGTCATGCTATTTACCCATAGCTGGAAGGAGAAGAAGAAAATTCATACCTTTCCCAAGAGTATTAGCACGTAAGTGAATGTAATGGATTCGACTGGAATTCGAACTCGACTCTCCTCAATCCGAGCCGCTATTCCTTACTCCACCATCTACTTATTTTTTTAATAGGATCCTCTTGTAATTGTTATTAAAGGAAGAAATAAAATTACCATGTTGATGCATATTCATTTTATTCCGAGTACTTTCGACAGTAGCACAATGGTCTTGATTTTTCTAAGACAAAAAATTGACCTTATGATAAAATTTAAAATTGTACAGTACATAGACTTAGAGTTTTTTACTGCACACATAAATAATTGATTTTCAGAAGATCACAAAAACTTTATCTTAGAACCCGGTCTGTCCTGCTATTTACCTATAACTGGAAGGGGATTCCTATCTTTCCCAAGGATATCAGCACGTAAGTTAATGCAATGGATTCGACTGGAATTCGAACTCGGCTCTTCGATTCTTCAATCCGAGCCGCTTACCATTACACCACTGTGCCTGCTCGTGCTAAAGAAACCAAAAACCATAATTTTCATTTGTTTTCTGCAAATCTTTTTCAACCTCTGTCTGAAGGAGAAATATATCCCTTGTCTATGGAATGTTTCAGATTTATGAACTGTTTTCAGGAATGCGGGTGAGTGTCAGAATATCGTCCCAAATGCCTCCAATATCTCATCAGCAAACCTTGAAAGGTGCTGAAGCGATCGCAGGTTTAAAATCAGAAATTTTCTTTTTCCTAGGGAGATGTCCTAACAAGGACTAAGAGATTTCCCTCTCCCAGTTGTTTAACCGAGCGCGTGGATACCAAATCATGCACTTCTATGTCCTCACGACACAGATACATATATATTTTACATGCGTATACATATATACCGGGTGTAAGAGCAAAATTGTTCAAATCGTGGAGCAGCATGCGATAATTGTCCATTCCACAAAACTTTTAATGTCTAAAAAACCACTAAACTAACCGAGTCTCTTTTCTTCAAGTTTTCAGATCAGACGTTTAGCCATCTTGACACGATTTGTCGTAAGAATCACTGAAAAGCCCTTTCAGTTATTCAGTTAGAAAGAGAAGAGTTTAAAATCATTTTGTGTCAGCCTCACTGTGTCTTCTCAATTGAGCAATGGTGAGAGGGAAAAGGTCATTCAAGCCTTCAGTAATGGTAGCAACATTCATAATCTGGCTTCCATCTTCAAAGTCCATCCAAGAACCACCAAGAGAACGGTGAATAAGTTTAAAAAATAGAGAGGAAAACTGAATCAGGAAGTCACAAGAGTAAGAAGGATCATTATTTCAGCTTAGAGCTAAATACATTCTTATTGTTTAAAGTAGAGTCTAATAGTGTTATAAAATCCTCGGAGAATTCCAGTAAGATATCTTTAATCATTTCTAAGATACAATGTTTCAATGCTTAATGTAACAAATGGACAATTTTGCTGTTACACACACACACACACACACACACACACACACACACACACACACACACACACACACACACACATACACACACACACACACACACACGCACACACACACACATATATATATATATATTATTGTCATCTACAGACAGACTGTTTTGCTGTATAACAGCTTTTCAGTGTGGTTAGACGTCCGGTTGCCTCTAGCTAGGGTCGAAATCCGACTGGCGTCAGTCAGTCGGAAATTCTCCCACTAAGCCGTCGGCGCACGACAGGGATATACACATTTTTCCTCTTCGGTAGCACGACTCTGATTTTCATGCACAACGCTATCTTCAGGTGATGAAACTTTACATAATTTAAAAAAACTGTTAAATTGTATTTAAAGTAAACAGAAATATAGAAAAAGTGCAAAAACACACATTCACACAACTTAAATACTTCAAGTTACAAAGGTAGAATTATAATTTAAATGCAAACATACACATTTAAGAAATTATAAAAATAATACAAAGTCACGCAGAAATATAATGGCACATCTACATAAGTAAATTAGACGTTTTTTCAACTCTATCATATTCGTCTAATCTGTGACTGTGAGCACGAGTCTTCCTTTAAGGGATGATGTATTGAGTTGTGTTCAGCCAAATGAAATGTAAGTCTTTTATATTATATTACATAAAAACAATAACAAGCAAAAACTACAAATCCTTGAAGCCCTTTATATCAGAGAGTTAAAGCCCCAAATAAATAAAGTCAACGATGAGTATAGCAACAAAGTTCTTAAATGCTTATGAAAAGAAAAAAAAAGAAAAAAATATATACGTATGATAAAAATCAAAAAGAAGTTACTCCTCTTATACTGAAAAAAATTGCCCCAAAAGAACACTTGAACTTTGAACTTTGAAATCTAGAACGCTGCATCAGCAGTAAAAAAACGAACAATTCAAATGTTTTAAATTCATAGAAACACAAATACATACTCACAGACAACTTAACCCAGCGAAGACAGTCTCAGATGAGATTGAAAGTACTTGGGGAAATAAAAAACATTCGAAAGAAAATTTTGGTATTTTTCTTACTTAGTTTTCTAAATCTACCAAAAAATTAATCCGCGAACTTGAAAGGATCACCCACGAAAACTAATCGACGTATATATATATATATATATATATATATATATATATATATATATATATATATATATATATATATATATATATATTTATTAATGCATGTTTCATTAAATAATATAGACAAGTTTTGTCTATTTATTTTAAGTAAGTTCCTTTCGTATGGTCTGATAAGCTTAATCACATTATCATTTCGCTTCCTTGGCTCGTAAATAAGAGTTTGTAGTTGCTTTGAGCTTATTCAAACAGCAAGGGCGGGCCATTATTGTGGTTTCGTATATGTGTTGTTTGATTTATCAAAATCGTCATCTTTGATAATGGCTTATGTAAGCCGAAAGCTTAGATTGGATTCAAACATGTGTCAATATGGTGTTTTCCCTTCGTCTTTCAACGATAATGCGATTAAGCTTATCAGACAATACGAAAGGAACTTACTTAAAATAAATAGACAAAACTTGTCTATATTATTTAATGAAACATGCATTAATGAAAAATTGCTGCCGAAATATACACAATATATATATATATATATATATATATATATATATATATATATATATATATATATATATATATATATATATATATATATATATATATATATATATATAAACAGTGGGGGAAAACAAATATTCGTACACATACATTTTTTTTACTGCTTATGCAGCGTTCCAGATTTCAAAACTTTTCAAAAGAAAATTTTGGTATTTTTCTTACTCAATTTTCTAAGTCAACCCAAAAAAAGAATCCGCGATCTTGAAAGGACTACAACGAAAACTAATCGACATGATATGTCTAAATTATTTAACCAAACGTGTTTGAATATATATATGTATATCTATGGGGAAATTATATGACAACCTGGAAAAGGTTTATTTGTGACGCGTTTCGTCCTTCAGGAATTCAACTGACTGTTGATGACCATGTGATCAAGGCAGTGATTTTCAACCAGGGTTCCGCGGAACCCTAGCGTTCCGCCAGTAAAGCCCAGGGGTTCCGCAAGAAGTTACACAAGTACTATGATTGACAGTAATTTTTAATTCTCCTGTGTAGATATGTGTGTTTAGGTACCTGCACTAAATCAATAACAAAACAGCATAGTATGAATAAAAAAAGGTCGTGTGTGTCTGTCAAAAACACGACCCTATATTAAAGATTTGTGCAAGAAACATCAGGCTCAAGTTTCTCATTGAATTTTTAATGAAAATAAATGTAATCCATTTAAACCGAAGTTTTTTAATACATGTGTAATAACCGTAGAAGCAAGATTAAAATTGCATATGTACGTATACAATATTTTTACTGTTTGTCTTTGTATTTTTTTTGTAAATAAATCTGAAGATGACTATTTTTATTTTATTTTAATAATTGAAAGCTTTTTTTTGCATAAGACAATTAATTTATTGCAGGGGTTCCTCGAGCTACTGGAATGTTTCCTTGTCGTTCCGCTCCAGCAAAAAGGTTGAAAACCACTGCCCCAGACATTTACGTCGAATTGAATAATTTTCTTCTTTGATCAGAGTAGCATTTTTTACGTCAAAATTGTGGTCAGTCTCAATCAACGCATTTGACGTATTGTTATGTAAAATGTCCCTTTTGTGTTCATATAATCTTTTATTTAGATTCCTTGAGGTTTATAATAATAATAGATAATGTATATATAATTCTGTGACTTCTGTTAGTCTGTCGAAACCAAATCATGGGGAGAATTGCAAAGAGGTTACAAAGTACAGTTGGTTTTACTAGTGCGTAGTTTAGTACAATAAACTGTCATACATCTTTTATGAAAAATTAAATGTTTTATTTTTTAACATACAAAATGCTCCCACTATTTTAAAAACAATTTAATGATTAAAATAACAAATACTTACTTAATAAAAATGCAATATTGTTTTTGCATATTTTTTCTTTATACAAAAATCCTGTTTCCAGTTCGGCCTGTGTTTGCGAGAACAATAAACAAATGACAGGGCCAAATGCTTCAAAACGTTGGAATTTGGTTTCAGAAAGAAATATTTATGCATGGCCAATTATATGTTGTATGCTCAAGAGTTAGAAATCCTAAGAATTTATTCTTCGCTGTTAAAAAGGAAAAAAAAAGAAGAAATTTTCTTAAATATTGTTTATCATGAAGTTCTATCAAATTAAATTAAAGAAGTTATTCAAGCGCGAAGTAGATTTTTTTGTCAAAGTATTTTTCCAAACAAATCGGGTTATTCAAATTCTATCAGTGGATTTGCGAAATTAAACGAAACGTAGAGCTCGACAAAAACTTCAACAATACTAAATACTATACAATGTCTTACTGTACAGCAAATGGCTAACTCCATCGGCATTAGTTCTGGTTCAGTTTCTACTGTTTTAACTGAGATCTTCGGGATGAGCAAGCTGTCTGTAAGATGGTTCGTTTATTTGGAGAAGAAACTGCAAATCATAGAATTTAATAACGCAAGAGAAATAAGATGAAAGAAATACGAGTTAAAGATTAATAATATTTGACAAGGCTTCTTCTAAGATATTCTAACAATGTCACTCCTAATCCCACCTGTATCAATAAATGAAGAGAAACAAATTGAAAGCAACCCTCGTCAAAAATTAATGCCGTAAATACGATATAGTGCAAGTTTTATGATCATGTATATTTTTAGGTAAAAAAAGGCAGTTGCATTATACATAGGTAACTTTTTGAAGAGGTGACCGCTTGCACTATACATAGGTAAAAAAAGGTAGTTGCATTATACATTGGTAACTTTTTGGAAGAGGTGACCGCTTGCACTATTTTTTACTGAAGGGGTTAAGATTAATGCAAAAAGTTCAGGGGTCTCACTATACATAAAATCGGTTTATACACGAGTATATAATTATCGATCATGCTTCATCGAAGAAGTCTAAATATTATTATTACGAATAGGAGTTGTATATAGCAAGCAAGAGACATAAGATGATGGAAATCAGTCAGTTATGTGTCATGGGTGATACACGCCTAGGCGATCATGTATCTTTCGATACATGACTGACAAGGCAGATTTTTTTCCGCATTAGGTTGCCATTTCTTTTTGCGGTAGACCAGTTGCCATCCAAGGCTATAGAATATTTACTGGGGGAGGAGAAGAGGATACATACCTTTGCCAATGATATTAGCACATAAATTAGCTTGTTATAGTTAAGAGAAGTTTTACAAATAGATGCCAACTTGTTGAAGGCCAAGTAAAATGCAAATTTCAAGCACTTTTCTGTATTACATAAGACGATATTCCTAAACATCTATTTTTGATGTGAAAATCAAAACAATCCTCAAATAAAAGAACAGTAATGAAAGACAGTTAATTAATGAATTATTTAAACCAGAAGAGTGAGATTGCTAAGAAGTAGATAACATATAATACACATATTAAGTCCCTAGTGTGTAAATTATTATAAAGTAGAACTGGTACTTTTTAATCTCTGAATTCCTGGTAGAACTGAGCTCCAATTTCGCATTGATTCATATAGATTCCATAATATCAGTCAGTTATGTGCCATGCGGGATACACGAATAGGCGATAATGCATCTTTCGATACATGACTGACGAGGCAGATTATTTTCTCGCAGTAGGTTGCCATTTCTTTCTGCAGTAGACCAGTTGCCATCCAAGTCTATCTATAGAACCCGATCTGTCTTGCTATTTGCCCATAGCTGAAGGGAGAAGAAGAGGATTCATACCTTTCCCAAGGGTATTAGAACGTAAGTGAATGTAATGGAGTCGACTGGAATTTGAACTCCTCAATCCCAGTCGCTACCCATTACTCCACCGTAATTCTTAATTTTTTTTTATATTGTTAGTTATGTGCCATGCGTGATACACGCTTAGGCGATCACGTATTTTTCGATACATGACTGACAAAGCATTTCTTCCCGCAGTAGTTTGTTATTTCTTTCTGCAGTAGACCAGTTGTCATCCAAGGCTACAGAACCCGGTCTGTCCTACTATTTACCCATAGCTGGGGCGGGGGTTGAGAAGAAGAGGATTCATACCTTTTCCAAGGGAATTAGCACGTAAATGAATGTAATGGATTCCACTGGATGAGAGAAATATGAGTCAAAAACTAATGATAATTGACAAAGCTTCATCTATGAAAGTCGAACATTTACACTGATATTCAGTACAGAACAAAAATTGCTAAGAGTAATGCGCATGCGCACGCATGCGTAGATGCATACAAAAACAAGCATCTTGACACAGGCAAACGCGTACATTCTCCTCCAGCACAGTAAAAATTGAGAACAACGGAGAATTCAATAAGCACAATGCATTCACTGATCTGTTTGTGTGAATGTTGAACACTGTAAATGTCGTTTCGGTCGGGGAAATACTGAGAGTTATTCATCTTCTTTTATTGTCGTCTACGGAGATTATTTCCCCTTATTGAGAACGCTAATTCGCAAACGTTCTCAGCTTTGGGATGTGAATTGCATTGCCAAATCCGAACTCGAGAAAACTTCCCGTTGGAATGAGCTCATTGCTTGCCAACCTTGAACTCATCGTAAAGTACAAACTACACCATTGCATCAAAATAACAGCAACAAATTACTCAACACTTTCTTCTTCTTGTTCTTCTTGTTCTTCTTGTTCTTGTTCTTCTTCTTCTTGTTCTTCTTCTTGTTCTTCTTCTTCTTGTTCTTCTTCTTCTTGTTCTTCTTCTTCTTCTTCTTCTTCTTCTTCTTTCATTCTATGCTAATGAACAGCATTAGAGCTCCTCTCTGCATTATACGAATAACGCAGTCTATTTCTATCTATCTATCTATCTATCTATCTATCTATCTATCTATCTATCTATCTATCTGTCTATCTATCTATCTATCTATCTATCTATCTATCTATCTATCTATGACTTGTTTTCCATCTATCTACCTATGACTGTCCGTATCTATCTATCTATCTATCTATCTATCTATCTATCTATCTATCTATCTATCTATCTATCTGTTTGATCTGTGAAAACTAGATCTATTCCGAACGGATGTAACAGTAATCCAGAATTTGAAATTCGAGGAAAAACACCAGCATACAGCTAATAAATGAATTGGGTAGGTAAACAAAAATAGAAAAGATGTAAGACAAGGATGCACCTTCTCGCCGGATTTACTCAACCTTTACAGCGAAGAGAGCT
Source organism: Acanthosepion esculentum (assembly GCA_964036315.1). NCBI lineage: Eukaryota > Metazoa > Mollusca > Cephalopoda > Sepiida > Sepiidae > Acanthosepion > Acanthosepion esculentum. The sequence goes on from OZ038503.1 coordinate 41,778,240, forward strand.
GATGACCCAAATAGGATTTATTATTGAATGGCGCTTTCTTAACGATCTAAGAGACGCAGATGACACTGTGTTGACGGCAGTGACTGAAGGAAAACAACAGGAGCTCCTAAACAAGGAAGTAAAAGAAGATGAGAAGAAAGGACTAACTATCAGTTGCAAGGAGACAGACCGAATGTATCGTTGTCAGCTAAAGAAAGAAGCCCTGGATGCGAATAATGAATTGAAGATGTCAAAATCACACACGTACAGAAATGTAAATACCTGTCTATATCTCTGAGATAAGATATTATGATTACTTGCATTTATATTATTTGAACTGTTATCCTCATCTTCATTGCTATATTCACAACGTTTCACATGGCCCACTGGATAAAGACGTTGGTTAGATCCAGTGACTAGATTCAAAGAGTTGTGAGTTCAATGCCAGGCCACAGTAGTGGTGAACCAAAAAAACAACAACAAAAAAAAAAAAACAATTAAAAAAAACACCTTGGAGATTTGAGTTAAAGGGAAATAACTGAGACATCCGGAAGAGGCATGACACGTGGAACTAGAACAATCTACCCCGGTGGACGAAATAAAGGGCTCGGTTCGAAATTCTAATCACCCGAAGAAGGCCGGAGCGTACAACAGCTGAAAAGTTGTGAATATTGCAATGAAGATGAAGATTACAGTCCAAATAATGTAAATAATGCAAGTAGAAATGTAAATATCTGAGAATTTTTTTTTTAAACAGGCTATGGAAAACAGATCACCGAAGTGCATTGGAATTGCAAAAGATGCCTTCCGTATGCTAAGCAATGTAACAAGAAACAGGAAAATTTTGTTAGAAACAAAGAAGAGAGTGCTGAACTGCGATGTAATATCAATCCTCTTGCATGGTAGTGAATGATGGGCAACTTCCTCGCAGACGAACAGAAAAATGGAGGCAACAAAAAGGTGGTTCTACAGAAGGATACTGTGAATACTATGGACGGAAAAGTCTTACGGAAAATGGAAACAAAAAGGACA
>OZ038503.1:41784250-41786750 GCA_964036315.1 Acanthosepion esculentum
GACGGCATATAAGACGCATGGGTGTATAAGACGCATCTCAATTTCAGCAGGGAAAATACAGAAAAAATTAGCAATTAGTAAAATTATTAGTAATATAGGCTATTAGTAACAATAGGCTATATTTATGAGGTATTATTTTGGTTAAACAAGCCATGATTACAATTAAACGAAAAATAAGTTAAAAAAAGAACACGAGTCTATAAAAACTTTATTATATCCAAAGGTAAGAAAACAAAATAAAAATCAAGTAATTATTACAACTGAGCAAAACAGTACAATTACTATTAAAATTTTATTCATCTTCAAATCCATAAAATTCGTCGTCTTCCTTATCAAAACTCTGATACTCATTTTCAATACTACTATCATCGTCGTTAAATAATACGTCATCTTCCGTTCCATTGAGAGCATTGCTAATGCCACACTTTTTAAAAGATTTCACGACAATTTCTGGTCTAATATTATCCCAAGCTTGCTTCACCCATTCGCAGACTTGTGCAATGCTGGGTCTTTTTATTCTTCCTGAAAGTGAAAGGTCGTAATCAGGCATTGCCATCCACGTATTCCATTGCTCCTTCATGTTTAAGTCGAAGTTAATAGGAGTTGCCAGGTTGCTAATTTCGGCCGACTATCGTGAATTTTAAACCTTAAACCTACATATGGCATATAAAACGCAGGGGAATTTAAAAAGTTATTTTTAGTAAAAAAAGTGCACCTTATATATCCTCAAATACGGCAGTTTTTATCGGACATCTTAAAAGATTAACAACAATAACTAATAATAAAATAGACCAATTGTAGCAATATACTGTAATAAAAGTTATGTGATGGACAGAATGCAAGGCCAACAGCGAAAAGACGAACCCAAAACGCTATTTACAGGTCAGGAATGAAGCGGGTAATTTAAATATCTGTGAAGTGTTCTGACAGAAGACGTCAAGTGCGACGCTGAGATCCGAAGACGTATTGGGATGGCCAAAGACACATTCCAAATACTAGGCAGAGTATTACGAGACAGGAGGGTTTCGTTGGTAACAAAGAAAAGAGTACTGAACTGCTACCTGAAATCTGTCCTCCTTTACGGCAGCGAATGTTGGACGGTCTACTCAAAGATGAAGAAGAGACTCGAGGCAACAGAGTAGTCGTTTTACAGAAGGATGCTAAAGATAATATGGACCGAACATGTGAGCAACGATTACATTTTAGTGAAAATGCAAACAAGGAGGAAGCTTATACTTAACCGCAGGAAGAGGCAGTTGAAATTTCTGGGACACGTAATGAGAAAAGAAGGCTTGGAAAACCTGATACTCACAGAGCGGATAGAGGGAAAGAGGGCCAAGGGAAAGCAACGCGTTATATAGTTAGAGGACTTCAGCAAGCGGATGGCAGGGTTTGGGAAAAGTAGTAAAAATACAAAACTTATTGAGAACTACAATGAACAGGAGAAACTGGAGAGCCACAATCGCCTACACCTTGAAAGGACACAGCACATAAATGAAGATGGAGAGAAAATTCATTCTTATCGGAGTTCTAGAACAATAACGCAATAAAATATAAAGATTATAACAGTAGACTGTAATAAAGGTTATGTGATGGATAGAAGATTCTTTCTTACTGTAGATCTATCTTATTAGGCACAATAAGAGATTCGCAACAATACCTAATAATAAAATTGAAGGATTATAACAATAGACAGTAATAAAAGTTATGTGATGGATAGAAGATTCTTTCTTACTGTAGATCTATTTTATTAGGCACAATAAGAGATTCGCAACAATACCCAATAAAAAATAGAAAGATTATAATATATTGAAATATTAGCCTGGAAGGCTGTCTACACCAATATTCGCAACCTACCTAGAGATGGTGTTTAGAAAATATCGCCCAGCCTCCTGTAGTGTGAACAGGTTAATAGGAATAGATTGCATGAATCTATTAACAAAATCTCTCCTTCTTGCTTTCACAACTACTTTTCTCTCAGTTCATCTGTTCATTAATATCCATCAAAGCTCGTGAAGGCTTACTTTTGATGCATAATAAAACTTTACGATATGATCTGAGATCGGTTCGCTATCTCAGAGCTCAGGTGTGGAATACTTTACCTGTCTTGATTACTATTTCTCCTTCCAAACATTTATTTAAAATGAAAACTTAAAATATATTTAAAAGAAATGGAATCCAAATAACTCAATAATAATTCAATAATGATTCAATAACTCAATAATAAAAATAAATCTACAATTGGTTCTGTAATTTATAAACTTCATGATTATTTTCGTAACTAGGACTATAATTAGATACATAGTTGTGTATTTTATTTTATTTTACGTTATTTTAAATGAGTTATCTTTGTATAAAGGGGCTCCTTTAACCTACTTAGGGAGACCTTCTTCTTCTTTAAACAATTGTATGCACATATTTTAATAATTGTTTTAATAATAATTAATGTTATTTTATAAATGTAATTACTGTAAATTGTTACGAATTGTTATTGATGTAA
>OZ038503.1:41791750-41801750 GCA_964036315.1 Acanthosepion esculentum
AAAAGGTATGAATCCTCTTCTTCCCCCTCTTATGGGTAAATAGCAGGATAGACCGGGTTCTATAGCCTTGGATTGCAACTGGTCTACCGCAGAAAGAAATGGCAACCTACTGCGGGAAAAAAATCTGCCTCGTCAGTCGTGTATCGAAAGATACATGATCGTCTAAGCGTGTATCACGCATGGCACATAACTGACTGACTGACTGACGTACTAATACCCTTGGGAAAGGTATGAATCGTCTTCTTCTCCCCCCAGCTATGGGTAAATAGCAGGACAGACCAGGTTCTATAGCCTTGGATTGCAACTGGTCTACCACAGAAAGAAATGGCAACCTACTGCAGGAAAAAATATCTGCCTCGTCAGTCGTGTGTCGATAGATACATGATCGCCTAAGCGTGTATCACGCATGGCACATAACTGACTGATATTCTAAATGTCATGATCTGAACTGGTGGGAGAAGGAAATATAGCCATTGGATAGGTAGTTATGGAGAGCTGTGGTCGCTTACGTCCTAAAGAGACACGGCATATGGAAGAAGAAAATGAAGAAGATATCCTCTTTGGGAGTTAACACAGGCCCGTACTCTCACATGCATACGATGTGGCAGATGATGAAGACTAGCCCGCGATAAATTATTCCACCTCCTCTGCTGATAATTTACAGTAATTCTTGAACGAGTCAATCGTCCTTATACATATTCAACGGGGGAAAGCTCTGGTGATCATGTAAGCCAGGGAAGTTGTCGAACATATTACGGGGCAAATTGGGTAGTATCACTGTCTTGTGGGCGAGCATTATAAAACTGTCACAGAATTATAATACTTCTTTCTTCTGTTATAATTCCTGCAACAGAACGTGCTTAAACAATGTCTTGAGCCTACAAGGCGCTGTTTAAAGCGAGCGATTATCTCTGAAACTCACGGGGCAGATTGAAGGAAAGAAAGGAGAGCAGGAGGTAACATATCTGATGAGCTTGAGTAAATGGATGGCGGAACAGGGTCTAGGAGAAATACCGAAAAAGACAACATTTATTAAGAATTACAAAGGACAGGAAATTGTGGAGAGCTGTGTTCACCTACGTCCTGAGGGGGCACAGCGTATAAAGAAGAAAACTAACCCTGCATCATAATGTCAAAGACTGGGATTTTATTCATTGATTTGTTTATTACAACTTCCTAAACATTTGCAGGTTATTTAAAGCCTGAAATATGTTTTTATACTGTAAGAAGTTTTTGGAGAAAATAATGTGTTGTAGATATTAGTCCTACTATTTAATCCATACCTGGGGAAGATGAGAAAAAGTCTCATGTATAAGTGATGAATATTAAGTGATATTACAATAACAATTTTTTGGAGATAATAATTAGTTACAGACATCAGTTCTACTATTTAACCCATAGCTGGGAGGCAGATGAGAACAATCCCAATGTAGAAATGATGAATATTAAATAATATTGCAGTAAAAACATTTTGGAGATAATAATGATTTGTAGATTTGAGCCCTATTGTTTAACCCATAGCTGGGGGAGATGTTAAAATGTCTCGTGCATAAATGATGAATATTAAGAAAAAATGCAATAACAATTATTAATTATTTACAGATATCAGTTCTAATATTTAACCCATAGCTGGCAGGCAGATGAGAACAATCCCCATGTAGAAATGATGAATATTAAATAATATTGCAGTAAAACCTTTTTGGGGATAATAATGATTTGAATATTTAAGCCTTACTATTTAACCCATAGCTGGGCGACAGTAAAGAAAAAATCCTCATGTAGAAATGATGAATATTAAGTAATATTGAAGTAACAACTTTTTGGAGATAATTATTTAAACATATCAGTCCTACTATTTAACCCATAGCTGGGAGAAGATGAGGAAAAGTCTCATGTATAAATGATGAATATTAAGTATTATTACAATAACATTTTTTTGGAGATAATAATTATTTACCGATATCAGTTCCAATATTTAACCCATAGCTGGGAGGCAGATGAGAACAATCCCCATGTAGAAATGATGAATATTAAGTAATATTGCAGTAAAAACTTTTTGGGGATAATAATGATTTGCAGATTTAAGCCTTACTATTTAACCCATAGCTGGGGGAGATGAGACAAATATCTCGTGATGATGAATATTAAGAAATATTGCAATAACAATTTTTTGGAGATAATAATTATTTACTGATATCAGTTCTACTATTTAACCCATAGACGGCGCCCAGTTCGCTTCCTCATCAAATGGCTCCGATCAAAAGGAATATTTCTGCATTTCCACGGCATGACATCTGCTTACACTGGAGTTTTTCACCACACGGCACCGCTTAAAACTCAAACACAAGTCGTGCTAAGGTATGAGTGTTATTGCATGATATCCAAAGGCGGAAAATATACTATTCCCTAGAATGCAGGTACGGTCCTTTTCCTTCCTTCCTTTCTTTCTTCCTTCCTTCCTTCCTTCCTTCCTTCCTTCCTTCGGTGTCATGCGTGTTGCACGCTTGGGCGACCATGTCTCTCTCGGTTGACTTGGCAAAAGTTACTTTCTGCAATAGACTGGTTGCCAACCAAGGCTATAGGACCCAGTCTGTCCTGCTATTTGATCCATAACTAGTGGGGGAAAGAGATGTATTCATACCATTCCCAAGGGTATGTGCGCGTAAATGAATGTAATGAACTCGACTGGAATTCGAACTCTGCTCTTCGATTTCTCATTCCGACCTGTTACTCTTCACGCCGCTCGCACATCCAAGCGTACACTACCGGCTATTGCCAAGTGGACACCCATCTAGATACTGAGCAGGCTGAAAGTTACTTAACTTCGGTGATCGGACGAGGACCGGCGTTTCAACACGATATGGCCGTAACGTACTGCGCCCACATCAAAATCAGCATTATCCTTTAAGATGTTAACATTTGTTTTTCTTCAGTGTGATATATATATATATATATATATATATATATATATATATATATATATATATATATATATATATATATATATTTGAAGAAATATAGTTTTAAGTTGTGCTATATTGATGGGATAAAGTGCTCAATATCAGAGATAGAGAGTATGTAAATGTAAATATAAAAGTGAACATTGAGATCGACACTAAGAGGCGACAGGCTGTTTCATGCAGGACGCCATCGTCAGGCCTGACGATGGCGTCTTGCATGAAACTGAGTGTTGACTTCAATGTTCACTATATATATTGGCAGCATATTTTCATTCAAGCATGTTTGGTTAAATAATTTAGACGTTTTATGTCTTTTTATTTAAGTTTGAATCCTTTCAAGTCCACGAATTAATTTCTTGGCGGCTGTAGAAAGTTGATCAAGAAAAATTCCAAAATTTTCTTTCAAATAATTTTTATTCTCCCAAGTACTTTCAATCTCATCTAAGACCATCTTCAGGGATTGCATATCTATGGATGTGTTATGTGTTGACACCGTAATTCTAAATATTTTTTCACCACTATGCAAGGGAGGTAACTTATGTGATTTTAAAAAAAAAGATTTTTTAATTGTAGTATTTTTCATATAACATATTACTGCTACAGAAAAATTTAAGACCATTGTTGCTATATTCGTAGTTGACTTTATTTTCGTCCGCGATTCTTTTATATAAAGACCTACCATAATTTTAAGTTTTTGCTTATTATTATCTTGATGAAGCACTGATGTATTTACGACAAATATCTGTCTAGACTGTGAATAAGGACATGAGTGTTTCTTTAAATGTTTTGAGTTTGAAAAACTGACATAGGATAACGATTCTGAGTAGAAATTTGATTTCGTTGAAAACACGCACTATGACCCCAGCAGCAGCGACGAGGTTGGAATATATATATATATATATATATATATATATATATATATATACTTAGTTGTATTGGTGTGAGTTTGTGACCCTGGGTTTCACGCCCTTGCGATAGTCAGACAAACTTTGTCTGACGCTCGCAAGGGCGTGAAACCCAGGGTCACAAACTAACATCAATACAACTAAGTATGTTAGCTCTATCACTGATATTGAACACTTTCCAATAAGTACAGCGCAATACAATATATATATATATATATATATATATATATAATTTACATACATACATACATATATATACATATACATATATGTATATATATGTATGTATGTATGTAAATTATATATATATATATATATATATATATATATATATATATATAATTTACATACATACATACATATATATACATATACATATATGTATATATATATATATATTCTATATACATATATATATATATATATATATATATATATATATATATATATATATATTATGCTTATACGTTATTTTTATGAATACACTTATTTGACTAAATGGTCTGTTCTTTAATTAAGAAATTAAATTCGGCCATTCCTTTATTCTTCTTTCAACACGCGAAGCTCGGAATAAACGCCCTTACTAGTATTCAAAACAAAACAAAAAAATAAAAATCTTGAAAATGGCTAAAGGAAAGGGCGAAAGCGCTTGCACTCCCACCGAAGGGAAACATTTAAAAATACTGGAAAAGCAAACTAAAAAATTAATTAATTTTTCATTGTTTGTCATATTCAACGATATGTCGGCTGCTATGAAAAGTTATATACAACGTATTGAACTAATCTTGTCGGCGCTCAATCCATTTATTAATGACTTTGGACACACACACACACACACACTATATATATATATATATATATATATATATATATATATATATATATATATATATATATATATAAAAGTGAACATTGAAGTCAACACTCAGAGGCGACAGGCTGTTTCATGCTGGATGTAATCTTCAGGCCGCCTGACGATTGCGACCAGCATGAAGCAGCCTGTCGCCTCTGAGTGTTGACTTCAATGTTCACTTTTATATTTATATTTACATACGCTCTATCGCTGATATTGAGCACTTTATCCCATCAATATAGCACACCTTCAAACTATATTTCTTCATATATATATATATATATATATATATATATATATATATATATATATATAATTAGTTTACTTCAAGCAAGTCGATAATGTCACTAAGCGAAAGTGAATGTAACGATCTTTACTGGAATTCGAACTCCCTTCGCTGATTTCCCCTTCCGAGCCTCTGACGATTACACCACCTGCATATCAACCATAGAAAACGAAAACAAGAAAGCACGATAAACTAACAATTAATGTCGATATCACGTCACAGTTTACTATAAAGGGTGACTACCGTAGAGCAATACTGACTTGAAGTGGAACGACCATATCGAATCAATAGCTGCATCTGCTGCAAGGAAAGTTGGGTCACTGTGTCAAGCCAGAAGATCTTTCTCGTCAGAATCCATCTTGCACATTTACAAATCTACCATTCGTCCATGCATTGAATACTGTTGCCATATCTGGTCTGGTGTTCTTGCTGTACATCATGAGATTGACAAAATCCAAAAAAGGATCCGTAATGTAATCAATCCTGACCAGGCGCCCTGAACAGGCATCCTGAACAGGCATCCTTAAACAGGCATCCTGAACAGGCATCGTGACCAGGCGCCCTGAACAGGCATCCTGAAACAGGCATCCTGACCAGGCAATCTGAAACAGGCATCCTGAACAGGCATCCTGACCAGGCGCCCTGAACAGGCATCCTGACCAGGCATCCTGAAACAGGCATCCTGAAACAGGCATCCTGACCAGGCAATTTGAAACAGGCATCCTGACCAGTCACTTTTTTCACCGACGTGGCATCTTTTCTCCAAATATTTTCATGGGAAATGCTCTGACAAGGTTTTTTTCCTGGTGCCCAGTCTGCATGGATTTAAGCGTGCTACTAAATTGGCATCTAGGTTCCACCCGTTTACTGTTGAAATCGCTAAATGCAACCGCCACTTCTACTCCAACAGTTTCTTTTCTCGCATTACCCACCTGTGGAACTCCCTTCCGTTTACTTACTTTACTGATAACTACAATCTTCAAAATTTCAAATGCAACATCAATCGCCATCTTGTGTCTTCTTGAATCCCGTTTATCTTTTGCCCTTTCCTCAATCCGTTCTATTCTCAGTCTTCTCTTTCACTTTCATTCCTTGTAACCTCCTGCTTGCTAGTGACATTACCGCCTTTCTTGAGGTGAAATGATAATATACCCCCCCCCCCCAAAAAAAAAAATTGAGCCCGGGATTGTGAAATCTTGAACTGGGTTAGGTAGGTTAAGACCAATTTCCGGCAGGAATATGACATCTGGTTTGACCTTCGTGAAGATGGTGATTAAATTCTGGAAAGTTGGATCGTCGAAACTTAACATTTGTGCAGGAGATGCTGAACTTGGGATCTACTTTTGTGCTTGTGGGATTGGGTTTGTATCATTTATTTGTTTTGTTGTTGTTGTTGTTGTGGACATGGTTTAATTTTAGAACACGTTAAAACTTGGTATCAAATCAGGCACAGCCTCAAGGAGGAAGAGCAACATTTACCTGGATTACATAGTCCAGAATTATCGACCGGTTCATACTCCTCCCGTTCTTTTGAACAGGAGTAGTTGTTTATCTCTAGTTTCCTGATTAGGATTGGGTTTATGGTTCCTTCTAAATCATTGGCAGTATTTATAGCCAGTATATTTTTTATGGGAATGTTCACCCAACACAAGGCCCAAGAACCACCCAAAGCAGAGGATAACTCTGTGGTGCTGTATGAGTCTAAGAAAAGGCAAAAAAATAATTTCATGAGGTTATAGATAGGTTAAGACCGGTTTTCTAGAGGAAAATGAGGTTTGATCCCGTGGAGATGGTGTTTAACTTCTGGAAAGCTGAATCGTAGACCCTATTGCCTTTATTTGTTCTTGTATCTTCTATGTTCTATTTGTTGTTGACAATATGTTGTGTTTGATATAGAGATATTGGAACGGGTAAAAACTAGGTAGTGATGCATCCACACCCTCAAGGAATTGGAGCATCATTTAGCTGGATGAAATAACCTGGATGTACAGTCGCAACTGTGCACTTTATCATGGCGTCGAGAGGTCCTACCGGAAACTACTCAAAGGTCGAGATCACATTAAAACATGGCAGTAAAATTATACCCTTACTGATGGGATATCCTCCACAGGGGTTATTCTAAGGTTCGGATCTCTGACTATCAGGCGGTTAACGTCAACCCAATAGAGTTTAGCAATTTTAATGAAGAGACAAACAAAAATCCAGGGAAGAAGATGCAGTCATCCTACCCAGAAGGAACGCACTTCCTCTACCCAGAATCCAAAGCAGCAGATGTTAAGATCGTGTCCGACTATAAGCTATTGTTAGCACCTTCAATTCGGGCTAGATACCTGAGCGTTTGGGTCAACAAAACTTCACAAACACCTACAAATAGGATGGTATAGCTTCCGCAGGAGTTACTCTAAGGTTCGGATCTCTGACTATCAGGCGGTTAACGCGAACCTTCTAGACGTTTGCCCCTGCACCCTTAATGAAGATACAATGAGAAATCCAGAATAAAAAGAAGATGAATGAAGACTACCCGAGGTAAACGCGTATTATCTATCCAGAATTCAAAGTAGCAGAACACATAAACGTAGCCAAGCAGGGAGCTCAAGCACACAGACATCATCGCTCAACTGTGAGGACTAAAGAATATCACTGGGCGAAGCATTCTCGGATGCGAGTGGTCAGCCATAATATAATTCTAACCAACGCTTGCGTGTTTATATCTGCCCCTCTCCTTCCTGCGCATATATAATTCCATCAAAGAACATTACTCGTCGTACTAACTTTTTTCCACTTTGTAATTAATTTACCTAACATTATATATACAGTGCTGTTAGATAAAAGTGACTCACCTGATTTTTTTTTTACTTAAAAATCTTTTCGCCTATCGTTTTTGGGTTCAAAATAATTTCTAATCTTACTAATATAAAGACCCCTCCCCGACCACCTAGTAAAAAAGTTTACTCACCCTAAGGTATTCTATTGATAATTATAATTTTGGATATAAATGAGATTTAGGAAAAAACTCTGTGCAAAAAAAAAAAAAAGTGACTCACTTATTTCCTGCAACTAGTAATCAACAGAAACATAACCGAACAGTTTTAAATAAAGAATAATAGAGGTATAATTTATTTATAATAGGTAATATAGTTCAAAATATTTAATAATCTATAGGTCCTCATTTATTTTGAATAACCTTTTCAACCCTTTTTGGCCTTGACTTGATTAGGTTCTGGCAAATCTCATCTCCAAGCATTGAATTCCATTCGGATATGAAATTCACAATCAAATCCTCTTTGTTTCTCAACTGCTTTCTTGAGAGCCTGTACTTTATAATGCTCCATAAGTTTTCTATGGGGTTGAGGTCAGGAGATTGGGGTGGCCATGTCATAACACTTACATGCTTCTCATCAAAGTATTCTTTCATCAATTTTGATTTGTGACAGGGAGCATTATCCTGCATAAAAATGAGCTTGGTGTGGTCGATTTGCACCCTTTCAACAGAAGGGAGCAGACAAGACTCTAAAATTCTCTTGTACTGCTCGCTCCTGAGGGTCTTTTCAATAGGTTTTAAGAAACCAGTTCCATGAAAAGAAAAGCATTCCCCAGAACATTATACTGAACGGATGCTTGACAGTACTTACTGCTAAATTCAAAGAGCTTTCAAAGCTTCTTCTTCGGATTTTAGATCGCTTATCCTTTGAATTTAGCTCAACTTTCGTTTCATCGGCGAAGAGAACATTTAGTAAAAAAAAATCAGGTGAGTCATTTTTATCGAAGAACACTGTATATATTCTTAACAAAGAAAATTGTTGGTCTTTAACCAAACATGTATAAATGAAAGACTGCTGCCCAAATACACCCAACAATACTACTTACACATTATTTATGTGTTCCGTGTCCCTTCAGGACGATGGCGATCATGGCTCTCCAAAATTTCCCCTCCTTACTAAATTGTGTTATCTCTCCTAAACCTTGTAGAAATATCCATTTACTCAAGCTCGCGTGATAGGTTATGTGTTGTTTTCCTCTCTCCCTCTTCAATCTGTTCTGTGTGTATCATATTTTCCAAGCCCTCTTTCCTCAATGTGTACTCTAAAAATTTCAACTGCTTGATGTCAAGTATAAGTGTCCATTTTATTTCCATTTTCTCAATAACTTTGTCATTGCTCACATTTTCAGTCTATGGTATTCTCAGCATCCTTCTGCAGAACAACATTTCTGTTGCTTCAAGTCTCTTCTTCATTTGCGAGGGGATTGTCCAGCATTCACTGCCATATAAGAAGATCGATATCACATAACATTTCAGTAACCTTCTCTTTGTTTCTCGTGATATTTTTATGCTTCTTAATACTTTGCTTAGCTTTTGGAAGACTTGGTGCACGGGCTCGGGGTCCCCATATTAAACTGGTCTTGTGTCACATCCTGCCATCGTGGGACGGCAAGAAAATATAATCGCTTCTCGGCCTTTTGGCTAAGATTACGGTGTAGTATCTGTTCTCAGATTACTCGCTGAATGATCGCCTTTTGACTGAGATTCGATCACTGATACAGGCCGGTCGCAGGGATTCGTCCCTGCGCTGGTAGTATCGCGGCTACGTCTAGCTCTGACCAGCTTTGACCAGCTCTGACCAGCTTGGACAAGCTATGACCAGCTAAGACCAGCTCTGACCAGCTCTGACTAGCTATGACCAGTCTGACCAGCTTGGACAAGCTAAGACCAGCTAAAGACCAGCGACCCGGATGAAAACACCCGGGTCAACCCCCCTCCCTTCCCACATTAAAAACCGACCTTGTGTCACAACGTCGCCCTGTGGGAGGTCAAGTAAATCCACGGCCTTTTGGCTAAGATCAAAGTGTAGTGTCTGTTCTTATCAGCTGAATCTGATTCTCTTTCTCTCTCCACATCTATCGACCCTTCTTTCTTGCTTTCATTGGCTCACTGAAACCAAGTTCTGTCTTTTCCCCTCTTTCTGCACAATCAAAACGGAATACTCCACTATTTATG
>OZ038503.1:41804250-41806750 GCA_964036315.1 Acanthosepion esculentum
ACCCGTGGTATGGTTTACCGGCACTTTCCAAAGGTGCCGCACGCTGGGATCGACCTCTCTCTCTCTCTCTTATATATATATATATATATATATATATATATATATATATATATATATATATATATATATATATATATATATATATGTAGTAATCTGTTGGTATAATCCAGGCGAATCCTATTAACACAACATAGAATTTGAAATATGTTAAAACTGACTCACAAAAGATTGCTCAATGTTTATTTTCATTAAACAGAGTAAATTTTCTTTACAATTGGAATTACGATACCTTTAGTTAATGACCATTTTCACCTACAAATTTTAATTTTAAAATCTGTTGGTATAATCCAGGTGAGTCCTATTAATACAACATAGAATTTGAAATATGTTAAAACTGACTCACAAAAGATTGCTCAATGTTTATCTTCATTAAACAGAGTAAATTTTCTTTACAATTGGAATTACAATACCTTTAGTTAATAACCATTTTCACCTACAAATTTTAATTTTAAAATTCGCAGGATTTTTTAAACTGTTTATGGGATCAGTTTGTAGTGCACCGTTTATTTGGAGAAAGAAAGAGGGAGGGTGTGTTATTGGGGACTTATTGGGAAGTATATATATATATATATATATATATATATATATATATATATATATATATATACATATATATATATACCGGAATTTGAACTCGTTTCGCCGATTTCCCCTTCCAATCCTGTAGCAATTGCACCGCTTGCACATCCACATGTCAACATTAGATGACGAAAAAAGAAAACACAATAAACCAACAATTTACATAAGTTACGTTGACGGTTCCTTCATGTTTGTCCTTCGAGTCCGAAGAAAACTTTGCTTTTGGACCAGGATGAATTTTCAAAGCACACCCGTGCGGGAAGTATTTATAGGGATAAAAAAAAACTGTTTGTATTATCGTAATCTCCCTCTCTCGGCCTAGGGAGCCTTTATCCGGTAGCACGGGGGAATCGTTACAACCAGAGACTTCGAAGCCGCAATAGACGACCAGGATTTCTATGAGCCACGCCCATGTCCTGATGCCCTTCACGGCACTTGCTGACACCGCCTTCGGCGGGAGACTTCATCTGACACCACCAGGAATCAGTATTCACATGAGACAGGGCTGGTGAACCGGAGATTATTGCCCACCAGTCGAACCTGTATAACGTTTTGCGGCCGTTGGATCTAACTAACGCCTTTATCCACTGTGCCATGTGTCCTTGAGGCGCTCGTTAGATCCAGTGACAGGATCCAAAGAGTTGTGAGTTCAATACCTGGCAGTGGAGAACTTGGAGAGGGGAATTAACAGAACTGATAAGTGACATCCATTAGATATGGCACGTGGAACTAGAAAAGTCTACCCCAACAAGCGAAATAAAGGGTTCAGTTCGACATTCCAACCACCTGAAGAAGGCTGGAGCGTACAATGGCCGAAACGTTGAGATAAATATGGCAACAAAGATGAGGATGATAGTCCGAACAATGTAAATAGTGTACATAATTACCTGATCTCAGAAATATAGACAGATAGCTGTTAATATATTGGAAATTGACGTTGACGATAGATTTATTTTAACTAAGAACAGGAACCAGAAACTGAAAAACTCAAGAAAATAATTCAGCCCTTAATTTTGCATATAAACAAATATAAATGACATTTTTTTAAATAATTAATATTTAAAAAGACTCCGGCTATAAAAAAAACAAACAAACAAAACCCCCCATCAAAAAAACCCTCCCAAACCCACGCCGCTTGACAAAATTCAAAGACGTGTCTGTAATGTAATCGATCCTGACCTAGCATCTCGATTTCAGCCACTTTCTCACCGACGTGACGTGTCTTCTCCCGTCTTTTCTACAAATATTTTCATAGCAACTGCTTTGGTGAGCTTATTCCCCGGCGCCTCGTCTGCACGAATTTAAGCGTGCTGCTAGATTGGCATCTAGGTCTCACCGATTGACTGTTGAACTAACTAGATGCAACCGCCATTTCTATTCTAAGAGTTTCTTTTCTCGCACTTCTCACTTGTGGAAATCCTTTCCGATTTCTTGCTTCCTCGATAACTACAATCATCAAAAATTTAAATGCAACGTCAATTGCCATCTTCTGTCTTCCTGAAACCTGTTCCTTTATTGTCCTTTCCTCACGTCCCCCAATTAAAGTCTTGCATTCTTTTTCCCTTACTTGTCGCTTTGCTTGGGGTAAAACGATGAACAAAAAAATGTAACTAAAACAGTGAATGCTCCAAAAAGATATCAAATTACAATGATAAACAATTTGATAGATAGACCAGTATTTAATATCCTCTACTCGTACAATATTTTAAAACAAACATAAAGATATAACGCAACAATCAACTAACAATTATTTGTCTATATTTCTGAGATGAGGTATTATGTACACTATTTACATTATTTGGACTATTGTCATCATCTTTGTCGGCATATTTATTACAACGTTTCGGTCGTTGTACGCTCC
>OZ038503.1:41811750-41876750 GCA_964036315.1 Acanthosepion esculentum
CTATTCCTATCTATCTATCTATCTATCTATCTCAGTTAATTCATATCTATCTATCTATCTATCTATCTATCTATCTATCTATCTATCTATCTATCTCAGTCTATTCCTATCTATCTATCTATCTATCTATCTATCTATCTATCTATCTATCTATCTATCTATCTATCTATCTATCTCAGTCTATTCCTATCTATCTATCTATCTCAGTTTATTCATATCTATCTATCTATCTATCTATCTATCTATCTATCTATCTATCTATCTCAGTCTATTCCTATCTATCTATCTATCTATATATATATATATATATCTATCTATCTATCTATCTGGCTTACGGCCACATCATGTTGAAACACTGTTTCTCGTATGATCATCGAAGTTAAGCAACATCGAGTTTGGCCAGTACCTCAATGGAAAAGGAAATTAGGAAAATCAGCCCTTGATTATTATGTGTGGGGCGCAGTTGAGCGAGAGATTAACAACACTCCTTGTAACACTAAAGATGAAATGAATCCATAGATTACGGTAGCATTCACCAACTTAAACAAGAAGACAGTCCAGAAGAGAAGCAAGAGATTTCGAAGTCATATGGCGGCTGTGGTTGAAGGCAATGGCAATTTTATTGAATAAATTTACTCTTTTGTATTTTAAAATATTTTTGTGTAATTTTGGAAAATATCTCTCTTAAAATGAGATGTCAGTGTTATTTTCATTTTTGCGTAATTTATAAGACAATTTATCTATCGCACCCTGTATATTTATACAATTCACTACATCTCATTAGAACTTTTTTTTATAAACAAAAGAAGAATTCTCCGTCAACTTGTGTTTTGAAAAAGACCAACAATGTATATCAGTTAAAATGTCCTTTGAGGGATTGTATCTCTGACAAAAAAGAAAGTACATATGTTGGCTTGACGACCACAACATTATCAAGACGTCTTACACTTCATATGTCGGATACAAGTTCTATCGCTCAACATTTAATGATACATTCCTGTCCACCTTCACAATACAAGAAAATACTTGTTGACAAAACCAGTAGACTACACCATGAATACAATAAACAAAAACTTAACATTCTCGAGGCCTTCTATATAAAAAGCAACCAACCAACACTGAATAATATTTATTAAGATTGTAATAGCAATGTTTTAAAATGCATTTGACCAACATTTAATGTCATGTTGCATTTTTATCATCTCTGGTTAGCTTCCTTATATTGTAAATGATTGTTTACAAAACACACCAAAGCTGCAATGGATGAATTTAAAATAATTATGACAGAGTGGGTTCACGAGTGTTTTCAAAAATCACATTCACAACGATCACAGTTACATCAAGCTTGATTGAGGATGTTCTGGGGGGAGATCGAAAGTCTGCCTTTATTTATTTCCTATTTTTTCTTTCTTTCTTTTTTCTTCTTTCTTTCTATTTTTGTCTATTTATATCTATCTATCTATCTATCTATCTATCTATCTATCTATCTATCTATCTATCTATCTATCTATCTACAATGGATGAATTTAAAATAATTAAAACAGAGTGTGTTCACGAGTGTTTTCAAAAATAACATTCACAACGATCACGGTTTGTCTTTGTAATTCACCCTGAGGATATTCTCGGAGGAGATCGAAAGTACTTGGGTTAACGAAAACTACGGCACCTTCCTTGATGAATTCTAACTTAACATTAAGAAGCTAATTAGAGAAATAGAAAGAATTATTATAAAAATAAATATACATAACATGTCTATATTATTCGATGAAACATCTTTAAATAAAGATATACTGTCTAAGCACACACACGCGCGCACGTGCACACACACAGATATATATATATATATATATATATATATATATATATATATATATATATATATATATATATATATATATACTAGCCGAGGTACAAGGTGTTGCCCGGGTGTACATGGCAGCGATTGTATAACCGCACCTATCGTTATTCCCCCTGTCTAGAAATGTCTGGCTGCGTGTCTGCTTGCATGCATCATCACCCGTTGGTATACTAAGCTACCCCCTCATCTTTTTTACGGTATGCCCGTCGCAAGTATTTGATTGTTCTTAATAAACGAATTCCACCGATGAAACCTTGTGTGGCCGTTGCTCGAGTTTAAATTGTTTCAATATTTTAGATATTCAGTAAATTTCCTATGACCGTAATAACTTTCAAATAGTGTGGCATTGTTCACGAATCTAATAATCAAACAATACAGGGATGAAACGTCAGACCTTGATGCAACTGCAAGTACAAACGCATGAACGCCCCCCATTCTTCGCATGTTTACTGTAAAACTGGGTTTAATAAGAGTTTCTTCGGTAATTTTTTCTCTTTTAACGCTTCAATAATCCGTCTCAAATAATCTTTACATCAAAGGTTGTTCGAATGCCAATTTAGGATGGAATCATATGAAGAAACTATTGGTTAAATGCCAAAAGCCGATTTTGGACCTAGTTTGTCGCAGATTTCGTCCACTTAACTGAAATAATATAAACCAAACATTCACGCAAGACAATTTGTGTGTCATATGTAATGTACATGGCAAATTAGGAAAGCAATGGATAAAAAACCAGGGTGTTATGGCCGAAAAACAGGATTTTTGAACAGTTTTTCGAGGTTTTCGTTATACACGGCGAAGTGAGCAGGAGTAAAACCACACTATTTTATTTCTTGCATGATGGCAAATTTTTTGCGACATGTTTGAAGAAAATTGGAAAAGTTATTCAAGTTTTTATTTTAAGTAGTACGAAAAACCCGATTTTTTCACAGTTGTTTTGCAGATTTTTGTATGAAGCCAATGTCGCAGGAAAACTATCAAACACTCCACATAAACCTCGTAACATGAGCTATGTTTTGCATTAAGTGAAAAGAACATCAGTTCATCCATTTTGTACGCGTGTAACTTTGCGTTGGCTTTTGCAAAAAGTTGTACCCACCTTCAGTTTTATCGATTTTTCTACCAAACCCGGGGGGAGGGACTGGAGATTGAAAAGTTGGTCTTAACCTATATTAGTAAATTTGTAACATGTGTGTACTATTTCATCGAAATCGCATACACACACATACACAGAGAGACAGACATCTTATGTTTCATATATATATATATATATATATATATATATATATATATATATATATATATATATATAAAGAAATATAGTCTTAAAGTGTGCTATATTTATGGGATAAAGTGCTCAATATCAGAGATAGAGCGTGTGTAAATATAAAAGTGAACATAGAAGTCAGCTCTCAGAGGCGACAGTCTGTTTCATACTAGATGCAATCGTCAGGTGGCCTGACGATTGCACTAGCATGAAACAGACTGTCGCCTCGAAGTGTTCACTTCTATGTTCACTTTTATATATATATATATATATATATATATATATAGTCCACCTCCACCCTATATATATATATATATATATATATATATATATATGGTGGCGGTAGACTCTTCCGTCCTATTCGACGTATGAGGGTCAAGCAGCTCAGTTTCTAGGAACCGATAGCCCAGACACCGGCACATATGATTTGCTTATAGTGGTGAAGGCTTTATGCAGAAACACCCACACTTTTTGAAGGGCCGAACGACCCTCCGCAGGTTTTGAATTCAGAGTTGTCCTTCTTCTCGACAAGTTGCCATCCAAGGCTATAGAACCCAGTCTGTCCTGCTATTTACCCACAGCTGGAGGGAGAAGAGGATTAATACCTTGTCCAAGGGTATTAGCACATGTAAGTGAATGTAACTCGGCTCTCTGGTTCCTCAATCCGAGTCGCTATCCACTACTCCACCTCTTCCTCTTCCTCTCTCTCTCTCTCTCTCTCTCTCTCTCTCTCTATATATATATATATATATATATATTAGTTAATAAATAAAACACATGAAACTCTTATTTTTTAGAGTCCACTATGTTATGTATAAGATTATAATGGCGACATAACTGTATATCATAATTCAGTAAATCGCCCATTTTTGTTAGGACAGGAACGAAATAAAATCAGAATATTGATATATTTCATCCACACACAGTGATTTCTTTCAGTTTATGGGTCTTCGAAACTCTTTCCATTCAAAGACAGAACTGCTCGGATTCCCGATGGCATCGAATCAAGCGAAATGTTTCTTGTTTGCCAATATTCAACGGAGCGTTACATTTAACATCGTCGGTAGAGAAAACGCCGTCACAGAAACCATTGAATATTCAAACTGATTCGTATTTCAGCACTGAGTACATTTATGTGCAACAAAATATATTAAAAGGCCGATGACACATCATCGTAACTAAGAAAGGATTTTATTGATCATAAAACCGCAGGTGATCGATTGGCAAACGACTGTCCTGGGATGTTAGCGTTCTGGGGAAAAAAACAACCAATAATGAAACTGCTGTCTCAACCAATAGTCAGCCAAATTTTATAATACAGGGTGTTCCAATAACTAGGAACGATTTTAAATGTGAATTAAGTTTAAGCGTTTAATGATTTTTTTCTTTTTCTTTCAGATTTAACAACATGAGTCTTTGGCAATTTCAACCATGGAAAAATTAACAATCAAACAACGTGTTAAAGTTAATATGAAAGGGACGTTCAAACAGAATTTGAATGAGAAGTTCCCAGGTCGCATCGTCTTTCGAAACAGCGAAGTCAATTGGCCACAACGATCGTGCGACTTGACGCCTTTAGATTTCTTCCTTTGGGGTCATCTCAAAAGTAAGGTCTATGCCAACAACCCAACAACAATTCAACAGCTGAAGGATGAGAAAATAAGAAGACGGAGTGAGTGGTTGCTAGCAAAAGAAACAGCCTTACATGCTAAAATACAAATTGGAGATGGCAAAATCTGTTATATAGGAATAAAGTGTCGCTGGCGACACTTAAGTTGTTTGAACAGATCGCCAGTGAGCAAACACAGGCGACCCCATTATAGAATTAAGTGGACCACGTGACTGTAGGGGAAACACATACGTAGGAATTCGCGTGGCGTCTAAATGATCTTTATTTCTACTCTGTCCTCTATTACTATACGGGTCGCTATTCTCTACTCTATTCACTATACTATTCCCTATTCAGATCACTATCCAGTGGTTACTATTTGAGTGAGTATTATCGATCAAGTACTATTAGTGCGAGTGTTATTCGAAGGCGTCTGACACTAGCATTGTTCAACTGCGAACTATAGTTGTATCAGAGATTTACTACAATTTTACTACAACGAGCATTACGAACGTGATAACGAGTTGGCATCACTAAAGGGACAACGAGTGTTCGTTGACATCAGAAAAAAGGACAAAAAGAAGACGAAGAAAAAGAATGCACTAAATAAATAGAAAGAAATAGAAACGCATCTACGTAGGAAGCAGCTGACAACTAACGATCGCTATTTCTAGTCAATCCTCTATTACCATTACTAAACTATTACTATTCCTCTATTCGGATCACTATTCTCTATACCATTACTATTCCTCTATTCGGATCGCTATTATCGATACTATTACTATTCCTCTATTCGGATCGCTATTCTCTATACTATTACTATTCCTCTATTGGGATCGCTATTCTCTATACTATTACTATTCCTCTATTCGGATCGCTATTCTCTATACTATTACTATTCCTCTATTCGGATCGCTATTCTCTATACTATTACTATTTCTCTATTCGGATCGCTATTCTCTATACTATTACTATTCCTCTATTCGTATCGCTATTCTCTATACTATTACTATTGCTCTATTCGGATCGCTATTCTCTATACTATTACTATACCACTATTCGGATCGCTATTCTCTATACTATTACTATTGCTCTATTCGGATCGCTATTCTCTATACTATTACTATTCCTCTATTCGGATCGCTATTCTCTATATTATTACTATTCCTCTATTCGTATCGCTATTCTCTATACTATTACTATTGCTCTATTCGGATCGCTATTCTCTATACTATTACTATACCACTATTCGGATCGCTATTCTCTATACTATTACTATTGCTCTATTCGGATCGCTATTCTCTATACTATTACTATTCTTCTATTCGGATCGCTATTCTCTATACTATTACTATTTCTCTATTCGGATTGCTATTCTCTATACTATTACTATTTTTCTATTCGTATCGCTATTCTCTATACTATTACTATACCACTATTCGGATCGCTATTCGCTATACTATTACTATTCCTCTATTCGGATCGCTATTCTCTATACTATTACTATTCCTCTATTCGTATCGCTATTCTCTATACTATTACTATTCCTCTATTCGGATCGCTATTCTCTATACTATTACTATTCCTCTATTCGTATCGCTATTCTCTATACTATTACTATTCCTCTATTCGTATCGCTATTCTCCATACTATTACTATTTCTCTATTCGTATCGCTATTCTCTATACTATTACTATTGCTCTATTCGGATCACTATTCTCTATACTATTACTATACCACTATTCGGATCACTATTCTCTATACTATTACTATTCCTCTATTTGCGTCACTATTCTCCATACTATTACTATTCCTCTATTCGGATCGCTATTCTCTATACTATTACTATTCCTCTATTCGGATCACTATTTCTATACTATTACTATTCCTCTATTCGAATCGCTATTCTCTATACTATTACTCTTCCTCTATTCGGCTCACTATTCTCTATACTATTACTATTCCTCTATTCGGATCGCTATTGTCTATACTATTACTATTGCTCTATTCGGATCGCAATTCTCTAAACTATTACTATTCGGCTCACTATTCTCCATACTATTACTATTCCTCTATTCGGATCGCTATTCTCTATACTATTACTATTCCTCTATTCGGATCGCAATTCTCTAAACTATTACTATTCCTCTCTTCGGGTCACCATTCACTATACTATTACTATTCCTCTATTCGGATAGCTATTCTCTATACTATTACTATTCCTCTATTCGGATCGCTATTGTCTATACTATTACTATTGCTCTATTCGGATCGCAATTCTCTAAACTATTACTATTCGGCTCACTATTCTCCATACTATTACTATTCCTCTATTCGGGTCACTATTCTCTATACTATTACTATTCCTCTATTCGGATCGCTATTCTCTATACTATTACTATTCCTCTATTCGGATCGCAATTCTCTAAACTATTACTATTCCTCTATTCGGGTCACTATTCTCTATACTATTACTATTCCTCTATTGGGATAGCTATTCTCTATACTATTACTATTCCTCTATTCGGATAGCTATTCTCTATACTATTACTATAGCACTATTCGGATCACTATTCTCTATACTATTACTACTCTTCTATTCGGATCGCTATTCTCCATACTATTACTGTTGCTCTATTCGGATCACTATTTCTATACTATTACTATTGCTCTATTCGGATCGCTATTCTCTATACTATTACTAGTCCTCTATTCGGATCACTATTCTCTATACTATTACTATTCCTCTATTCGGATCGCTATTCTCTATACTATTACTATTGCTCTATTCGGATCGCTATTCTCTATACTATTACTATTCCTCTATTCGGATCGCTATTCTCTATACTATTACTATTATTCTATTCGGATCGCTATTCTCTATACTATTACTATTCCTCTATTCGGATCGCTATTCTCTATACTATTACTATTCCTCTATTCGGATCGCTATTCTCTATACTATTACTATTGCTCTATTCGGCTCACTATTCTCTATACTATTACTATTGCTCTATTCGGATCGCTATTCGCTATACTCTTACTATTCCTCTATTCGGATCGCTATTCTCTATACTATTACTATTCTTCTATTCGGATCGCTATTCTCTATACTATTACTATTCTTCTATTCGGATCGCTATTCTCTATACTATTACTATTCCTCTATTCGGATCGCTATTCTCTATACTATTACTATTCCTCTATTCGGATCACTATTCTCTATACTATTTCTATTCCTCTATTCGGATCGCTATTCTCTATACTATTACTATACCTCTATTCGGATCACTATTCTCTATACTATTACTATACTTCTATTCGGATCGCTATTCTCTATACTATTACTATTGCTCTATTCGGATCACTATTCTCTATACTATTTCTATTCCTCTATTCGGATCGCTATTCTCTATACTATTACTATACCTCTATTCGGATCACTATTCTCTATACTATTACTATACCTCTATTCGGATCGCTATTCTCTATACTATTACTATTGCTCTATTCGGATCACTATTCTCTATACTATTACTAGTCCTCTATTCGGATCACTATTTCTATACTATTACTATTCCTCTATTCGGATCGCTATTCTCTATACTATTACTATTGCTCTATTCGGGTCGCTATAAGGATTACTATTCGAGCGAGTATCATCGAGCAAGATCTATTAGTGCGACTGTTATTCGAATGCATCTGACACCAGTAATTTATCAACTCAAGTCATACAAACAAATCTACGGTGAATCCATGAAACGAAGAAAATATGATCTATTCATGAAAATTTTGATATCTCAAAAGAAAATTTTGAATGATTGTTGTTATATAAATCTGTTACGAAAAAAGAACTAAACAAAATGAACACAAAACGATCAGAATCAACGTTGAGTTTAAGCAAACGAATGAGCCAATTGGAGTAAAGTGCCATGCAGATTTAATTTTTTCCCAATTGTGACGAATGCAGCTATCGATTTTTTTTGCATGATAGCATGCTAGTTAACATTCGTGTCAGTCAGCTAATGTTTCTCACGCTGGCCAATAGAATCTTCCTGCCTATTCGTGGCAGCCAGCTATAGGCTCTCACTCTGGCCAGTAGAATATGGCCGCAAACTACATGAAAACTGCCGTAGAAGCATGAAAAAATCGATTATTTCCACCATCGATGGGAGTTGGGAAATGCAAAGTCGGTCTTGGCCTGTTTGCTAACTTGGAGCATGTGCATGTAAATTTTGGTGCAAATCCGTCGAAAATTGCGGCCGTGCATTCGTTACATACACACACACACACACACACACACACACACACACACACACACATCGTGCGTTTTATAGATAGAGATGATATATATGATTATATATGAATATATATATATATGAAAAAAAATATATATGAATACGGGCGCACCTCTAAAAGTCTTAACGATCAGAGATTGGCAGTTGACCTCTCTTCCGATATAAAACTTACTTCTCAGTGAGGAAAACCTGTCTGGTTACATTCAATGCTTTTAAAACCAAACTGGTTACATTCCATCACCGCCGATCAGACCCCGAACTACCGTCAGTAACGATGAACGGATGTCCCCTCGAGGAGGCCACGTGCTTTGAGAGGATTTGGGGCCTGAAACTCACACCCGACCTCAAGTGGAACTCCTATATACGATCCATCGCTAAAGATGCAGGTAAAATGATCGGCTCCCTGTAGCGTTCCAGTACGTACCTGGCCCCTCATGCTATCCTCTACCTTTATTAGAGGCAGATCAGACCGAAAATGGAGTACTGTTGCCATATTTGGAAAGGAGCTGCCAAGACGTCACTATTTAGTCTTGATAGAATTCAAAAGGGTCTCCGAGTTCTTTTGGAGAAGAATTAATTTCCACCCTCCAACCTCTCTCTCACATGCGGGATATGGCAAGTCTCTCACTGCTCTATCGCTACTGTCATGGAAAGGGCTTGGACGAACTGCATCCCCTGGTTCCGCCAGGTCTGGCCTTCACGGCTAAGACCCGCCATGCTACTCACATAGTAGCAAACCACCCATATTCCTTTCGTATTCCATCGGCGAGAAGTAAGTTCCACTCAAACAGCTTCTTCCCGCGAACCACTGCTCTGTGGAACAGACTCCCAAGAGAATATTTCCCCTGATCACTACAATCTTAACCGATTCAACAGTTATCTTTCTATCCATATAAACAAAACCTTAACGTTACCCTCTACCTCGAGTGGCTGCCGGGCCTTGTACAGAGACAACCTTACTGTAATAAACAAAAATAAAGACAAAAACAAAATCTCAATTTATTTTCGGTCCGTATGCATGCGGTTGTCTCCCTGTATAAGTTCTGGATCATTGCCAAATAGATCCTATTTTAGTAGCAGTGTCCTTGTGCCATACGTTGTCAATTGTAAAATTTGTATTTGTTGAGAGGGGAAGACCCTCAAAACAATCTTTGGCCAAATCTAAACATATTATCTTACTAAGCTTAGATCGCATTGGCACAAGGCCAGAAGTGTGGGGCACCCAGTGAGCATCGAACTCAATATTAACGCTCAACCAGACTATCCCGTTAACCATTACCCCACTCCAAGACGCCCAGCTGCCGTCATTGATAAGCATAGCATAATTTGGTACAAGGCCACATGCAATTTTCTAAGCGTAGTTTAGATGTGGCACAAGGCCGAAAGTATGGAGCACTCAGTGAAGATCGAACTCATTACTCAGTATTAATGATCACTCTAACTTGCTTGTTAACCATTGGCTCACACCAAGTTCTGTTTGGTAAAAGGCCACGTGCTTAGGGCACCCAGTGAGTATCGAGCTCAGATGTAATGGTCAACGTGACTGGGTATTGATTATTTATCCTCTGTACCTTTGGGTGTGGTCAGTCAGTGCTCGAATGCTACGCACGTGTTTCTTTGCATGTGTGGTCTGTGTGTCTTTGATATGATTAATTTCTCGGTGTATGTCTTCTCGGTGTCTCCTCCCAAACCAATTGTCCTTTTTTTTTTAGTTTTCGTTGTTTTCCTTCCTTTTTTTCTCATCTCTTTCAGTTTCACCTTCTTCCTTCCCATCCACTTTTTCTTTATTGTTTTTTTCCTTCTTTATTCGATTCAATGTGCGCTGAAGCGCTTTTCAAATCTGGCATTGTCTCCGAACAAACCCGACCCTTTCAACAATGGCATTGTTTCTAAATGAAGTCAACCTTACCAACCAACCTGGTCTTCATTGATCAAATGTCAATAGGTTCATAAACCGATCTCTATTTCGATTAGACGTTCGTTTACCTGCCGGCCGTAGAATTGTCCGTCAAGCTTTCCCTCTCTCATCCACATTTACCCATGCAACCGTGTACCTGCTCACGCGCAACTAAATAAATACACCCTTGTGCAAATTAATTGAAAACAACGGCTTCAGTTTTCTTTCTTTCACTACACGGTCAGTTCTAGATCCACTGGAGTGACAGGGTGTAATCGATTTCTATTTTTTCTTCAGATTACGTCATTTGCAGTGGTGTGCATTATTATGAAACGAAATATAAAATATAAAGGCAAAAGGAAAACATATCTTAGCCGACGCGTTTCGTCCTCTGAGGGACTCTACCAAGGCAAATGTGAGGGTTGTATTTTGTGACAAGAATTTACACCCTTGTGCAAATTAATTGAAACAATATATTTAGTTTCCTTTCATGGTCAGTTTTAAACTCATTGGCGTGACAGTTTTTTTTTTTCTTAAGCTTATCACCCCAAGCAAGGCTGGAAGCCACTAGCACGCAAGGGGTTACAGAAGGTTTGGAGGAAGAGCAGATAGGAGTGGTAAAGGAGAGGATGTGGAGAAAGATAGTGGATCGATCAAGGCAAGGGGGTTACAGAAGATTTGGAGCGAGAGCAGATAGGAATGAAAGGTGAAAGGATGTGGAGAAGGGAAGTGGATAGATCAATGCAACTGGAGATTTCGATTGACGTTACACTTAAATAGTTGGAGATTGTATTTGTCAGGGAAACAGGAATAAGGTTGTAATCGATTAGATCATTTGCAGTAATATGAATCTATTTTCAGGGTGTATGATGAAATTTGTTTGGTCTTGACAAATATTGCGTCATCCGTGATTGCATCAGATTTTTATCAAGCCCAGACACTATTGTCTCGACTGTCGATTAGTTATCTTACGGCCATTGTCTGCGATGACCGTTACTCCAAGTAAGCGTACGAAATTGTAACGCTGCACGAATATGCTGGCAAGTCTTACCAGTGAGCATATCAAAGTACTAACGACTGGCTCGAAAAGTCTCCTGATTTAAATCCAATCGAGAATCTGTGGTCAATCGGCAAGGAACTATTTCGTGGAATGGACATACGAAGTACTAACATGTCCACTGGGTCATGTTTCATTGGAAAAATATGAAAAAAGTAAACAATAACGGAATTACTCGCTTTGTTTCAATTAATTTGTACAAGCAAGAGTGTATGTGTGTGTGTGTGTATGTATATATATATATATATATATATATATATATATATATATATATATATATATATATATATATATATATATATTTGTTTGTTTGTTTGTTTGGGGTTTTATGGCATATCAACCACTATGGGTTATTTAATGCCAGATCCAGTATTTACTAAATATATCAAAAACGTATAGCTGGCAACATCATTGTTTCAAAAACGTATAGCTGGCAACATCATCGTTTCAAAAACGTATAGCTGGCAACATCATCGTTTCAAAAACGTATAGCTGGCAACATCATTGTTTCAAAAACGTATAGCTGGCAACATCATCGTTTCAAAAACGTATAGCTGGCAACATCATCGTTTCAAAAACGTATAGCTGGCAACATCATCGTTTCAAAAACGTATAGCTGGCAACATCATTGTTTCAAAAACGTATAGCTGGCAACATCATCGTTTCAAAAACGTATAGCTGGCAACATCATCGTTTCAAAAACGTATAGCTGGCAACATCATTGTTTCCCATCACATTTTAGGGGTAAGGTGTTAGTATATTTAGTGTAGGGTTTGGGAGAGAAAGTTAATTGTAAGTTGTAGTTGTTTTGGGATGGGTTAGATGTGATGGGGCATGACATGACCAGCCGATTGATCGGATCGACGGTCTTTTGGTTGGACGTAGTTTATCGTCATACCCAGGACGCGGATGTAGTTTATCGTCATACCCAGGACGCGGATGTAGTTTATCGTCATACCCAGGCCGCTATATATATATATATATATATATATATATATATATATTGTACGAACTACAAAATGGACGAACACATAGAACGTCGATTTTTGTATTTTTACCAAGACAAGTGAGTAATAGAATTCGTTTCTTAATACAGGGTATTAATACAGGTGTACATATGAACGTTATACAAGTAAAAAATGATTTAGTATTTTGTTGGGTAACCTTTTGCTTATTAATGCAAAAGGTTACCCAACCTCCTTAGTTTCCTTTCTTTCAGGTCAGTCGAAAGCGCTCGGGTCCACAGATGATGTGGACATTTTGATTTTGATATTAATGTATTAATACTATTATCATAATATATTATATGAATAAATACAAAAGGAAAACTTATCTTAGCCGACGCGTTTCGTCACCTGAGGGACTCTACCAAGGCAAATGTGAGGATTTTATTTTGTGACAAGAATTTACACCCTTGTGCAAATTAATTGAAACAGCCGCTTTAGTTTCCTTTCGTTCAACATACGGTCAGTTTTAGACTCACTGGTGTGACAGGTGGTAATTGATTAGGTCATTTGCGGTGGTGTGCAGTAATATCAATCTATTTTCGGGGTGCGTGATGAAATTTGTTTGACCTTGAAAAATATTACGTCATCCGTGATTGCATCAGATTTTTATCACGCCCAGACACGACTATCGATTAGTTGTCTTACGGCAATTGTCTGCGATGGACGTTACATTATTCGGACTGTTACGCTCATTTTCATTGCCATATTCACAACGTTACGGCCGTTATACGCCCCGGCCCTCTTCAGATGACTGGATCTCTGAGATGAGGTATTATGATTAATTGCATTATTTACATTATTCGGATTGTTATCCTCATGTTCATTGCCATATTCACAATGTTTCGGCCGTTGTACGCTCCGGCCTTCTTCAGGTAATTAGAATTTCGAACCAAGCATTTTATTTCGTCCACCGGGGGGTAGATTTTTCTAGTTCCACGTGCCATGCCTCTTCCAGATGTTTCAGTTCTTTCCCTTTAATTCAACTCACGTGTTTTGGTTCACCACTGCTGTGGCCTGGTATTGAACTCACAACTCTTTGGATCTAAACAACGTCTTTTCCCACTGTGCCACGTTTCCTCAAGGAAAGGGAAATAACTGAGACATCCGGAAGAGGTATGGGTACGTAGAACTAGAACAATTTACCTCAGTGGATGAAATAAAGGGTTCGGTTCGAAATTCCAATCACCTGAAGAAAGCCGGAGCGTACAACGGCCGAAACATTGTGAATATGACAATGAAGATGAGGATAACAGTCCGAATAATGTAAATAATGTAAGTAATCATAATACCTCATCTCAGAGATCCAGTCATCTGAAGAGGGCCGGGGCGTATAACGGCCGTAACGTTGTGAATATGGCAATGAAAATGAGCGTAACAGTCCGAATAATGTAAATAATGCAAATAATGATAGAGATTAGTTAACCATCCTAGCAGGAGGACGTAATCGAAAATAAGCAGCCAGCCAGTATATATTATATTTATATTCCACTAGTGATAATAACTGAGGTTATGTCTTTTTTACAGTTTATCAACCCTAGTGGGTTATTTAAAGTCGGAATATATTTCGGATTTTAGGAACAATTATTTTTTGCGAGTGAATATTGCAGTAACAAGCTTTTTGAGATTAACAATGGTTTTTTAAAAAAAAGTTTTACTATTTAATCAATAGCTGGTGTTATAACAATGCCTGGTGTTTCCAAGCTGACCCTCATCTAACTATTGGCAGTGCAAGATTCCTAAGAAACTCTGGTAATTAAATTGACTTAAAAGGAAAAGGAATTCATCTATTTATATCCTAAGGATGTGCGAGAAGTATTTCTACAAATATTTACTAAGCTTAGCACAAGGCCGCAAATTTAGGGGAAAGATAGATTCCACTCGCGTAGTAATGGGTTATGAAAATAGATTGTTAACTTCGGTGATCGAACGAGAAACGGTGTTTTCAGAATGATTTGATCGTTGGCTAAAGTTTGGGAAGCCCCCCCCCCCCCCGCCTCACCAATCGGCTATTTGACGCTGTACAATTTTACATCTCCCACTTTCGCTATTTGTCCTGGACAATCTAAACTGGATAAATATAAATAAAAACTGCGTGACCGCAAACGGGTTCTGATTCGCTTATATAAATGTGTGACGATGTGTTCCGCACTGCACAAACACTCATGACACCCAGGGTCGGCTATATGCGTATATACACCCGACTCGTTATGGTGACAAGGCTTGTTTCACTGGCCATAATTGAATTCAACAAAGAATAACGACAATTGTTTTTCAAGACACTGATTGGGAAATAGCAAGCAATACGATTTCTCACTAAATCGACAATGTTTTCCTCCGGCCTCTTGAAGGTGAACTGCTATCTTACTAACTTCCGGTCACGGAAAAAGGGCCCTTACATTCACTGACGGTCTCGGTGACTGCTGACTCCTCAGTGCTCGCTAGTCCCTTCCTCACTGACTGCTCACTAACTACCTGTTATATAGACACCCGGTGGGGTCCCTATCCGCCTACTTATGTTCCGGAAAAGGAGACCACCCATTCAACATTTGGGTGGTCAGTTTTTCAAAGAATTCTACTTTTATGATTATCTAAAATCACTAACAAAATTTTATGTTTGTCAATTCAAAGATGGACTGGAGACAGCGTTCCTGAAAACACTGGTCATTAAATTAACTTAAAAGATGGACTGGAAACAAGATTCCTAAAAAACTCTGGTAATTAAATTGACTTAAAAGGAAAAGGAATTCATCTATTTATCTCCTAAGGATGTGTGTGAAATCTTATTTCTACAAATATTTACTAAGCTTAGATTAGTCTGGCACAAGGCCGCAAATTTAGGGGAACGATAGATTCCACTCGCGTAGTAATGGGTTATAAAAATAGATTGTTAATGACCTTTTTTAAAAAATACATGCTGTCACCGGACAATAGCCGATTGGATTAAAGCGTTGATTCGTGAATATGTGACATAATAATTGTGAATTCAACCCCAGGGGCTGTTAATGAAAACTTAGTGTCAGTGGAAACAAGGTGAGCATTAATTGAACAGTACTAAAATAAGAACTGAACAAGATATCCTTAGACACGGACAGAAGAACAATCAGCCATTGGTCCGTACATTGAATATTTCTGTCACATCTGATCTGGTGCTTCTGTTCTGTATTTAGAGATTCTTGATAAAATACAAAGAAAAATCTGCAATATTATTGGTCCTGAACTGTCATCTCGGCTTCAGTTAACTTTCCCTGTGGATTTTCTATAAATATTTTCATGGTAATTGTTCTGGTGAGCTCTCCTCTTTGGTTCCTAAACTTTAGGAATTCAAGCATACTAAAAGAGTGGCGGCAAGTTGTTATATACAGTTGACATGTCTAGTTGTAACCGTAAGTTCTATGATGACATTTTCTTCTCGCTTCCTGCTTTTTGCTTTCCAGTCAAATTGTATTTTCAAAAATTTAAATGCAATGTCAATCGTTATCTTTTGTCTTTTTAATTCCTGTTCTTTTATTGTTTTCTCTCCTTAATAGTGTTCTCCTTTTCTTATATTCTCTCACATTCAACAATCCCTAGCGTCTTAGTTGCTTAATTTCCTTAATTTTTTTTATTTAGCCCCCAAGACATGGTATACTCCAGATTATAAGCCGTAAAAAAACAAATAAATCAATCATGTCACCAACTGATAGAGATTATCTGTCTATATCTCTGAGATGAGGTATTATAGATATAGCAATCTTGTGTATTCATTTGTAATTTAAAATGACACAAGAGGCATGACAAGTGGAACTAGAACAATCTACCCCGGTGGACGAAATAAAGGGCTCGGTTCGAAATTTCAATCACCTGAAGAAGGCCGTAGCGTACAACGGCCGAAACGTTGTGAATATGGTAATGAAGATGAGGATAACAGTCCGAAAAATGTAAATAATGCAAATAATCATAATACCTCATCTCAGAGATATAGACAGATAACCTCTATCAGCGATACTCCATTGATTGAGTTTCTGTACTTTGTGACCTTCACATTCGCAATGCCAGAGCCAGTCGGAATCATTATGTCTTGGGAAGGGTTTTCTTGATGAGGAAGCATGGAGCGTTGCTGGCATATCTGGGCTTGGGGCTATCAACCAAATTTCACTTTTTTTTTGAGTGGGGTATATTCTCCACTTTGCAGCCCTTCTTCAACAAACGCAATTTTGCAAGCTTATTGCTATTCTACCGTTTTTGCTATGGCGAATGTTCAGATAAGTTCCATTCTTTTAGCCTTATGAGCTAAATTTAAGAAGCAAATTCCACTGAGAACTTTTTGCCAAAAACTGCTACTTTGTAGAACAAGCTCCCGCGTAGTTGCTTCCCTGGACACTTTAATCTTGACCTCGTAAAATCATGGGTCAGTCGCTATCTATCCGCTTTATCCTCCTCTTTTATTCACATCACAGAGCTCATTCATCATAACATTATATTTTAACATCTTTGTTGGGGTGAAAAGAAATCACTGTCCAGATCTGTCAGCAAATGGGTGTTGAATCACCATAGGCGAGATTAAGGTGAGCGTGATGAGGTACCTGATGATCTTCCCGAATGTGGACTATATTAAATAATTGTACGTGTTCCTAAGGGGGTATCTGAAGTAGGTTAAGGCGCCATTGCCCTAGGTAGGATTTTTTTTCGTTAATATTCCATAGTTGAATACTTCTCGCGTGAAATGTCCTTGTTATGAAGCTGGATTCCGGGATATTTCACTGCTATTGCCTCATTCATTTCACTACTTAAACTGTATTTAAAATAAAATTTAATTTTTACCCGCTTTCATAGCGAGGAGATCGAGGGCTACGCATGAGACGGGTGGGGGTGGTGATACTTTTCCACCGAGAAAATATGACTTAGACGTTACCGAGAAAAAACAAAACAAAAACAAAACATACTGACATTTAAATCTAGAGACACACTCGAGAAAATATTTTGATCTTATTTCCGAGAAACCTTTCGATAGTTTTTTTGCAGATTTAGGGGTCTTCTTACTCTTGCAGTGAATCTGACAGTGATTCAAGTCGACAGCGATGAGGTCAAGGGCTGCAATGATTGTTCTGGAGAAGCTGACCGGATATTTCGTCGATATGATGTCAGGAATTTCTGTTAACCGTAAAATTAAATTCAATGGGAAAGAAAGATTTTCCAATAAAGCTGAGAATAAAGAAATGAAACCTAGAAAGTTTAAACGAGTAAAAAAAAGTATCCTCATCTCAAGTGGATTTTATAAGCATTCAATTTTATTTGCTACAGTTTTTACACCATCAATAAAGTTTTATCTACCTTGCCGTATACGGTTTCAATTGAAAGGTGGAGTGGAATCATAAGAAAGTGGAATTTTAGGTGAACCAAATTTAATTTTCATGGCACCTTTTGCTATCCCAGTCGGTTCTTTGAAGAGATAGAGTAACATTAGTAGCACCGAGAGTGAGACTATATCGATGACATAAGTATTCATAGCTGGGATAAGAATGATTTAAAAAAAAGAAATTAGCATTCTCTACCAAGTGTTCAAATCACGATAAGCGAAGTTAAGCAACGTTGAGCCAGGTCAGTACCTAAATGGGTGACCGCTTGGGAATACCAGGTGCTGCGAGCTTGGGTTTTTCGGGTGGTGGAATGGATAATGACTCGGGATTTTTAATCGGAGAGCCGAGTTCCAATTCCCGTTGGGTTCGTTATATTCACTTAGGCGCAAATACCCTCGGGAAATGGTATGAATCCACCTCCTCTCCCCTACCTATGGGTTAAATAGTAAGACTTGTAAGCTTTGATGTGCGGTTGGTGTAATAGGAATTTTCAATCGGAGAGCCGAGTTCCAATTTCATTTGGGTTCGTCATATTCATTTAGGCGCAAATATTATTTAGAAAGTTATGGATTCACTTCTCCCCGCATGTATGGGTTAATTAGTAAGATTTGTATCATTTAAACATTATTAAAAAATGTTTCCAGTCTGATTATTTTTTCTGGCTTTAAATAACCTGCAAAGGGTTGATAAACCGTAAAATAACGGATTAATAAAAAAACAGAAACTCTGATTTGGGTTTGGAATGAAAACAGTGATGTCATCTAACCTGAATCCATTATAAAAATTCAGTATGTTGAATTAATAAACACTTCAGAAACCTCAGTGTATGGATCAGTTATAAAAAAATTAGTATAGGAAATAAAGAAACTGAACATAGAATAGGCTGCGCTAGGGGTAGTTTCATCCGACACAATAAATTTCCATAAAAACCAAAACAACGTAAAAACTAGTCATGTTCTTAAACAGCTTCATCAAATCGAAACTTTCAGATGGATGTCATCCGTGGCGCCAAAATCGTTCAGAAATAACTAAACTGTCAGTTGTATACAACCGCTTTCTCAGATCAAGGGTTAAAAATGGCTTCCAGCAGATGATGCCTGAAGGTCTTACTGAAGCGCACCCTTGTTCCAACCTCGTCGACACAGAATCATAAACAGGGAGCTGTGCCAAATATTAGTAACCACGTCACTTGAGGACTTTCGACAGCAGCAACAACTAAAATGGATAGCACTTGTAAGGCGGACAGAAAATAATGACATATTGGAAATGTTGACGTTCCACACTACTTCGAACAAAAGGTTAGGAAGGAAACTCCCATCAGTACTAGAAAGAGCAACAACAGTGACTGGACTAGAGGGACCTATTTTTAAGCGAAAATATTTTATAAATTTCAGCTGAATATTATAGCATTGGCTTAACGGTTAATAAATGTCGACTGTTTCCATATAAGGACACGTCTTCGGGCACACCGACGTGGTGTAATGGTTAAAAAGCTTGTCTTGTTAGTGCTGAGTAGTGAGTTCGATCTTCACCCAGTGAAGATCGAACTCACTACTCAGCCCTAACAAGACAAGACAGCCCTATACTTTCGGCCTTGTACCATAGCTGAGCTTAGAAAATCACTATAAGGACACGTCTAATAAAGAATTAAAATATCTGTCGACTAGTTTCCGTTTTTATTTATTAATTAAAAATAGTTGTAGCTACATTTGCTACTCGCTCCCATCTGGAGAAAAACGAATAATTGGCCGATTAAAAAGGCTATGAAAACAGAATTAAAAAAAGATCAAAAGCAACAATAAAAATGAGAAGAACTCGACACCGACGAAGATTAGCCATAAACTAATACCAAACTCCTAGGCAAAAATTATATCTGTCTATATTTCTGAGATGAAGTATTATGTACACTATTTACATTATTCGGACTATTGTTCTCATCTTTGTCGCTATATTTATTACAACGTTTCGGCCGTTGTACGCTCCGGCCTTCTTCAGGTGATTGGAATGCCGAACTGAACTCTTTATTTCGCTCACTGGGATAGACTGTTCTAGTTCCACGTGCGATGTCTAATGGATGTCAGTTATCTCCTGTTAATTCCCCTGTGAAAGTTCTCCACTGCCTTGACCAGGTATTGAATTCACAAACGCCTTTATCCACTGTCATTAAGGACACAGTGGATAAAGGCGTTAGTTAGATCCAGTGACAGGACCCAAAAAGAGTGTGAGTTCAATACCCGGTTAAGGCTGTGGAGAACTTTCAGAGGGGAAGTAACAGGTGATAACTGATAACTGATATCCATTAGACATGGCACGTGGAACTAGAACAGTCTACGAAATAGTGAGCGAAATAAAGGGTTCAGTTCGATATTTCGAGCACCTGAAGAAAATATACTTGATTAGTTTCATCCCGCCACTAAATGCCCCTGCATGTGTAAAATAATAGTCGATTTACCGTGTCGACTTTCTGGGTGGATGGTTATTACTTTTAACCTCGGCGTCTTGCAGACTTCACTGGATACCAGGAAGCGATGTGTTTTCTCTCTCGTACATAAACTTTCATTTTTATGAGGACATTTGGAAGAAAAAACTAGACCACTACTATTTTGCTATGTGAGCAATGAAGAATGAAGTGGCACTACTTAGATGCTGAGGTCTGGTCAGCTTCCGGGATGTAAGTGGGGATTATGGGCAGGGCCTTTGGACAAAGACCTTGGACAAATGAGCTACCCACACAAACACTTACATTAAATTTCATTCTTGAACGCATCCGAAAATCATGTAAGTTGTTTCAATTGCGCAATATTATCGGCGGGGAGAAAATTGTAGATTATCTATCTATCTATCTATCTATCTATCTATCTATCTATCTATCTATCTATATCAATTCATATCTATCTATCTATCTATCTATCTATCTATCTATGACGATTCATATCTATTTGAGTTAATTCATATCTATCTATCTATCTATCTATCTATCTATCTATCTATCCTAGCCAATCCATAGCACTCTTTAGGTCTTGGTCAATGCATATCTATCTATCTATCTATCTATCTATCTATCTATCTATCTATCTATCTATCTATCTATCTGTTCTAATTCAACACCCTGTAACTCCTTGCGTTTTTGTGGCATAACTGCCTTGCTTGGGGTGATATCGATAAAAAAAGCATATCTATCTGTGTTACTTTTTATCTGATCGAGATCATATCTATGTTAATTCATGTCTGTCTACCTACCTGAGTCAATTCATATCTATCTATCTATCTATCTATCTATCTATCTATCTATCTATCAGTGCCAATTTATGTCTATCTAACTGAGCCTAATTATATATGAGACAGTTCATATAGAGGGGTTGGACAAAATAATTGGAACAGGTGCAAATTCCACTCCTATATTTCAAAGACCTATTATATTAAGAACTTTAACTAAAACTTCGTAATTATGGGTTATATCTATTGTAAATACGTTTATTTATCTAATTTACTGTCTTTGCCTTATTTTTTTTTAGAATTTAGTAAAATTTAAGCTAAATGCGTGACCTCTCTGAGTTCGAAAAAGGGCAAATTTTTGGAGCTCGCATCGCAGGAGTCTCGATCACTAAGGTTGCTGGACTGTTTGGTTTTTCAAGAGCTACTATATTAAGAACTATGATGCAATTCGAGAAACAGGGCAAAACCTCTAGCAACCACAGCAATTCGGGCCGGACTTGCAAACTTACTGACAGGGACCGATGTGCATTGAAACGCAAAGTGGGAAAAAATCATCAGACAACTGCGGCCAAAGTGACTGCTGAGTTGAATAAACATCTGAATAGTCCAGTTTCTGCTAAAACTGTTCGTCGTGAGCTCTATAAGGCTGCATATCATGGAAGAGCCGCCGTAAGGAAACCTCTTCTCTCCACTCGCAACATGCACAAGAGGTTGAAGTGGTGCAGAGATCACAATGCCTGGTCTGCAAACCAATGGAAGCAAGTCATATTCTCAGACGAGTTCAGTTTTTCTCTTTTCCCAATTTCACGGCGAGTTTATGTGTGAAGGCAGCCCAAAGAAGCTTAAAACCTTGACTGCCTTCTTCCAACAGTGAAGCATGGAGGTGGATCAGTGATAGTTTGGGCCGCCATATCATGGAAATGTCTCAGTCCAATAGTTGCCCTGCATGATAGAATCAACAGCAAAGATTACCTGAACATTTTGGGAGATCATGTTCATCCAATGGCCCAGACTTTATTCCCTGATGAGGACTGCATCTTCCAAGACGATAATGCTCCAATACATACCGCTCGAGTAGTTAAGAATTTGTACGAAGAGCATGAAAGTGAACTAGAACACATGGAGTGGCCTCCCCAATCTCCAGATATCAATATTATTGAACATTTGTGGTGCATTTTGGAGCGACAAGTTAGGATCCGCTATTCTCCACCGTCGTGTCTTAAAGAGCTGGAGTAGGTGTTAATGGAAGTATGGCTGAAAATTCCTCTGGATGAAGTCAGAAAGCTGTATGGAATGTATGAAAGCTGTCTTGGAATGAAATTATTTAAAAAAAAATTGTTCATATAGCGTCGCTGTTCTTAACGCGGTCTGGCGTTTTTGATTTTAAATTCCAGCCGATGGTGTTGCAAACATATGAATCTATTCCTTTCCCCCCGCTATGGGTTAATTGCGAAGCAAACCGGGCTCTCTAGCTTCTGTTGGTAACAAGTCTAGAAAGACAACTCAAAGTCAAAAACAGAGTGAGTATGTAATAAGCGGTCCTTCTCGACAAAAAAAAAAAAGAAAAAAAAAAGAAAAATTAAAAAATACAAAAAGACAGTTAAATATATATAGTTTCAAAGCATTAAAGAACTGAAAATTAACTTGGTTTCTTAACAAGCCTTCAAAGACCATGGCGTCGATGAAAGAGAAAAATTAAAAAAACTAAAAGACAGTTAAATATATATAGTTTCAAAACATATAATAGAGAACTGAAAATTAACTTTGTCTCTAAACAAGCCTCCAAAGACCATGGCGTCGATGAAAGAGAAAAATTAAAAAAACTAAAAGACAGTTAAATATATATAGTTTTAAAGCATATAATAGAGAACTGAAAATGAACTTGGTCTCTAAACAAGCCTCCAAAGACCATGGCGTCGATGAACTCAGCATCAAACCCAGAATGTTGAAGCTGTGAATCTATATAACACATGGAACTCTACAGGGCAACATACGGCATGTCTTTGAATAATTCAGCTCAAACACATGTGTATCTACAACAAGGGCTATTTACACTATTTACATAATTTAATCTGTTCTCATCTTTATTTCCATATTCACGACATTTCGGCCGTTGTACGATCCGGCCTTCTTCAGATGATATAATTTCGAACCGAACATTTTATCTAGTCCACGGGGGTATATTGTTCTAATTACGCGTGTCATTCCTGTTTTTTGATATCTAAGTATCAGTCAGTTCACTTTAGTCACTCAACATCAACTTTTTAATAACTTTTTTTACTTTACTCATTTTGTATGAGGATCAAACAGGCGAAAGAATAGAAGGTCGAGTTGCGCCATCTCTTCAAGTGGAAACGATCCGCCGGAATTGAAATAAACTATTCGAAAATCCGCATTTTCCCTGAGATCGAATACAGGTGCTGTCAGGAACCATCAAGTACACATTATTTAATATTGGAATACGATATGTAAGTTTTTATATCACAATAAAAACACAAATGACAAAGTGGAAAATTGTTTTCGTGTGACGCGTTTCGTCCGTTACATGTGTACAAAGGAGAAGAGATGCTGAGAATTTTAATTAAATTTTTTGTTTAATATGTTTTAGAAAAGTGGTCCTTCCCGAAAAACACAACGAATGAAAATATATTGTTCAACCCACCAACTCCAACACAAATGAAAAGAACTTATCTAAGCTTAAGTTGTTACAACTATTTCTATTTTATGTTAAACTTAAATAAATTCTTTTAAATTGCAGTTGTGTTAGATTTGGTGGGTAGAACAAAATATACAGAACAAAATAATAGGTTAAAACTAATAAGGAGGAATTTACACTATCACTTGTAATAACTGTCACTAGAAATACATAGGAGAAACCTCAAGGAATTTAAATAAAATATATGAATACAAAAGAGATCTTTTACAAAACAACATATTAAATGCATTAGTTTTTCATCGTAATGAGTTTGGCCATACTTTTAATCTAATTGCTACTCTAAATTAAAAGAGAAAGCAATTTACAAAGACGAAAATGTTTTGAAAGTACTTTAATCGCAAGATCATAAACAGTAAATTTACGTCTAGGTTCTTACGACATTTCACCTTTCTTGGCGGCTCTTCTATTATTTATGTGGGATATTTAATAACGAAAGTGATAAAAGCATAAACAAAAAGAAAAAAAAATAATGAAATTGGCGAGACAATTTACCCAAGATGTATATTAAAAAAATAATTTAAAACTCTTAGCGTCCTCTTTACTACGTCTAGTCGCATTTACGTAAAAATCAATCAATTTAATCCTAGCACATATGCTAGGCCACAAAAATCTCCTGAGCTGATCAAGCCTAGTATTGAATACAATATGGGAACCAGTAATAAGGAGTGCCAGAGAAAAGCGATAATAACAACAAAAATTGAAAATATGAGC
Source organism: Acanthosepion esculentum (assembly GCA_964036315.1). NCBI lineage: Eukaryota > Metazoa > Mollusca > Cephalopoda > Sepiida > Sepiidae > Acanthosepion > Acanthosepion esculentum. Next base: position 41,836,723 of record OZ038503.1, read on the forward strand.
TTTGGTAAAATAATGAAATGATAACAGCAAAAATTGCAGTATGAGCACTGGTAAAAATTGTTGGCTGAAGACATTAGGTTTATAATACCCAGAAATTCATACAGTGGATAAAGGCGTTAGTTAGATCCAGTGACAGGACCCAAGAGTGTGAGTTCAATACCTGGTTAAGGCAGTGGAGAACTTGTAGAGGGGAATTAACAGAAGATAACTGACATCCATAGGCATGGCACATGGAACTAGAACAATCTACGAAATAGTGAGCGAAATAAAGGGTTCAGTTCGACATTCCAACCACCGGACCGTAGAAAGGCCGAAACGTTGTAATAAATATGGCGACAAAGATGTGGACAATAGTCCGAATAATGTAAATAATGTACATAATACCTCATCTCAGAAATATAGACAGATACTGAAAGACCGAAACGTTGTAATAAATATGGCGACAAAGATGAGGACAATAGTGTGAATAATGTAACTAATAACTCATCTCAGAAATATAGACAGATACAAATGAAATGAAATGTAAGACGACTGCGATGATACCGAAAGGATTAAATTAAACTGGTTTTTATTTTATAGGTCAAGTTTATTTTATGGTGAAAATAGTGCTCCACAAGTTCCTGTATTTTCTTGTCTTTAGTAATTTTAAACTATTTCCATCGCTATTTGTCCCTGTTCTGTCACCCATTCATATAAACTGATTAAGTAGGTTATTATGGCTCTCCACAGTTTCCACTCATTTGAAACTTTTGATTCTTCATCATCCCTCTTTGTTTCTATCTATCTATCTATCTATCTATCTATCTATCTATCAGGTCATCCCATAAGTTCTGTCCGAATTTTGAATAAAGAAAACAAGTGACCAAATATTACATTTAATTACAGATTCAATCAACAATGTATTTTCCCTGATTATCTATGACTTCCTTCCATCTATTAACAAGCTTACTAATTCCATTACTTGTACTAAGAACTAACAAATGGCAGTTTTAACCTCTTCCTGTGTTACAAAAGCTGTTTCTTCCAAATGATTCTGTAAGCTACGAAACAAATGGTAATCTGAAGGAGCAAGGTCGGGAGAATAAGGTGGATGAGGAATTTTCTCCCAACCAAGTTCTTCGATCTTTTGTGACGCGATTCTTGCTGTGTGTGGTCGCGCATTGTCCTGATGAAACATCACCCGTTTTCGATTCATTAGAGCAGGTCTTTTTTTCCTCAAAGCTTGGTTCAAACGCTCTAATTGCTGACAGTATATTTGAGCATTAATTGTTGCATTAGGTGGTAAGAATTCAAAGTGGATTATTCCTTGGCAATCCCACCAGATTGAAAGAAGAACCTTTTGCCCATGAAGTTTCCTTCTCGGCTGTGGCTGGGGTCCTTCCCCTTTACCAAGCCACTGTCTACGACGCTTAACATTTCGATAAAAGATTCATTTTTCGTCGCCAGTCACAAGTCTATCCAAAAAAGGTGAAACAAGTTGGCGAGAATGGAGAGAATAGCAGATGTCAACTCGGGATTTGAGGTTGTTTTCAGACAATTCATGAGGCAACCATTTTCCAAGTTTAGGAACTTTTCCACGTTGTTGAAGATGACGATGAACAGTTGTATGGTTTGAACTGAGAACCACTGCCAATTCCTCAACTAATAAAGCAGGATTTTCTTCAAGTGCTGCTTCAAGAAGCTTTTCATCAAACTCAACTGGACGTCCGGTTCGATCTTCATCTTCAAGGGTGAAATCTCCACCTCTGAATTGTGCAACCCATCTTCTGCAAGTTCTTTCATTCACACATTCCTCTCCATAAACTGAGTGAATATTTCTCGCCGCTTCGGCTACTGAGTTTCCTTTCTTGAACTCATAAAGCATTATGTGCCTCAAATGATTCTTGGGTACTTCCATGTTAGCAGGGTTTTAATCAAACAAAATTTTATTTTATTGTTCTCTGAAATAAAATTTGATCGGTTTAAATGCATCTAAACATAAAAATAATGTTCAGCTCCATCAGACATTATAAAATACTCTTTAAATTTCGTTCATTTTAACAAAAAGTTAAAATTCGGAGAGAACTTATGGGGTGACCTAATATTAATTATCTGTCAATGTGTTAATTAGCTAAAAAATCTATGCATCACTTAATTATGTATGTATGTATGTATGTATGTATGTATGTATGTATGTATCTATCTATCTATCTATCTATCTATCTATCTATCTATCTATCTATCACTTAATTATCAATTTCTTATCTATCTCTTATCTATTTATTTATTTACCTCTTATCTATCTATCTATCTATCTATCTATCTATCTATCTATCTATCTATTTATCTATCTATCTCTTAATTCAATCTCTTAATTATCTATCTAAAAAACTATCCATCACTTAATTATGTATGTATGTATGTATGTATGTATGTATGTATCTATCTATCTATCTATCTATCTATCTATATATTTATCTCTTAATTCGCCATGTAAAAAAATCTATCCACCACTTATCTATCTATCTATCTATCTATCTATCTATCTATCTATCTATCTATCTATCTATCTATCTATCTATCTATCTATCTATCTCTTAATTCAACCACTTAATTATCTATCTAAAAAAACTATCCATCACTTATCTATCTATCTATCTATCTATCTATCTATCTATCTATCTATCTGTCTTCATATGATAACATGGAACGCAGTTGCTTAAGTGTCTCACAAAATACATCAGCTACAATAACAACTACTTTTAGTAAAACAAACGTAAAAGAAGCTAGTTAAACAGGGCCAATGAAAATAAACAGAGAAAACATTCACCGCGTTATTCAAACGCCCGTAGAATAAAGTGTCAATTTTAAGCACCCGTCTTTGGCCATCTTTTCATGTCCCGGCACCCACCGCCACAGTACACTTTTTTTTCTCTCTCAAACGACTTTGCTTGATTTCCTTTTCTCGATAGACACTTACATTTTTGAGACGTTCTCGATACCATCGTTTTTACTCGGTGGATGTGGGTTGGAAACCGTGTAGGTGAAACGATTACGAAGCTGTTTGACGCTAGAAATTCCACCATTTTAAAGCAAGAGACTCACAAGCCCGTCGGCATCAGGGCTTTAATCCTAGCATACCGGGCATAGTTCCAGAATCAGCTTTAGCAACTTTTCCAGCTGCCTGTGTTTGGATCTGTACCGTTGGGAATAACTCTCGTGGCTCGAAGCATTTATCTTTTGCAAATGCTTTTTCACGCCTTTCCCAGAATATGCGTACATCGCACGCACACACACACACACACATACACACACACATAGTCACACGGACATAGACATATACGTATAGACACATCGGTGGACATGCAGGCATACAAAGAAAGAATGAAAGAGATAGAGAGATACAGAGAGAGAGAGAGAGAGAGAGAGAGAGAGAAAGAAAGAAAGAAAGAAAGAGAGAGAGAGAGGGAGGGAGGGAGAGAAAGAAAAGACAGACAGACAGACGCCCACTTATACCGAGTGTAACAGCAAAATTGTCCAAATCGTGTAAAAGCAAAATTCTCCATTCGATAGATTAAGTTTTGAGCCGTTGTATCTTATAAATGATTTAAGATATCTTACTGGAATACTCCGAGTTTTTTTTTACGGGACTATTGGACTATGAGCAATAAGAATATATAATTACTCTCCAAGCTTAACAGAAGAATCGTGATGAAACCGATCATGAACGGAAATAATATGCTTATAATTAATTAACCCTAGCTAAGGATCAGAAGCTCATGAATGATTGAAATAAAGTTCAAATATACCTATATATTATTGCAGGATCATTTTCCGATTTATTCAAGATGATCTTCGCCCTCTCTAACCTTCTAACCTTCTATCCTTAAGTAAGAAGGTGCCTCACAGGTTTCAGGTATGATTTCATTTTCAAGTCTTTTTTCATTGGTCATTGGACCGTCATAGGTGAAACCCCTCTCTCACGTGACAAACGTCTTATGGATTGAGTTGGATCTTTTCTAATTGATCTCTTTAAAGTCATTATCCCTCTTGCTGTTGTGACCTCCTGATCCCGTTTTCCTCTCTACTGTTCTCTCTTTTATAAACTTATTCACCGTTCTCTTGATGGTTCTTGAGTGGACTTTGATGATGGAAGCCCGAGTATGAATGTTGGTACCATTACTGAAGGCCTGAATGATCTTTTTCCTCTCACCATTGCTCAGTTGGGAAGAGTGTGGGGCTGACACAAAACGTTTTTAACCTGTTATCTTTCTAGCTGAATAGCTGAAATGGTTTTTCAGTGATTCTTACGATAAATGGGGTCAAGTTGGCTACATGTCTTATCTGAAAACCTGGAAAAAAGAAACTCAGTTCATATATATATATATATACAGGGTGCGGCTGGCATTTGAGGACAGATTTTATGGATTGCTGAACAAATGAATATAATTATATTCGATTACAAACAAGTAAACATGAAATTTAGCTAACTATTGTTTAATTTTATTCAATAAATCCACCACCAGCATCAATAACTGCTTCTACTCGAGGTCGAAATCGGCTGCAAGGTCTGATTAATTGGTCCTTATTTATGTCAGACGTTACTCGAACTATTGCAGGTTTAAGAGACACTTTGGTGTTATGAGGCTGTTTATTAACCTCCTTCTCAACAACGCTCCACACATAATAGTCTAGTGGATTGAGATCTGGAGAGTTAGGAGGCCAAATGTTGGGTGTGATGTGGTCGTACAAATGGTCAGCCATCCATTCCTGCAAGTCTGAGAAAACGTGCAATATCCAAGTCGCTATGATCAGCCTTTAATGCCACAATCACAGCATGCCTTTTCATTTCATTTGTTATCATAGAGTTTGCCATTCTTGATTTCTGAAAAATAAAAGCATTAGAAGTTAGTAGGAAGCAGTATTAATCTTTAATCTGTATGTCCTCAAATACCAGTCGCACCCTATATATATATATATATATATATATATATATATATATATATATATATATATATATATATATATATATATAAGATCTGTCCTCGAATACCAGCCGCACCCTGTATATATTTTTTTAGATATTAAATATTTTTATCGGATGGACAATTATGCTGTTTCAGGATCTGGACAATTTTGCTGTTACACACGGTACATATCGGCCCAAACCCACACAAATAGGCATTTACACAGAAATGTATTTACACACAAATATAAAACCTACACAGGGAGTACTACACATTACGGACACACTCTCTTTCTGTCCCTCTCTTGCACACACACATACACAAACGCGCACACAGATACACATAGAGATATACATTCGCCGAGAGACACATACAGGGACAAATATACACACATACTCTAAGATAAGCACAAACACAGAGACACTTCCACCAGACACATGGACGTCATTAGGACATTTTTGACAAAGTAAGACCCGAAGAACTATTTGAACTGCTAGGTAAGCTCGATTTATTTGAGAAAGATATTAGAATAATCCACAATTTATAGTGGGAGGAAACCGGCAGCATACGGGTAGAAAATAAACAAAAATAGAAAGGGGTGTAAAACAAGTTTCACTGGGCTAATTCTATCTATCTATCTATCTATCTATCTATCTATCTATCTATCTATCTATCTATCTATCTATCATCCGCAGTCTATACATATATTTCTATCTATCTATCTATCTATCTATCTATCTATCTATCTATCTATCTATCTATCTATCTATCCGCAGTCTATACATATCTATCTATCTATCTATCTATCTATCTATCTATCTATCTATCTATCTATCATCCGCAGTCTATACATATCTATCTATCTATCTATCTATCTATCTATCTATCTATCTATCTATCTATCTATCTATCTATCTATCTATCATCCGCAGTCTATACATATCTATCTATCTATCTATCTATCTATCTATCTATCTATCTATCTATCTATCTATCTATCTATCTATCTATCATCCGCAGTCTATACATATCTATCTATCTATCTATCTATCTATCTATCTATCTATCTATCTATCTATCTATCTATCATCAGCAGTCTATACATATCTATCTATCTATCTATCTATCTATCTATCTATCTATCTATCTATCTATCTATCTATCTGCAGTCTATACATATCTATCTATCTATCTATCTATCTATCTATCTATCTATCTATCTATCTATCTATCTCAGTTTGTTCATATCTATCTATCTATCTATCTATCTATCTATCTATCTATCTATCTATCTATCTATCTATCTGCAGTCTATACATATCTATCTATCTATCTATCTATCTATCTATCTATCTATCTATCTATCTGCAGTCTATACATATCTATCTATCTATCTATCTATCTATCTATCTCAGTTTGTTCATATCTATCTATCTATCTATCTATCTATCTATCTATCTATCTATCTATCTATCTATCTATCTATCTATCTATGTAAATGGTTGGCAGAACAGTGTTTGTGAGGGAGAGCAAAACGACAAAACTTATTAAGAGATGCAATATACAGGAGGTTGTGGAGACTCATAATCACTCACGTTTTGAACGGACACGGCACATATAAGAAGATGTATAGTCATTTCTACAATTATTAATTCTTACCGATTTCGCACCATGTAGCGACCTTGAGTGTCATGTTAAGAAGTAACAATAATAAAATGGAATAAAGTTATTCCTTTGTGTGTGTTTGTATATATATATATATATATATATATATATATATATATATATATATATATATATATATATATATATATATATACTAGCCGAATTACCTGCGCCTTACCGCATGTCGCACATTATTTTTGTAAGACAATGATTGATTTTAAATCATTGTTATAATTTGTGGAGAAAAATGATGCATTTCAATATTACTCAATGATCTTGCCGATGTGACCTCCATCTTCTGGCTTTCTCCATCTATATTTTAGATAGGAGTCATTCCCCCGTTCAAATTTAAATTCAATTTAAATCAAAGGGAAAACATTCAGTGGGGGTGTTGTACCTCCTGGGGACCCCCTTTGATCAAAATGAAATATACTTATCCATTTAACCTAAGAGTCATTCCCATGTTCAAATTTAAATTTAATTTAAATTAAAAGGAAAAAAAAATCCATGTGTGTGTGTGTGTGGGGGGGGCACACAAGATCAAAATGAAATATACTTATCCGAGTACCCTGGGTAATGTAATTTCAGAATATATATATGGTTATGGGGGGGGGATCTATCTCCAAAACCCAAGGAGGAGTTCGATAACAAACAGACAGAGGCTTTTCAACTTTATATATGGAGATGAACAGTGTGACCTTTCTATATTTCTTTCTTTCTCTGTCCATAACCTCTGACACGTTGGTTGTTTTTACGACGCCCAGTTAGGATCGAACTCACTATTCACTGGTAATGGTCAAGTGTTATTTTCAATGGTCTGAAGTCTGAACTGTCCTGTTATTTAAACCATAGCTGGGGGTCGTTGGTTACATGCCTTTCACAAGGAAATGAGTGCGAAGCGAAGGAAACAAAATCAACCAGAATTTGAATTGGGCTCGCCGGATTCATTTTCCGCATAGTTACACTATCTGCACTTATTATTATGATTACTACTACTACTACTACTACTACTACTACTACTACTACTACTACTAGTACTAGTACTACTATTACTAGTACTACTACTACTACTATTATTATTATTATTATTATTATTATTATTATTATTATTATTATTATTATTATTGTTATTCCTTAGTCCCTTGGTGCCTTCAACACGTACGTTACATCTTGCCAACACCTCACAGATCATGGACTATTCCGTTTTTATTGCGAGGAAAGACGGAAAAGACGCATTAGGAACGTTATTTCGTTTCAGTGGAAAAAAGAAAGAAAGAATGAAAGAAAGAAAAAGAAATAAAGAAAAAGGAAGACAAATAAATGAGTAAAGAAAGAATGAAAGAAAGAGAAAGAAAGAAAGAATGAAAGAAAAAAGAATGAATAAAAAAAGAATGAATAAAAAAGAAAAAGAATGAAAGAAAAAGAATGAAAGAAAAAGAAAGAAAAAGAAAGAGAATGGACGAAAGAAAGAAAAAGAAAGAAAGAAAAAGGAAGAAAAATAAATGAGTAAAGAAAGAATGAAAAAGAAAGAAAAAGAAAGAAAGAATGAAAGAAAAAAAAGAATGAATGAAAGAAAGAAAGAAAGAAAGAAAAAGAATGAAGGAAAAAGAAATAAAGAAAAAGGAAGAAAAATAAATGAGTAAAGAAAGAATGAAAGATAGAGAAAGAAAGAAAGAATGAAAGAAAAAAGAAAGAAAGAAAAAGAATGAAAAAAGAAAAAGAATGAAAGAAAAAGAAAGATAATGAATGAAAGAAAGAAAAAGAAATAAAGAAAAAGGAAGAAAAATAAAAGTAAAGAAAGAATGAAAGAAAGAGAAAGCAAGAAAGAATGAAAGAAAAAAGAATGAATAAAAAAGAAAAAGAAAGAGAATGGATGAAAGAAAGAAAAAGAAAGAAAGAAAAAGGAAGAAAAATAAATAAGTAAAGAAAGAATGAAAAAGAAAGAAAAAGAAAGAAAGAATGAAAGAAAAAGAAAGAATGAAAGAAAGAAAGAAAATGAAAGAATGAAAGAAGAAAGAAAGGAAAAGAACGGAAGAAAAAAAGAAGAAAGAATCAAAGAAAGAAAAATAAAAAAAGAAAAGGAAGACAGAGGAGGCGATCATGCTCACGTTAACGTCTGCTTCAATGAAATAGAAAAACTGGTCAATTTTAAATCTTTTCATTTGTTCCCTCTTCCCTATAAAGACTTGCGTTCAACCTTATGATTGTCATTGCAATAATTTTTAAAATCATTTCTCCCAAAGTAAGGCGATAATATAAGAGGTTACTGAAAGTTAAAGAGAATGAGAAGACCTTAGCGAAAAGAAAGGACAATAAAAGAACAGAATTCAGGTCGAAAGAATATAGCGATTGACGTTGCCTTTAAATGTTTGAAGAATGCGGGTGACATGTAAGAAAGAAATCGGAAGAGATTCTCACCGGAGAGAAGTGCGAGAAAAGAAACTATTAGAATATAACTTACGGTTACATCGAGCCATCTCAGCAGTAAAACGATGAGACCTAATTGCCAATCTAGTAGTACGATTAAATTTATGCGGTGGGAATATTTTGTTAAAGTTTCTGTCTATATTTCTGAGATGAGGTATTATGTACATTATTTACATTATTCGGACTATTGTCCTCATCTTTGTCGCCATATTTATTACAACGTTTCGGCTTTTCAGTATCTGTCTATATTTCTGAGATGAGATATTATATACATTATTTACATTATTCGGACTATTGCCCTCATCTTTGTCGACATATTTATTACAACGTTTCGGCCTTTCAGTATCTGTCTATATTTCTGAGATGAGGTATTATGTACACTATCTACATTATTCGGACTATTGTCCTCATCTTTTTCGCCATATTTATTACAACGTTTCGGCCGTTGTACGCCCCGGCCTTCTTCAGGTGGTTGGAATGTCGAACTGAACCCTTTATTTTGCTCACTGGGTAGACTGTTCTAGTTACACGTGCCATGTTTAATGGATGTCAGAAATTAACAGGAGATAACTGATAACTGGCATCCATTAAACATGGCACGTGGAACTGGATCAGTCTACCCCAGTGAGCGAAATAAAGGGTTCAGTTCGATATTCCAACCACTTGAAGAAGGCCGGAGCGTACAAGGGCCGAGACGTTGTAATAAATATGTCGACAAAGATGAGGACAATAGTCCAAATAATGTAAATAATGTTCGTTAAAGTTGTTACGCTCAAATACTAAACGATGCAATAGGCGAGTTTCTACTTGTATTTTGAGTCGTGTAACTCGAAAGGAACATATACAATCATTTAAACTTAAACATTAATATTCACTAGAAAGCAACACCAGGAAATTTTCATGAAGGTTTTGAGTACTTATAATTATTAATGAATGCCTTATTCTTTGGAAAGTAACCTTTTTTGTTTTTTATATAGACAATAGTTTTCTTTGTGTGCTGGCTGTAAAATGTGTGCGCATGCGCACAGCATAAATGGTGCTATCGTTGCAATCTGTTTATTTTTTTTTAAATAAACACAACGTAAAACGTTTATCGCCAAGTTACCAACAGCTTCAGAAATATTTTTTATCTCTTCAGTCCTGATGAAGATGAATCAACCACCATATAATTCCACTAAATCAACCCATCTGTCTGCCTGTATGTTTGTTACTCTGTGTGGACCAGTATTTTTGGACCAATCAATGATAAGAAATCCAATAGCATTTTTGGGCCAATAAATTATGAGTTAGAGTTCAAGTCTCGAGAAATAGTGCCTTTCAACTGAATGTCTTAAATATATTAATCCATATTAATCGATATTAATCGATATTAATCGATATTAATCCATAACCCTGTCATAAATTATACAAGCGATATTTCCCTCTACTTTAAAAATATGCATTTTAATTTTTAATTAGTTTTCAGCGTTATTATTTTGTTACTAGTTTTATTTTAACTTAATATTATTGCTTTTATCACAACGCTCTGGGTCATTACACTCTCCATTATTACTACTTAAGTGACCATGAGAGCTACTTTTAAAATAAGTGGGGTTGACTTTTTTTTTTTAACCTGAGAACACTAACCATGGGTATATAGTACCCAGCGCAAGTTTGTCTATTTTTTATTACAATTTTCAGTACCTGGTTTTCTTACCTAAATAACATGTTTTTCAGTTCCTATTAATGTTACCTCAAAGTAGGAAGTTTGGAGTGTCTGCATGTAAAATATTTCAAATAAAGATTTCTATTTAATATTGTTGATATTTTCAAAATCGGATATGATATACCCATGGTTAGTAGCGGTGTAACTTCAATTGATGGTTAGTGTTCTAGGGTTAAAATCGAGTTTTGCCTCGCTACTTCCTGCTTTCCTATCTGTTGGAAGTCATTATCTGTTGTTACATTTTTCAAGAACTCTGGTGGGCCGTCCGATCTTTTCTACTATCGGCCTATTAACTTTCTACCGCTTTGGGGGAAACTCCCAGAGGCCGTGATCGATGCTGAAATGGTTTATTATCTCCCACCATAGACAAACAATATGGCTTTCCTTTCTCTAGGTCAGCTGCCGATGTACTAACGATAATTGCGGAAAGAGTCATGCTTTAGATAAGAATGGTAAAACCCGGGCAGTAGCATTGGACATCTCGAAAGCCTTTGACAGGGTCTGGCATTCAGGTCTTCTCACAAGCTAAAAAGTTACGGTGAACTGATCCAGTCTTTCTTATTAAATCGTAAAATGAAAGTTATCTTTAACGTCCACTCGTCTTGATACTTTCGTACTAACGTGGGTGTCCCCCAGGACTCCTTACTTGGGCCTACACTGTTTTTAATTTTCATTAAACACCTTCCCGATGACATCTATAGGGGTTGGACAAAATAATTGGAACAGGTGCAAATTCCACTCCTATATTTCAAAGACCTATTATATTAAGAAATTTAACTAAAACTTCGTAATTGCAGGTTATATCTATTGTAAATACGTTTAATTATCTAATTTACTCTCTTTGTCTTATTTATTTTTAGAATTTAGTAAAATTTAAGTTAAATGCGTGACCTCTCCGAGTTAAGAAAAAGGGCAAATTGTTGGAGCTCGCATCGCAGGAGCCTCGATCAATAAGGTTGCTGAAATGTTTGGTTTTTCAAGAGCTACCATATCAAGAACTATGGCGCAATTCGAGAAACAGTGCGAAACCTCTAGCAACCGTAGCAGTTCGGGCCGGACTTGCAAACTTACTGACAGGAACCGACGTGCATTGAAACGCAATGTGGCGAAAAATCATCGGACTACTGCGGCCAAAGTGACTGCTGAGTTGAATAAACGTCTGAATAGTCCAGTTCTACTAAAACTGTTCGTCGGGAGCTCCATAAGGCTGCATATCATGGAAAAACCTCTTCTCTCCACTCGCAACATTCAGAAGAGGTTGAAGTGGTGCAGAGATCACAATGCGTGGTCTGCAGACCAATGGAAGCAAGTCATATTCTCAGACAAGTTAAGTTTTTCTCTTTTCCCAACTTCAGGGCAAGTTTATGTGTGGAGGCAGCCCAAAGAAGCTTACAACCCTGACTGCCTTCTTCCAACAGTGAAGCATGGAGGTGGATGAACGATATTTTGGGCCGCCATATCATGGAAATGTCTCGGCCCAATAGTTGCCCTGCATGGTAGAATCAACAGCAAAGTTTATCTGAACATTTTGGGAAATCATATTCATCCAATGGCCCAGACTTTATTCCCTGATGGTGACTGCATCTTCCAAGACGATAATGCTCCAATACATACCGCTCGAGTGGTTAAGAATTGGTATGAAGAGCATGAAAGTGAGCTAGAACACATGGAGTGGTCTCCCCAATCTCCAGATATGAATATTACTGAACATTTGTGGTGCATTTTGGAGCAACAAGTTAGGAGCCGCTATCCTCCACCGTCGTGTCTTAAAGAGCTGGAGAAGGTGTTAATGGAAGAATGGCTGAAAATTCCTCTGAATGAAGTCAGGAAGCTGTATGATTCCATTCCTAGACGTATTAAAGCTATATGTGAGGCTAAAGGAGGACCAACTCCATATTAAATAAATTTTCTTTCAATTTAACAAGTGTTTCAATTATTTTGTTCCACCCCTGTACGCTGATGACACTACAATTTACATCGATAATAAAGCTGATGAGTCCGACAAGATAAAAATGGCAGCCGATGTCCTAAACGACAACAAGTCGTTAACTGGGGTAAAAGATGCCTTGTTAATTTTAAAGCCTTCAAAACGAAACTTCTCCCCATTACTCATTTGAGAGACCCTCTCTGTCTTCCATCAGCGTGGCTGAGGCTAAGCTGCAGGGAAGTGAAACGTTGCAAATGTTTTCGTGCAAAATATTCTCAGCTAACATGAAGTGGAAAGACTATACAGAATCCATTACTAGTCAAGAAAGTCAAGAAAGTCGATTCACTGTGACGTGTGAGACATTTTTCTCTCTCCAGAACCATTCTAACATATGTATAAGTCTACCATTCACCAATGTTTAGAATATTTATGCCACATATGGTCCAGTGCCTTTGCTACTTACCTTGAGCTCCTTATTGGTCAGGATCTTGCTGCTCGGCCTCAGTCACTTTACCATTGCCATAGGGTTTCCTCGAAGTGCATTTTCTATAAATATTTTCATTTGTAATTGTTTGGATGAGGTCTTCGCTATGGTACCTAGACTGTATGATATTCATATCTATCTATCTATCTATCTATCTATCTATCTATCTATCTATCTATCTATCTATCTATCTATCTCAGCCTGTTCGTATCTATCTATCTATCTATCTATCTATCTATCTATCTATCTATCTATCTATCTATCTCAGCCTGTTCGTATCTATCTATCTATCTATCTATCTATCTATCTATCTATCTATCTATCTATCTATCTATCTATCTATCTCAGCCTGTTCGTATCTATCTATCTATCTATCTATCTATCTATCTATCTATCTATCTATCTCAGTCTGTTCGTATCTATCTATCTATCTATCTATCTATCTATCTCAGTCTGTTCGTATCTATCTATTTATCTATCTATCTATCTATCTATCTATCTATCTATCTATCTATCTATCTATCTATTAGATTTGTGCAAAATTTCTCAGCAAAAAATAAAAAGCCGAATTTCAAAAATCCAAACGAACTTTCTTTTGCTATTCGTCTTTATTGCAAAATCTGGAAATTCAGATTAGATAGCTCTGAAAGGTAAAGTTCCCTACCATCACTAGATTTATGGTAAACAAGCCGATCTCTCAAGCCAATGGCAGTCTAAATCTTGTTTAATTCTGAATTTTTGCATAAAACTGGTTGTATAATACTAATCTTATGTACAAATGGACTTCCATATAAAAACATGAGAGTATCCAGGTTAATCCAGGTTAATCATCAAATGGTTAAGAATATTTTCAAGAAGTTTAATGAAGAAGGCCATTGTCGCGTGGAACAACGTTCAGGAAGATCAAGCATCGTGTCAAAAAGGAATCTGAAGAAGGAAGACATCAGAAACCGTCGTCAGAGCGTCAAAGATGTCGACAACAGCATGGAAATGTCACCATATGCGATGAGAAAGACTCTGAAAGAGCTAGGTTATCAAAGAAATGTTGCAAGAAAGAAGCCCTTGATTTCAGAGGTTAACAGGAACAGGCATATGGACTGGGCGAGAGAATTCAAGAGCAAAGATTATGAATTTTGGCATTCTGTAATTTGGTCAGATGAAAGTAAATTCTGCCAGTATTCGAATTCGAGACAGGTTTATGTTTGGAGAACTCAGAACGAGACTTGGAAAACTGAATGTCTGCAGGCAACCATGAAACATAGAGGGATTAGAGTAATGGTGTGAGGCACTGTCTGGTTTGGAGGGAAATCTGAGCTGATTCTTGTTGACGAGCGGTTGAATGGTCCAAAATACTGTCAAATATTAGAGAAAGGACTACTCCTACAATTTGAAACCAATCCGATTGACAAGAATGTCTACCTTTTTCAAGTAAATGGAGCGCCATGTCATACGAGCAAAGTCGCAAAGGCCTTTAAGGAATCGCAAGGAATCAAGTCACTTCCATGGGTAGCCCAAAATCCTGACATGAATCCAATAGAACACGTTTTGGAGTACCTTGACCGAAAACGTGCAACCGAAATCACGTCAGTGGCAACCGTTAAAGAAACATGGCTAAAAGAGAGGCAAAATATGGATCAGACGATTGTTGATAACTCGATCAAATCCATGAAAAATCGAAAACAAGCACTGAAACTAGCAAATGGAGGACATACTCCATAGTAGTTCAAAATACTGTTTATTTATGTCGAGTAGGGATTACGTAATTAAATTTTGAAATTGGATGTAGTTTATTCCTCCTGGCTAAAAACTTTTCGTAGGCCACTGTATATCTTTCGACATTTAAATTCCTCTTTCTGATATCATTTTGAATCATTGTCCCATTGTCTTTCACGATGTTAACAATGTTCACCATAGTCTATGAATATAGAATACAGCGCAGTACGTAATCTGTTCAATGAAACAACGTTAAAGATTAACACTCACGTGTCAGACACTCTACTGAATCTGACTATATCGCCAATACCACCAGCAGCTGTTCCGTAATTCTTCAGTCTTCGATATCAAAGGCTGGCAGTGTATATTCGGGAAAAACATGGCCGCCTGTATACACGTCGTATTGAATATTTTAAGCCTTCTGATTGGTTTACACATTCTATTGGTGAACTATAAAATGAGTCAGCTCATTTTGGCTGGCTCACTAGCATACCAAGGTACCCAGAAACTCCAACAAAAAGTCTTCAAAGAGAGAAGGAATACATAGGAGAGCTCCCTAAGCAATCACTCAAACAAAGAAACCAAATACCTATATACTCGTGTAACGTGCCATGTTTATTTTAAATACAGATGTACTTTTGGACTACAGTAAATGGTTATGTAGTTTGGTCAACGGCATAGCCAGGTTCAGCAGTACATACGCTAATTTAATATCTCATGTATTATGTGACCTCCTTAAAATTAGCATAAAAAATTAGATATTCAGAAGTCGCATGGTACGCGAGTATATACGGTAATCTTTGAAGTCGGAATGAAATTTTGGCGCAAATAAAAAAAAAATATATATAAAAAAGAAAAATGAAAAAGAAAAGGAAAAAAGAAAAAAGCAAAAAAAGAAAGAAAATAGCAAAATAAATTGTCATAACGAATGATTTATATCTTATTAGACAGACCGTCTTGAACGATTCGTCTTGTAATTTTGTTTAGGATAGTCGTGCCGTGTTCAATTTAAAACTGAGTTAATCTTATCTCTTACTCACTAAGCTGATATATATATATATATATATATATATATATATATATATATATATATATATATATATATATATATATATATATATGGAATAATTTAATGCCCATTATGCATTGTTATTAATAAAATCTGAAGAAGGAAATGCAAAAAAAAAAAAAAGTAACTTGTTCTCTAACGGAAATACCAATGAAGTACCAATGCAAACTAAGTGCAAATGATTATATATTTTTTGGATTCGTTTCCGTTTTATCCCTGTTTAAGTGCACGAGGACCTTTTCCTGGAACTATTTAAAGTTACAAAGATTCTAAATGCTGAACAGCATGTAACAGAGACTATCCTCTTTGATTTAATTAAATTCATCCACCTCTTGTTTGTTGCAAACATTGCTATAAGTATGAACAGTTTTTTTTTGTTTCTGGCCAATTGCCGAAGCTTTTTTGGCAAAGCTAGAAGTCACATGTAAACCGTTAAAAACATATACCGCATTTTTCAGAACACAAGAAGACGCACTCTCATTTTGAAGACACTGTTTTGTCAAAATAGCTACAGTCGTATTTGAAAGATTTTTCATTGAACAAAAATTTCAGTCTGATATCGTAAAATAATAGAATTCTGTTTGTCCCACCGAGAGTAAGTTCACGTGACACGTCCTGCGTCAGATAAATAATGGAACCTTCTGTGTTGACTGTGTGGAAAGACTCAAAAAAATAAAAAGTATTGGTTTTAGAAAGCATCTCATACTTTAAAATTCATATAATTTGACTTGTTCCTCTGTAATATAATCAGTGTGCTCCTTAAAGCCTGTCATTATCTCCCCCAAATAATGGATTATTCTGTTTTGACTGTGTAGAAAGATAAAAGGTATTTATTGGTTCTAATGAGAAATTGAAAGCATCTGATGCTTTAAAAATCATATAATTTGACTTGTTCCTCCGTAATTTAGTTAGCGCGTGACTTACACCCTGCCATTACCTCAGATAAATAATGGACCATTCTGTTTTGAATACCAGGAAAGACGGAAGCTACGCGGATGACACCACAATTTACTCCTGTCTCAAAAACAAATCTAGTGTCGCTGACAAATTTAACCTGGCAGTTCGTCTCGAAAAGGACCTCCAATCGGTTGTGAACTGGGGCAGGAATTGGTTGGTTAACTTTAACGCCTCAAAAACAAAACTGCTCTCTATTAATCACCACAGATATCCTTTCCTGCTTCCCATTAGAATGTCTGAAGCCCAACTTCTCGAGAGCTCCTCTCTGCGGCTGCTCGGTCTCACGCTGTCCGCTGACCTGAGATGGAGCAAATACATTGAGTCAATTGCTTCATCCACCGCAAGGAAAGTTTGCTCCCGGTCTCTCACAGTCGCGCCGTCGCCTCGCTCTGTCTTTTTTACAAGTACTTTCACGGTAATTGCTCCGATGAGCTGCTTTCGCTGGTTCCCAGGCTTCAGGAATTCAAGCGTCCTACGAGGCTGGCATCCCGCTGCCACCCTTTCACTGTTGAAACTGTTAAATGTAGCCGTCTCTTCTACTCCAATAGCTTCATATCTCGCACCTCTCGCCTGTGGAACTCCCTTCCTTATTCCTGTTTCCCTGGCAACTATAATCTCCAACTATTCAAATGTAACGTCAATCGACATCTCCAGTTGCCTTGATCTATCCACTATCCTTCTCCACATCCTTTCCTCTTTCACTCCTATCTGCTCTCGCTCCAAATCTTCTGTAACCCCTTGCCTTGATCTATCCACTATCCTTCTCCACATCCTTTCCTCTTTCACTCCTATCTGCTCTCGCTCCAAATCTTCTGTAACCCCTTGCCTTGATCTATCCACTATCCTTCTCCACATCCTTTCCTCTTTCACTCCTATCTGCTCTCGCTCCAAATCTTCTGTAACCCCTTGCCTTGATCTATCCACTATCCTTCTCCACATCCTTTCCTCTTTCACTCCTATCTGCTCTCGCTCCAAATCTTCTGTAACCCCTTGCCTTGATCTATCCACTATCCTTCTCCACATCCTTTCCTCTTTCACTCCTATCTGCTCTCGCTCCAAATCTTCTGTAACCCCTTGCCTTGATCTATCCACTATCCTTCTCCACATCCTTTCCTCTTTCACTCCTATCTGCTCTCGCTCCAAATCTTCTGTAACCCCTTGCCTTGATCTATCCACTATCCTTCTCCACATCCTTTCCTCTAACACTCCTATCTGCTCTCGCTCCAAATCTTCTGTAACCCCTTGCCTTGATCTATCCACTATCCTTCTCCACATCCTTTCCTCTAACACTCCTATCTGCTCTCGCTCCAAATCTTCTGTAACCCCTTGCGTGCTAGTGGCTTCCAGACTTGCTTGGGGTGAAAAGCTTAAAAAAAGAAAGAAAATGATATACCCGAGACGCTGTTTGGTTTTAGTGAGAAAAATAAAGTAGACATAAAGAAAGAAAGCGGAAATACAGGAGGTATCACGCATTTAACGTCTGCTTCAGTGAAATCAAAAACTGTAAATTGTAAATTCTTACCTACATTTCTTCCTTCTTCTTTAAGTCACAACCTACATTTATACTGTGTGATTGTTATTTTAATATTTTGTTAAAACTATTTAGATCAATTATTTAATCATTAAATTAGTTGGTTGGCATATCAACATCTCTATGGGTTATTTAATGCCGGAATCTAAATATTTTGAACAATTTTATGACGTTAAGTAAATATATTAGGAATGCAATTGTATGCTGTTGACTACACGTCAAATTTACTGTTGGTCATTTTTCTATAAAAATGTAATTTTATACATTCATAGTGTTTTGTTTTTGTTTTGCGGTTCAGTATTTTCCCTCTAACAGATGCTACCCCCCCGGGTCAGGGTGAAATTGGGAACGACGGCAATTAAGAGGTGGTTCCACGTTCCTCAAAACCTCCAATCTCCCGATCAGAGGCCCTGCTGCCGGATGTAGTTTATCGTCACACCCAGGACTATCAGATAAAATGTATTGTTGGTCATTTTTACTGTAAAATATATTGTTGGGAATTCTACTATATATATATATGAGTGTGGGAATTCTACTATATATATATGCAGTGTTGATATGTTTTTAGAGAAAAATGTATTGCTGGTATTTTTACTATAAAAATGTATTTTTTATACTTTCATAGTATTTTGTCTTTGTTTAGGGTGGTTCATTATTTGCCTATAGCTGGGGCCCTAACAGGATCTACCACTCTGGGTCATGGTCGACCTGGGAATAACAGTAATTAAGAGGTGGTTAAACTTTCCTCAAAACTTCCAAAACTCCCAGTCAGAGGCCGTGCTGCCGGATTTAGTTTATCGTCATACCTAAGAATATAACTAAATTAAGAATTATGATTGACCTAAAAACTGAAGTAGGTTTGGTTTGGTTTGTTGTGTTTTACGGCATATCAACCTCAACGGGTTATTTAATTCTGACAACTTTTTTTTATCCTGGTAATATTTTGCTTTGTCAAAATCTATTTCTTGTAATATTTCTTCCTCAAAAATGTATAGCTGATAATATTATTTTAAAACATGTATTGCTGGTAATATTTTTCGTTTCAAAAACGTATTGCTGGTAATATTTTTTTTCAAAAATATATTGCTGGTAATAATCTTTTACAAAGTATTTCTGGTATTAAAACCTATTTTTACACTTTTCTAATGCTTTTTACCTCAATTTCGGCGTTAACTATTTGCCCATAGCTGAGACAATAACAGGTGCTACCAACCCGAGTCAGGGTGGACCTGGAAATACCAGCAATTAAGATGTGGTTCCACACTCATCAAAACCTCCTGATCAGAGACCTTGCTGGACGTAGTTTATCGTCATACCCAGGACGCGGATGTAGTTTATCGTCATACCCAGGACGCGGATGTAGTTTATCGTCATACCCCGGACTCGGGTGTAGTTTATCGTCATACCCAGGACGCGGATATAGTTTATCGTCATACCCAGGACGCGGATATAGTTTATCGTCTTACCTAGGAGGCGGATGTAGTTTATCGTCATACTCAGGACGCGGATCTAGTTTATCGTCATACCCCGGACTCGGATGTAGTTTATCGTCATACCCAGGACGCGGATGTAGTTTATCGTCATACCCCGGACTCGGGTGTAGTTTATCGTCATACCCAGGACGCTGATGTAGTTTATCGTCATACCCCGGACTCGGATGTAGTTTATCGTCATACCCAGGACGCTGATGTAGTTTATCGTCATACCCCGGACTCGGATGTAGTTTATCGTCTTACCCAGGACGCAGATGTAGTTTATCGTCATACCCAGGACGCAGATGTAGTTTATCGTCATACCCAGGACCCGGATCTAGTTTATCGTCATACCCCGGACTCGGATGCAGTTTATCGTCATACCCAGGACGAGAAAACTGAAGTAGGAAAACCGTGAACATTTCAAAGGTATTGCTAGTCATTATATATTATGCTAAAAATATGAATTTCAAACATCAAAATGTGAAGAAAATTAAAGAATATTTATTGCTACTTAATTTGATTCAAAACTTACCCAATCGGACACTACACTAGGGCCATAGTCTCACCGTATTTGAAGCAGTTTGAAGTCAGTTCGTTGCCAGGCTCGCGATAGGCTTGTCGGACTCTCTGTCCTCCGGTAGAAAGGTACCCAGACGTGGCTATGCTGAAAGGCAGAGTCTCGTCTGGGATGATAGACAGACCCGACCCCGTGTAAGCGTGGTCTATGGGGAATTTTTGCCCGGGACTACAGGCTCGGATATCCCACATTAAATTCGCCTTTGTACCACATCTGACCGCGTGGGGCGGTTGGTAGATATCCTGCCCGCCTGATTTCAGAGCGGACAGGCAGCGATGAACCAGGACGAGACTATGCAAAAGGGCAGTCTCGTCTGGGGTGGTAGACAGACCCAGCCCTGTGTATGTGTAGTCTACGGGGAATTTTTGCCCGAGCCTACGGTATCGGATTTACCCAACATTTACCCTTCACCACCCATATGCAAAATTCAAGCTGGGAACTTCCAGTGACATCCTTCACCTGCTCCTGCTATTACCTGTTCAACTCCACGGGATTTCAAGAGCGCAAAATATGTTGGTGGTGTTTGCCGAACAAACTGCACGTGACCTATCTATAGTGATCATTGCTTGTGCAGTAAAATCCGCACTCTCTCCATTAAGACAGCTTGTCGGACTCTCTGCCTTCGGGTAGAGAGATACCCAGACGAGTCTATGCCTAAGGACAGAGACTCATCTGGGGAGGCAGACAAACCCGACCCCGTGTATGCGGGGTCTAAGGTGAATTTTTGCCCTAGCCTACTGGCTCGAAATCGACCCACGTAAAAACCAGCCTTGTTCCATATCTTGCCTTGTGGGAGAGGCTTGGTAAATACCAGCCTCATCGTACTAAGTGTTGCAGCTGTAGCTTTCGTAAGTATTTTTTTATGGAGAGGAGTTGCCAACCCACGCCTAACTGGGTTTGTCAATCTCCTAGACTGGTTGAACCCAGTCTGCCTTGCTGATATATTCCATAACTGGGAGAAGAGATGGATCCCTACCGTTCGCAATGGTATTTTTGCGAAATTAAATGCAACGAATTCGGCTACATTCACCTCCTAAGAGTGGTTTCCAGGTTTTATCAGTTCGTAATAAAGAATTCGCCGTTTTAAGCTAATCAAAACGCACAGAAGAATTTTTATCCCTTTAAGGATGTGACATCTATACAAATCTATACAAGACTTTTTGGTTCTGGATTCTTTTAACAAACCCAGCTCATCACCAATGACTCATTCTATGTGCCGCGTCTCTTTATGACGTGGGTGATTATGGTTCTCCAAAACGCTCCATCTCCTGTGGCTCTTAGCCTCTGCTGAGGCACCCGCCTCGCCTATTCTTCCACCCATTCACGCAAGATCATCAGGTAAATGGCCCGCTGCCTTCCCTTATCTCTCTTGTCCGCAATATGCCTTGTGAGGGTTACGTTTTCCAGCACCCTAAAACTTACTGTGGTCACAATTCACCCCTGAAAATCCCCAATTCACTCCCTGCGGGTGAATTTCACCCCTGTTGAGAACACCTGATTTATGACATAATACATTTCTATGATATATGTGAACATAATTAAAACTAAAACACACGGGAGACATGAATATAACATATCTTATAAATTAAATTATTTTAAGCTGCTTGTATATTTATTGCCAGTGATGTCTTCGTCTCTCTGTAGATGAGATGACGAAGTGTAAGATCTCGTCTCTCTTGCAGTACTCGGAAGCAGCATCAAATCTGGGGAAAAAAGAAAAACAGTTTCTTTCTCTTTTTTATCGTTGAATTCGCCAACTTATAGTTTAACAAGAAAACGGCTTTATCTCTTGCAGGGAAACTCAATATGTATAGACATATGTACATGTTTTAAACGACAGTTAAACGTCTGAAGCCAAAACAACCGGCTAATGTTCGTCACTGTTTCTACCTTTTCAGGGCGTTTAAGAATGTCTAATTTCACTTCCACGGTGATAGCCTTCCGTTTCTCCGAAGCACCGCACTCTGAAGAGGTTACACTACAGTATGGAGCCATAATGAAGGGAAGTAAGTATCCACAAACACAACACAAACGAAAGAGAGTGAATGCACAACAATTTAATATGGTTTACAAACCAGGATAAGTCGAAACAAGATTTATGGAGATTGCACCGTAAGTACGAATCATCCTAGGATGGGACTGTCGTAACCCGTAATCTTACTGCGCACACACACACACACACACACACACACACACACACACACACACACACACACACACAATTTCTATGACATATGTGAACATAATTAAGACTAAAACACACGGGGGGACATGAATATAACATATATAATAAATTAAATTGTTTTACGCTGCTTGTATATTTATTGCCAGTGATGTCATTGGCTCTCGGTAGATGAGATGATGAAGCGTAACAGCAAATCTGGGAAATAAAGAAAAACAGTTTGTTTTTCTTTTTTTTTTATCGAGAATTCACCAACTTTAACAAGAAAATGTCCTTATCTCTTACAGGGAAACTTAATATGTATAGAAATATGTCTGTGTCTTAAGCGACAGTCGAACGACTTAAGTCAAACAACCGGCCAGTGTTCGTCGCTGTTTCTCCCTTTTTAAAAAACACATGGGTGGCATAAATATTATACATGAAATGAAATTGTTTTAAGCTGCTTGTATATTTATTGCCAGTGATGTCATTGGCTCTCGGTAGATGAGATGACGAAGCGTAAGATCTCGTCTCTCTTGCAGTACTCGGAAGCAGCAGCAAATCTGGGGAAGAAAGAAAAACAGTTGTTTTTTCTTTTTTATCGGGAATTCGCCAATTTATAGTTTAACAAGAAAATGGTCTTATCTCTTACAGTAACTACGAATCATCGTAGGATGGGACTGTCGTAATCTTACTACACACACACACACACACACACACACACACACACACACACACACACACACACACACACACATATATATATGTGTGTGTGTTAACGTAATTAGGATTAAGAAACACATGAGTGACATAAATATTATACATATAATGAAATGAAATTGTTTTAAGCTGCTTGTATATTTATTGCCAGTGATGTCTTCGTCTCTCTGTAGATGAGATGACGAAGCGTAAGATCTTGTCTTTCTTACAGTACTCGGTGTTGACCATGTTCACCATAGTCTATGAATATAGAATCCAGCGCAGTACGTAATCTGTTCAATGAAACAACGTTAAAGATTAACACTCACGAGTCAGACACGCTACTGGATCTGACTATATCGCCAATACCACCAGCAGCTGTTCCGTAATTCTTCAGTCTTCGATATCAAAGGCTGGCAGTGAATATACCGGAAAAAACATGGACGTCTTTTATACACGTCCCATTGAATATTTTGAGCCTTCTGATTGGTTTACAGTTTCTGTTGGTGAACTATAAAATGAGTCAGCTCATTTTGGCTGGCTCACTAGTACACCAGGGTACCCAAAGACTCCAACACTCGGAAGCAACAGCAAATCTGGGGAAGAAAGTAATTTTTTTGAAGCGGTTAAAAATCATACATTTTTAGGTGACAGATTACACTGTACACAGGTCATTTCTTTAAAGCGGTTAAAAAAACATGTATTTTTAGGTGACCGGTACACAGATAATTTTTTGAAGCGGTTAAAAAAAAAAATATCACGATAAAAGGTCAGGGTTCGCACCCTACATGAAGTCGGTTTATATACGGTAAACTTTTGATGAATTTATTTGCTTCGAAACTGAATGCAAACACGGAGCTCCAAACGTATGTAGCGAGTTATTAAATGCGGCGTAGGTACGACTCGTGGCCGAGAGTATGTCATCCAGTTAGGATCGAACTCACTACTTAGTGGTAATTGGTCTAGCAAGATAGGTGCGCTAACCATTACACCACGTCGAACTGCTCTAAACGAACGCAATGCATTCTGGCAGATGAGTAGATAAAAAATAGAGAGTAACAACAATGGCGGGCATTTTCTCACCGAATTTTAAAAACGAAAAGAACACCTTAATACAGAGTTATTTTCTGATGCCCTCACTTATCGAGTCGATCTAAAGATCAGGAACGAAGTAAAAATAGTGAACTGTTAATGATTATTATGAACTGAGAGGAGATTCACAATGGACAGAAGAGGTACTAAACAAAATAGCAATTGTGTTGACCGATATAAAACACTAGAAGAAGAAGAAGAAGAAAAAGAAGAAAAGAAACCAGAGTAAGTGTGTTTCTCGTATTCCGTATTCGATTGAAATAGATAGACGACTTGTCGGTAAGAGACGTTAAAAATAAATAATTTCTAATCGGAGCGCTGTGATGAAAACGAGGCTTGATTGAATGTAGATTTAATCCCAGTTTCAGGTTAGTAATACCACAAAGGTTATCACATACATGCGCGCGCATGTGCCCATGCATACAAGCATAATGACTCAGCACGAGAATTTAGTTCATATATTTTGGAAGGTTTTACGGCCATTGAGAGATAGACACTATAATGTCAGTTTTACATATGACAGGGATGCCCTAATTTTTTAGACCATTGACCTTTTCACGAAATCCTTTGCCCCTCAGCGACTCCAAGGGATATATACAAAAATATCAATAATAATATTGTTATGAATAATCGAATGGTTTGCTCTTCACGAAGCAGTGTTTACTTACTTTTCTGATCGACTCCAAATGACAGTGCCACACTGGTTTGTGGATCCATCCAACTCTGGTGCATTTGAAGTTGACATCGCCTTACAAGAAAGTTTCATCGAACTTCAAAATAAAACAGTATCTCAAGCGAGGTCCTTTGAGTGAGCTATTTCTGTTTGCTGGGACTATAAAAGGATACTATACGTGAACCTTTCTGCATTTTTGATGGCATTTGTGAGGCTTGTAGGGGACCGGCGGGTTAATGTGAAGATAAAATCTCTGGACTAAGACTTCCTGCTGGCCAGTCCCGCTACATAGTAATGTTGGACTATGATGGAGTCCAAAGAAAGCAAAATAAAACGAACAAGACAGATATATATGTACAAAACAAATATATATTATTAACAAACAGGTTAAAACACGAATTACAAATACATCATTTAAAACATGAATAAAACGTTAGTGTATGTATGGAAAGTTAGTGTTGTGTGTTGAATTGAAATGTCCGTACGGGTGAATTTAGTTTTTAGCGTGTTCCCAGAATATGGGAAACGCTGGTTGTGTATTAGAGTTCACATATTGGAAAATGTTAAGAGAAAGTTTTTGGTACCTCGCCCCACGTGCGAGGTTTCGGCCCGCGGCCGAAATCGAGGTAGTTGCTCACACGTGGACGTAAGCAGGAAAAAAGAGAAAGAGAGAAGGATGAACGAGTATTTATACACGTGGGAGAGAGACCCCTGTTGAAGGGTTACGAAACGAAGAGGAGATAACCCGATAGGCTCCTTGATGTTGATGAGATATGTAAACAACTACTTTTCTTGTTGAAACTAACGACGGACACTAAAGGTGAATCCATCTTCAAAAAACTTGAAACCTATTTTGAGGCGAAGAACATTGTGGCTTGTGGAACAGATGGCGCTGCTGCTATGATTGGAAGGTATCGGGAATTAAGTGATTACTTGAAAAAGCTGTTCCTAATGTGGTCTGTGTGCACTGTGTTGCTCATCGGTAGCACCTGGTCACCAAATACCTAGTAGGACGTCTGCATGAAGCACTTCAGCATGTTATTGTCTGCATCGTTTATATGCCTGCATCGTTTTGTTGCAATTTGAAACGGTGTTATTTCTTTCTTGAAACAGAACTAGGACAGAAACTTGTTGATGCAAAGAGTAACATCTTCTACCTGTCTGACATAAAACTAGATGTCCTGAACAAAAAGCTCAAAGGAAATGACTCCGCCCTGTTTTCCTGCAAGGAGGCAATTAACGCATTTAACGGGAAACTAAAGCTGTTTTGGTTGAACCTTGGGAGATGAGAGTTTGCACAGTTTCCTTCCTTAGTAAATATATCCACCGAACTGCTTGATGATGACCTATCAGTGTGTGTTGATGATTTGAAGCAGTTGCATAATGATATGAAAACTTACTTTTCTGATCGACTCCAAATGACAGTGCCACACTGGTTTGTGGATCCATCCATTTCTGGTGCATTTGAAGTTGACATCGCCCTACAAGAAAGTTTCATCGAACTTCAAAATAAATTAGTAGCTCAAGCGAGGTTCAAGCGTAGAGGATACCAGAAGCTGTGGATGAATGAAGACGTGAATAAGAATTACCCACCATTCTGGAAAGATGTGAACTTGCTCTCACTCGGTTTTCTCACATCTTACTTTGTTGAGTCTGGTTTCAGTCGGATGATGCATCTGCTGTCAAAGACTCGAAATCGTCTTGACGTAGAAAAAAAGAGGCCATTTACGGTTCTCTCTCTCTGACGGCTTTTAAGCCAAACATTGAAATTTGGCCGCCCTGCACAAGTCACAGAGTCCCCACTTGAAACAATACAGGATAAAGCTGATGGAACGTGTATTTTTGTTTTGTTTTGTAAGTAAATGAATTTATTCAAATTAAATATTTATTCAAATAATATTATTTTTTGATTTACAACTGGAGTTAGTTTTTTGATGTCATAATACTATCCAAACTACGACCTTCAATATTCCTACTTCCTTACATGTATTAAGTTGAAGGATGGGGCATTGAGAGGAGACATGAGGGGGCCATAAAGAACTCGCATTGGATTGAGGGGGGGCACGACCAGAATAAGGTTGAGAAACTTTGCTCTAGATCATGGCAAACAGCGGTCTGCTGGCTTTTAGGATGGCACCACGAATTTTATAAGGAAAATAACGTCTGTTAAAATGTCACTTGTTCACTTACAAACACGCATGTATACCCACATACATAAACAATGTTTCTTGAATGTTGTGACTCTTCATTGAAGTTATCACTATGTTAAACCATTGACAATTTTCACTAAGGAATATAATACGTGTAATAACCTTCTCCTTAAGAAACAGGAAACGTCAATGATAACTATGTTTCTCTAGAAAAGGGCATAAGAATTATCCACTATTCTGTTGCTCTTACTCGCTTTTCCCACATCTTACTTGGTTGAATCTGGTTTCAGTCGGATTATACATCTGCTGTCAAAGACTCAAAATCGCCTTGACGTAGTAAAAAAGAGGCCATTACCGTCTCTCTTAGACGGCTTTCAAGCCAAACATTGACAATTTGGCAGCCCTGCATCAGTCACAGCGATCGCATTGAAACCGTTCAAGATAAAGTTGATGGTACATATATTTTTTGTTTTGTAAATAAATGAGTTTATTCAAATAAACTATTTATCGAAATAATACTATTTTTTGATTTACAACTGAACTTAGTGTTTTGATGCCATAGTACTATCCAAACTACGACCTGTAATATTCCTACTTCCTTAGATGTATTAAGTTGAGGGATGGTCGGGGTGGAGGAAGGGGAATAAGAACTCAAGTTGAGATCAGGGGGCCATAAAGAACTCAATTTAGATTGAAGGCCGCCACGCCCAGAATAAGGTTGAGAAACATTGCTCTAAACATTGCTTTAAAGTAATGTTTTTATTGATGGAGTTATAGTAAGAGGGAGAGGAGACGTAAACGCGTTATAATTATGTACCGTGAGTTTGGTTTGGTTTACGGTATATCAATCTCAATGGGTTATTTAATGCCGACAAAATTTTTACAACATATTCTTATGGATAGAATATGTATTCTTTGTATGAAATCACTTTGTAGATCAAGTTTGGTTTATTTTGTTTTACGGCATATCAACTTCAATGGGTTATTTGAATAGATTTTGCCGACAAAATTTTTATTATTGGTAATATTTTTTTTCAAAAATCTATATCTGGTAATATTTTTTCCTTCAAAAAGTCTATTTCTGGTAATATTTTTTCCTTCAAAAAGTCTATTTCTGGTAATATTTTTTCCTTCAAAAAGTCTATTTCTGGTAATATTTTTTCCTTCAAAAAGTCTATTTCTGGTAATATTTTTTCCTTCAAAAAGTCTATTTCTGGTAATATTTTTTCCTTCAAAAAGTCTATTTCTGGTAATATTTTTTCCTTCAAAAAGTCTATTTCTGGTAATATTTTTTCCTTCAAAAAGTCTATTTCTGGTAATATTTTTTCCTTCAAAAAGTCTATTTCTGGTAATATTTTTTCCTTCAAAAAATCTATTTTTGGTAGTAATTTTCTTTCAAATATGTATCGCTGGTAATATTAAAAAAAAAAAAATGTATAACTGGTAATATTGTTTTACAAAGTAATTCTGGTATTAAAACCTATTTTTACACTTTCATAGTGTTTTGACCCCATTTTGGGGGTTAACTATCTGCCCATAGCTGGGACCCTATCAGGTGCTACTAACTGGGTCAGGTTGAACCTGGTAACACCAGCAATTAAGAGGTGGTTCCACACACCTCAAAACCTCCTCATCAGAGGCCTTGCTGTTGGACGTAGTTTATCGTCTTACCCTGGACGCGGATGTAGTTTATCGTCATACCCAGGACGGACTACTATATTTGGACTGGAGCCGCTCAATCTTCACTTTGCAGCCTGGATAGAGTTCAATATCGGTTACGTGGTCTTGAGGTGAGAGGGAGAATTATTTACCATTCTGCAACCCCTTTCCCCACTGACACAACGTTGCAATCCTGTTACCACTCTATAGCTATTTTACATGGCTAATGTTCAGATCAGCCGCATTCTTTAGTTCCTCTAGTTCCAGACCATTACAGCTAGGAGAAGCCACCGATTTCCGCAGATTAGCGCCAAATCAAACAATTCTTTCATCACCTTCAGTGAGGTCTAGAGCAAACCTGAGAGAAAAAATGGACGCCCAAATCAATGAACCTTTTTGTGAGAGCAAGCCGTTCATCGTGTCTGCAGAAAACTCAGGCTTTGAACGGTGCCGACGAAACGGTACCAGATTGATTTTTGAGATCAGCTATAAAAGACCATAAAATTCGATCCCCATGTTCAAGGCCTTATGCCAAACTAAGCTAAATCTTAGTAAGTAACAAGTTGACACCAGAGTTTCCTTTCAGCTATAGACATGTCTTGAAACAAATCCTGTTACGCGATGGTACAGGAGTTTCTGAATTTAAATTAAATATTGCATGGCTCACACCAGCGCCACTTCAATTAAAATCAACCCAGATCTTTCGGGGATTAATGCGGGGGCTCAGGCAGGAAAAGTGGCGATATGCTGAGGGTGAGGTCGGAATAACCCGGTCAACTCTTCTGTCGGTAGACAGAAGTGCTTCAACAGTTTCGTTGCAAACAATAATGAAAAAAACTTATCAACTTTAGTTGTAAAAGCCATTTTAATATTTTGTCTATAAAATTCTTGCTATTATTTTTTCTTAGATTATTAAGGATTTTTATTATGTTTCCACCCAATTCAAGACCCAAGAGCTACTCAAAGTAACGGGTTAGTAAATCGGGCTACTGTATCGACGTAAGAAGTGCAGTATACGAGGATATGTAAGATAGATAACGGATATTCCTAGAAATTTAAGAATGTGGTGATTAAGGAAGCATCCTGTCGGGAGTTTGTTCTACAATGTTGTGCTTCTCGGGAAGAAGTTGTCTGAGTGGAATTTCTTCCTGACCAATGGAATACAAATGAAATTAAGATGATTCGAACCTGTGTACGTGTTATGGCGAGATTAGCTGGAAACGTCTAAACTAAACAGGTCTTTCCACGTGCCATGTCTAATGGATGTCAGTTATCAGTTATCTCCCATTAATTCCCCTCTCCAAGTTATCCACCGCCTTAACCAGGTATTGAACTCACAACTCTTTGGGTCTTGTCACTGGATTTAACCAACGCTTTTATCCATTGTGCCATGTGTCCTTAATGCAGTGGAGAACTTAGAGAGGTGAATAAACAGGAGATAACTGATAATTGACATCCATTAGACATGGCACGTGGAACTAGAACGGTTTACCCCAGCGAGCGAAATAAAGGGTTCAGTTCGACATTCCAACCACCTGAAGAAGGCCGGAGCGTACAACGGCCGAAACGTTGTGATAAATATGGCAACAAAGATGAGGACGATTGTCCGAACAATATAAATAGTGTATATTAATACCTTATCTCAGAAATATAGGCAGATACTAAAGGTTCAGTTCGATATTCCAACCACCTGGAGAAGGCCGGAGCGTACAACAGCCGAAACGGTGGGGTATATATAGCAACAAAGATGAGGACGATAGTGCACATAATACCTCATCTCAGAATATTCTCTGTACCGTTCCAATTTTAGTATACGATTACATCAAAAACATCTGCCGAATACATTATGTACAGCATGACCTATGAAGATCATTTTCCTCAGCTCATCTCATTTGCATATGTTCTGTATAAAACGCAGAATAATAAAATATCTCAATCAGGCACATCAAAACTAAAGGTGTGATTAATTTATAAATATACCTGTACTCCTTTTCAAATCAGGTATAATCTTTAATGGAACGTATTTCCTCGGATATTATTACGAAATGAGTCCGAGTCAAAAATAAGGAACGCTTAACGAATTTGCGTGACATCCTGGCACAGGGGTCATGCTAATCTTCACTGTATCGTTTCAATTTTAGTATATGTACTGACGAAGCGAGTATATCAAAAACATCTTTCGATTTCTAACTCTCTACTTGTTTACTCCTTTTACTGACGATTCTCGTCGGTATTTGCACGTGTGCAAGTCCTCTTCTCCGAGAGTTGTGTTCATTTGCATAACACTTTCATATTGATTAATTGAATGGCGCCAAACCCTTTCAGAAATACATAAACCGTCATCTGTATACAACGGCTTCCTAAGATCAATGGCGAAAAAAAAAAAGACTTTGAGCGGGTAAAACCTGATGGTCTTGGAAAATATCATCCATCTTTGAACATTGTGAACTGGCACTAAAGGACCACAAAGAACTGTACCAATTAACAGAAACAACAACCAAAATGGTTAGCACATATAAGCCTAACAGAAAATAAAAACAGAGTCAAGATGTTAGCATTACACACCACTTCAAATAGAAGGCTCGGAAGGAAACACCCATAAATACTGCAGAGAGGAACTTATTTTCCAGAATACATTTTTATAGTGAAAATATCCGCAATAAAAGTTTTATAGTGAAAATATCAGCAATACATTTTTATAGTGAAAATACCAACAATAAAGTTTTATAGTAAAAATACCAACAATACATTTTTATAGTAAAAATATCAGCAATACATTTTATAGTAAAAATATCAGCAATATATTTTATAGTAAAAATATCAGCAATATATTTTATAATAAAAATATCAGCAATACATTTTTTATGGTAAAAATATCAGCAATACATTTTTATAGTAAAAATACCAACAATACATTTTTATAGTCAAAATATCGGCAATATATTTTTATATTAAAAATATCAGAAATAAATTTTATAGTAAAAATATCAGCAGTGCATTTTTATAGTAAAAATATCAGAAATACATTTTTATAGGTAAATTTCAGCAGTACATTTTTATAGTAAAAATATCAGCAATACATTTTATAGTAAAAATATCAGCAGTACATTTTTATAGTCAAAACATCAGTAATACATTTTTATAGTAAAAATATCAGCAATACATTTTTATAGTAAAAATATCAGCAGTACATTTTTATAGTAAAAATATCAGCAGTACATTTTTATAGTAAAAATATCAGCAATACATTTTTATAGTAAAAATATCATCAATACATTTTATAGTAAAAATATCATCAATACATTTTATAGTAAAAATATCAGCAATACATTTTTATAGTAAAAATATCAACAGTACATTTTTATAGTAAAAATATCAGCAATACATTTTTATAGTAAAAATATCATCAATACATTTTATAGTAAAAATATCAGCAATACATTTTATAGTAAAAATATCATCAATACATTTTATAGTAAAAATATCAGCAATACATTTTTATAGTAAAAATATCATCAATACATTTTTATAGTAAAAATATCAGCAATACATTTTTATAGTAAAAATATCAGCAATACATTTTATAGTAAAAATATCATCAATACATTTTATAGTAAAAATATCAGCAATACATTTTTATAGTAAAAATATCATCAATACATTTTATAGTCAAAACATCAGCAATACATTTTATAGTAAAAATATCAGCAGTACATTTTATTAGTTAAAATAGCAGTAATACTTACTTTTAAGAGGAACATTTTATAAATTTTATCTGTAGTACAAACTTCTCTGTCAATGAATGCTGAATATTGCCTTATAAGGAAATATTACTATCAGAAATTAGGATTACTACGACATGGTGGTTCGAAAGTCTTGTCACCCCCTACAAGTATCGTCCTTTTCGGAGAAGCTGGTTTATCGAATCTTGCAGTGACGTCATGTCGCACATCCGCCATGCTCTTGCCAGAATGCACACGATCATGTCTCCATAAACTTGCAAGCAACCTCTCTTCCAAACTGCAGGAGCTCGTGTCAGCTATCTGAAATAGAAAATTATGCTATGTAGGGGTGACGAGACTTTCCCGATGGCCAGGGAGTTAAAATCGTAACTTTCAACATGTAACTCAAAAGTAAAATGACATAATCAAGATGCAGACGTTCCACACCACTTCAAACAAAAGGTTAGGAAGGAAACCTCGATCAATGCTGGAAAGAGCAATAACAGCTACTGGACTTGAGATACTTATTTTCCCGAAGAAAGTGTTTCTTTTAAGATTTTACAGATTTCAACCAAAAGCAGTACTATGTTTCCCTCTCAGTTGCTCATAATAATGAAAATAAGAACGCGAAATCATCACTTTTCAACCATGACAGAGTTCAAAAATCTTTACGTGGCCATGTGGGTGATGAATTATTTTCAACCTTACAACCCCTTTCCAACAGACGAAACTTTGCTAACCTCTCGCGAATCTATCATTATTTTTACGGTAGATGTTCTTTACTCTGTGCCGTGTCCCTTTAGTGTGTAGGTGATCATGGCTCTCCATAATTTCCTTTATAGCTCTTAGGTTCATCAATTTGCTATCCATCCTAATCCCTCGTTAGGTAGGCTATTCAATACTTTCCCTTTGTTCCGCTTGCCTTCAAATCGCCATGAGAGCATTAAATTCACCATGTCATCTTTCCTTAATAGATGCCCTAGAAATTTCAATTGTCTCTTTTCGTTTCCATTTGGCTTAAAACTTTCATGTCTGGTCTATGGTATTCTCAGCATCCTTCGGTAGAACTACATTACTCGTGCTTCACATCTCTTCTTCATCTGTGATGGGATTGTTCAGCATTCACTTGTTATATAAGAGGACCGATATTACATAACAGTTCAGCACTCTAACGAGTTCAGGCCTTTACAGGTTCGACTCAGGATCGAATCATCCTCATTGCCTTCGTATTCTATAAGGTAAGAAGGAAGTTCTACTCAGATTGGTTCTTTCTTGAGAAACACTACTTCGTGCAGCATACTCCCGAGATGATGCTTCCTTAATCACTACTATCTTGACATCTTCATGTCTCGGGTCAATCAATCTATCTTGCATGTCCTCATATTCTGCACTTATTTTCCCCGTTTTGTTCCTACAATAACCACAGTTAGTAACCCTCTGCTTTGAGTGGCTCTTGTGGCTCGGACTAGATAGGAATTCTTTTTCTTCTGAAGCCCAGATTCTTTTTCACAATAAGCCGAGCACGCCGCCATGTTTCTTACCAAATAGAAACTGCGGTTGTGTTTGCTTCCTTCTTTTTTTTTTTATAGAGAGCGCACATTGCTGATGAACCGGTATTGGACTATAAATTGCCAAGAGGAGTCGCAATGTGTGACCTGGAGGATGAAAAAAATGTAGCTAACGGAAGGTACACGAGTCGATACCCGATCAGTATCGGTTGGGTCACCGAAGGGAGGGAGTTATGATGTTGAAAGACCCGAAACCCCTTTTGAACCTCGGCTAGAAACATCACTGATGATGTGTGCTAAAGCATCCAATAGATGTATTTTGAGAAATTATGTTCTTACGAAAAAAATTCAAGGTTTGTTATATATAAACGTTTTTTTTTATTCACGCTTCTCAAAAACGACGTTACTTTTCGAACAATACTTTTTATTCACCATCATCGGCTAAAAAGAGAAAAATAATGAACTAGGTTAGCGTTTTAACAGAGGTCTGAAAATGTGAAACCGAAATTCTAAGATGCATTAGGATTAAGAAAGATGCCTTCCAAAAGCTAAGCAAAGTTGTACGAAACAGGAAAATTTTATGAGAATAGCGTACTATCAGTCAGTTACGTGCCATACGTAATAAATGCTTAGGCGGTCATGTGTCTTTCGAGGCATGACTAACGAGGCAGATTTTTCTCGCAGTAGGTTGCCATTTTTTCTACGGTAGAGCAGTTGCCATCTAAGGCTATAGAACCCTGTCTGTCTTGCTTTTTACCCATCGATTATTCAATCCGAGCCGCTATCGATTACTCCACCGTATACCGTTACGTAGTATCAATCCTTCTCTATGACAATGCGTTATAATGCTCGTATCAATTCGTCGTTCGAGTTAATAATATGCCAAAGGAAAACACTGGAACGCATGATTAGTGAAAGAGCTGTTTAATTATATCGATTAATAATACACTACTAGCGAATATCGTAGTTAGTGCGACACTCTTTGCAACTGCCGTGTGTTTGCCTTCAACTACTTTCATCGCCAACTGAAGAGTCTATAATCAACACTTTACTGCAGGTCATAAAAAGAAAGGAAAAACAAAGGAAAAACAGTGGGAAAATAATGCTCTCTTTCTAGCTGAACAACTCAAAGGGTTTTTCAGTGATTCTTACGACAAATGGTGTCAAGATGGCTAAACGTCTTATCTGAAAACCTGTAAAAAAGAAACTCAATTAGTTTAGTGTTTTTTAGATATTTAACATTTTGTGAGGTGGACAATTATACTATTACACGATTTGGGCAATCGGAAAAAAACAGTTCAAATTTCTAGGACCTATAATGATGAAAGACACTTTGGAGAACTTTTCCCTCTTTTTTAAACTTCTTCACCATTATCTTGATGGTTCTTGAATGGACTTTGAAGATGAAAGCCAGAGTATGAATGTTGGTAGCATTACTGAAAGCCTGAACAATCAGTTTCCTCTCACTATTGCTCAGTTGAGAAGACAGTGGGCTTGACACAAATTGATTTTTAACCTGTTCTCTTTCCAGCTGAATAACTCTAAGGGTTTTTCAGTGATTCTTACGACAAATGGTAGCAAGATGGCTAAACGTTTTATCTGAAAACCTGGAGAAAAGAAACTCAATTAATTTTGTGGCTTTTTTAGATATTAAACATTTTGCGGAATGGACAATTATCCATGCTGTTACAAGATTTGGACAATTTTGCTGTACTTGGGAAATTATAAATCCACCTCTTCTCCATCCCCAGCTATGGTTTAATTAGTAAAACTTGTATTAGTAAACCATTATTATCTCCAAAAAAATATTTTGTCTGGCTTTAAATAGCCTGCAAAAGGATTGATAGACCATAAAATAAATATATTAAAATGAAATAATATAAGTTTTGCAGACAAACAGGAAGAAATCTGAATGCCCAGTTGGTATTGAATCTTAAAATACGCAGAAGGAAATTAATATCAAATAAAATTAATACTTTGGACAACCATAGAAGACAAATTAAAAGAAATATCAGCAAAATTCCATCATTCTCCGTAAAAATCATTGAAGATTTCGGAAGACCTGCAACACTTTCTTGAGGTCAGGGAAGGTTTCGAGAGAACTGATAAGAGATATTTACAAAGTTGCTGAAGATGAGAAATCCCACTGATTCAAATCGAAACGTCTCTGATGATGACTTGCGGAAAGAAAAGAAAAGCAAGAATTATCGGATCGAGGAAGTTTATAGTAATAACAGTAATATATGCTGTCGCCAAGAAAACAAAAAGCAAAGAACTTGTTATTAATATCGGAGACAGACAAAGGATTGATAAGAGATATTTAAAAAGCTGCTGAAGATGAGACACTATACCTTAAGTCAAAACATCTCTGATGATGAAGACAATGATTCGAACGTTTTTATATTTAAAACAAAAAATACAACAAAACAGTTTACTAACATCATTCTTTTGTGACTGGTAAATTTTCTTGCTTGTTATCAAAACTTTAGCCGATGTCTTCTACAGCTGAGCCATATTCTGTAGTACCACCAGTTCAGACCTTTACTGGCAGCACACAAGACAGTGAGGTTTGGAGAAGATTCATAAGAGATATTTACAAAGTTGTTGAAGATGAGAAATCGCACTGATTCAAATCGAAACGTCTCTGATGAAGACTTGTGGAAAGAAAAGGAAACCAAGAATTATTGGCTCCAGGAAGCTGACAGTGATAACAGTAATATATGCTGTCGCCAAGAAAACAAAAAGCAAAGAACTTGTTATTAATATCGGAGATAGACAGCACAAGTTAATAGCTTTCGTGACAGACAGTAAATATAATGGAAATGGTTTTGTCATCAATACCAAATGGAAGAATAATATCCACTGACTTTGGACGAACGATAATAGTATACACGCTGGACAACATTAAACGAACTATAAACAAAATCCCATCAACTCCTGTAAAAACTTTGAAGAGACTGGAAAGTCTGCAGTATTTTCGTGAGTTAGAACAGGAAGTTATGGAGAGGACCGATAAGAAATATTTGCGAAGATGAGAAACCACTCCGAGTAGCGATCGGCCTTCAAGTCGAAATCGATCTGATTATTATTTTAAAAAATCGATTTATTAGCGTACTTGCTTAAAAGACACCCCGCGGCGGGCTCTTAATTGGTAGGAAGGAGTAGATGCGATAGGCGACAATAAACTATAGAAGAACTCAAAATTCAACGCTGCCTTTAAGTATTGCATTAATATTTAAACTTACCTTTTAAAAGTTCAACGATAATTCTTCTTCCGACACTTAATTTAAAGACAGTTTGATGTACGTAGGTCCTTACTTTCCGTACAAACAATTATTTCTATTTCATTGGTAACTTTCGCTGGATTTCGCAATTAATTTCGATTATTCCCAAATTTATTTCTAAGTTATAAAAATTGTTACCGTACAAAAAATTTGTCGCAAAAAATCTCGTAAAAAATCGCCGCAAACAATCGCAGTAATGAAAACATAGGAATCCAAAATTTCAGGATTTTGGGTTCGCATCCGGCCCGGAAAATATTTTTAATTTACTCACGGATTCGGTTTGATTACAAAATGGAATGCCATGTTAGGCTACGGCCTCTAGGAGTAAATTTGAAGAATTGTGACACAGTGATACACTGACATTCGCATGTATTATATAGAATTTATTAATTTTTTAGCGAATGTTGAAATTGTGACGAGCTGCTTGAAATATTTACCACTCAATAAACAATATATGGAAGCATAAGTTTTCCTCTCTACTGATCCCTCTTTTTAAAACTTCTTCACCGTTATCTTGACGGTTCTTCAATGGACTTTGAAGATGAAAGCCAGAGTATGAATGTTGGTAGCATTACTGAAAGCCTGAACAATCAGTTTCCTCTCACTATTGCTCAGTTGAGAAGACAGTGGGCTTGACACAAATTGATTTTTAACCTGTTCTCTTTCCAGCTGAATAACTCTAAGGGTTTTTCAGTGATTCTTACGACAAATGGTAGCAAGATGGCTAAACGTTTTATCTGAAAATCTGGAGAAAAGAAACTCAATTAATTTAGTGGCTTTTTTAGATATTAAACATTTTGCGGAATGGACAATTATTCATGCTGTTACAAGATTTGGACAATTTTGCTGTACTTGGGAAATTATAAATCCACCTCTGACGCACTGACATTCGCATTTATTATATAGAATTTATTAATTTTTTAGCGAATGTTGAAATTGTGACGGGCTGCTTGAAATATTTACCACTCAATAAACAATATATGGAAGCATAAGAAAGTAAGAAAAAATTGTGGGAAAAGAGAAGATGAACAGCGGATATATGTGGGAATCTAAAGTCCATCATTCTCTGTAAAAACTTTGAAGAGATTAGAAGACCTGTGGCAATTTCTTGAGTTAGCACAGGACAAGAAGGTTTGCAGAGGACTGATAAGACATATACCAGTAAATCAGTCAATCAATTAAGTGCTATACGTGATACACGGTTGGGCGATTATATCTTTCGATTCATGACTAACTAGGCAGAAGATGTTACCGCAGTAGGTTGCCATTTCTTTCTGTGGTAGACTGGTTGCTATAGAACACAATCTACTCTGCTATTCAACCCTGTAAAAAACATTGAAGTGATTAGAAGTCCTGCGGCACTTTGCTGAGTTACCAAAGGACAGGGAGGTTTGCAGAGAACTGATAAGACATATTTACAGATATGCTGAAATGTCTCAGAAATACAGACAAATAAGGATTTATTAGTGTATTTTATTATCTTTTTAGCGAATGTTGAAATGGTGAAAAGTGGGAAAATAGACAATGAACAGCGGATATATGTTAGGATCTAATCTATCATTAGAAGTCAATCATTCTCCGTAAAAGGACAACGTTGAAGAGATAAGAACACCGGCAGCATTTTCCCCGAGTTAGCGCAAAACAGGAAGGTTTTGGAGAGAATTGCAAAGAAATATTTACAAAGTTGCTGAAAATGAGAAATCACACTGATTTGCAGCTCAGTTGGTGATACATCGTCTATGGATGAATAAGAACCCAACCCTGGTCTGAGGAAGGTGTGTCTGTTTTGAATACCTGTTAGAACACCTTTGAGAGTCATCAGGAGTTATGAACTCTGTAGGGAAACTTCCAAAGGCGATGGCTGGTGGTGTGTACGAAATGTTGGCTATACATCGACTGGAATATCTTTTATGTATTTTGGCGTTCGTTGTGGTTTTCTCCATGTGGAGCGAGACTCTAGTCATCACCCCACATCGTACTGCCCATCGTTAAAAGAAAGTTACCAGCAGGCTTGTGCAAATAGTGTTTTTCGATGTATTCGCCGGTTGGTTACTCTCACTACTTCTATGCCACCACTTCATACCACTTCTTATTGGAGAAACTCGTTCTGGAGCGAAAGCGGTACGCTGATTAGAGACAAGAGATGCGAAGAGATTTGTTGGCGGTACAGCGTAAACTGGAGTTACGGTTCA
The DNA here is from genome assembly GCA_964036315.1 of Acanthosepion esculentum. Lineage (NCBI taxonomy): Eukaryota > Metazoa > Mollusca > Cephalopoda > Sepiida > Sepiidae > Acanthosepion > Acanthosepion esculentum. Next base: position 41,876,339 of record OZ038503.1, read on the forward strand.
AGTAAGCATAAGGAGGCAAATAGGCAACTGTAAATGAAATGGTGGTATTTTAACCCTGCATAAAATAAATTTGTAATTTTTAAAATTTTATATTTGAATTATCAATAAATAAAAGCGTGTATATATATATCTATCTATAAAAGGCTGGATGTGTGTGTGTGTGTGTGTGTGTGTGTGTGTGTGTGTGTGTGTGTGTAACGAATGCAAGGCGACGGATTTGCACCAAAATTCACATGCACATGCTCCAAGTTAGTGGAAAGGCCAAGACTAAATTTGCATTACCCAACTCCCATCCATAGTGGAAATAATCGATTTTTTCATGCTTCTACGGCAGTTTTCATGTAGTTTGCGGCCATTTTCTACTGGCCAGAGTGTGAGCCTATAGCTGGCTGCTACGAATAGGCAAGAAGAT
>OZ038503.1:41879250-41969250 GCA_964036315.1 Acanthosepion esculentum
TTACGAGAGTGTTTGAATGATTGTCTAAACATAAATCTCTTTTATGTTCGTAAAATTCTTTCACACTGTAAGCAATTTATTTGATATGTACCAGCATCTGAATTGGTGTTGGGTTTATTTTTCTCCCTAATTATATCTCTGATTGTCTCCGATTGTCTTGCACGTGGTCGTGAAGATACTATAATCTCTATCTATAAAAGACAGGATGTGTGTGTGTGTGTATAACGAATGCACGGCCGCAATATTCGACGGATTTGCACCAAAATTTACATGCACATGCTCCAAGTTATTTGAAAGGCTAAGACCGAATTTGCATTTCCCAACTCCCATCGATAGTGGAAATAATCGATTTTTTCATGATTCTACGGCAATTTTCATGTAGTTTGCGGCCATTTTCTACTGGCCAGAGTGAGAGCCTATAGCTGGCTGCCACGAATAGGCAGGAACATTCTATTGGCCAGCGTGAGAGCCAACAGCTGACTGACACGAATGTTAACTAGCATGCTAGCATGCAAATAAAAATCGATAGCTGCATTCATCACAAGTGGGAAAAATTTAAATCTGCATGGCACTTTACTCCAGTTGGCTCATTCACTTGCTTAAACTCAACGTTGATTCTGATTCCACAGAGCTGGGTTGGGTGTGAAAAAGTATTTGTTGTTAACATTCTTTTTTTCATTCGGTTTTTCCAATTACGGGTCCTTTTTTTAAAGCTGATCGTTTTGTGTTCATTTTGTTTAGTTCTTTTTTCGTAACAGATTTAATGTTTAGTATAGAGCTTAGAAAAAATTCTCAGTGTGAGATAGGCAAGAAGTAAGGCATGTAGCAACATCAGCACGGCAAAGAGCACTCCTTTAAAGGCAAGGAAGAGCAAAAATATTTTACGTCAAGTGATAGCGATTGCTGTATGGGTCGTACGATTTTTGAATCAAGCACGGGCAACGCCGGGCCATGCTGGTAGTTAGGGATAAGAATTTATTTACAAATTTAGTTGAAAGAATATTAGAGGGTACGATTATGAATGTTGTGTTGTTATTAGAAGTCATATTTGTGTTGTCTAGTTTTGTGGATTTGAAAGTTTTTGTAAGTTCGTTTTCTAGCGTTGAGGATGAAATGGTGTCGGTAGTGAAACAGTCTGTTTTCTCAATATATTTATCTTCTTCTAGGAATAGAAGGATCGAACCCACGACCTATTAGTAATAGTCAATCAGATTAGCTTGATAAAGAATGCATCACGCCGAGGTGCTGCAAAATAGTTGTTAAGCTTAGTTTAGAATGACGATAGAGAAAGGGTACACAGTGAAAATCGAACTCACTAACCATTCGCAACCAGAGTAAAGCAATGAATACGACATCACGCCGAAGCGATGAAAAAATATTTATTAAACTTAATTAGGAATAAGTTCATAGGAATAGGGCACCCAGTGAGGATCGAACTCATTAGCTAGTAGTAATAGTTAATCAGACAAGCTCGTTAACAATTATAACACACTAAAAAATATCTATTAAGCTTAGTTTGGTATAAACCCAAAAGAATGAGGAACCCGGTGCGGATCGAATCACTTCGCAGTCGTAACATTCAAACATATTAGCTCATTAACCATTACGTCACGCCGAGGTGCTGAAAATATTTATTAAGCTTGGTTTGGCATAAGACCAAAAGAATGAGGGAACCGGTGGAGATTATCGTAGCCCTTCGCTAATCTGTTCACGTAATCAAGATCAGACGTTGTAAATGGCGTTCCAGTAAATTCGACCGATTTTAAATGTGAATTAAGTTTAAGCGTCTAATGATTTTTTTTCTTTTTCTTTCAGATTTAACAACTTAAGTCTTTAGAAATCTCAACCATGGAAAGATTAACAATCAAACAACGTGTTAAAGTTATTACGAAAATGGACGTTCAAGGAGAAATGCAATGAGAAGCGAAGTCAATTGGCCACCACGATCGTGCGACTTGACGCCTTTAGATTTCTTCCTTTGGGGTCATCTCAAAAGTAAGATCTGTGCCCACAAGCCAACAACAATTCAACAGCCGAAGGATGAGATAATAAGGCATATTGATGAGATCAAGGAGCAACTATGCAGACACGTCATCAAAAATTTTGACCATCGAGTGGAGGTGTGCCGCCGAAGCCTTGGTGGACATTTAGGCGATATTATTTTTCACACATAATTGCCATGACATAAATAACATGATACAATAGAGAAATAAACAGATTTTCACCAATAACACTGATTTATTTACTGCTAACTTTGATCCGTCTTAATGAAAGACCCTTTATAACTTCATGACGTTGACCTTCATTCCATTGCTCACTCTATTCAATTTAAGTTCATTTAGATTTATATTAAATCTAGTTTAATTTCTGTTATTTCTGCGTTACAAACTTAGTCTGAATACTCTTTGTGAACATTTTTATACGTTTTATATTTCGTAGCACTTCTGAATTTATTTTTCTTGAGATTTTTAATACTTTGCAGGATCAATTAATGTTTACACTCCCTTATCATATAACCCAGCAACTTCTCGCCGAATTCAGGAGGAGGACGACGAGGAGGAGAAACGCAGGGCCCTGGCCATTGTGACCAAGGCGCTTAGACGGACCATGTATTGAGTTACATACCCTTTTATTTTTGTCTGCCAACTGGACGCTAGTTTGGGCTTTCCTATCCATTCTTACTTTCGGCATAAATAGCCCTTATTGCTACCGGCTACCACGGAACCTTATCTTCCGGTATTCTTAGCCTTTATTATTTCCGGCTACCACAGACCCTTACTTTCGGCAATCCTGACATTTATTACTTCCAGCTACCACGGACCCTTATCTTCCGGTATTCTGACCTTCATTACTTCCGGCCCTTACTTCAACACTTCTCATGTGGCTGATCTACGTTAATGAATCTGCTTACAACAGCCCTGAACTTCCGGCTACACCATGATCCCTACTTCCGGCATCTCTATCTCAACCTAACTCACCTGGTTGGTCGGCGTTAATGGATCTGTATACAACAAGTCCTGAACTTACGGCTACACTAGGTCCCTGCTTCCTGGTTTCCTGTCAACCTAACTCACCTGGTTTAGGAAATTGCAGCATGGATATCGTCCAGACTCAAACAACTTACTCAGTACACTTCGGTTAAAATACTACGGAAGGTTCACATTGGACTTAACCAGCAACTACGCAACGCCTGCACCGGACGTTTAAATTGAACTTTCTTCTTTTTAGGTATATCGTCCAGACATCAAATAACCCACTCCGTACACTTCGGTTTAAATACTACGGAAGGTTCACCAGTGGACCTAACCAGCAACTTTTCAACACTTTCACCGGGAATTTGAACTGAACTTTCAATGCCAACTTAACTTACTTGGACTCTAGTTTTAACATTTAGTCACAGTTATATTATCTAGATCTTCTCTCCGGTCAGTATTCTTCGATTTTCTTTTATTCTGCCCCCATTACTTGATTCTTTGTTTGCTCATGTTCCTTTCATCTAAACACGTACCTTTGTATACGATGTCAATAAATTTTGTATTTAATTTTAAATATCCTCTTTCTGTTGTCCATTTTTATACTACCTTTAGATTTCATTAGTTTATAAACTTTAGCAGGACTCCTGTGACTATCTTTATTTGGGCGCATATATTATATCGCGCCCCCTGCAGAGGGTCCATTATAGGATCGGATCACTTCTCGGTCATAACATTCAAACATATTAGCTCGTTAACCATTGCGTCACACCGAGATGCTGAAAATATTTATTAAGCTTGGTTTGGTTTGTTTGGTTTTACGGCATATCAACCTCAATGCGTCATCTAATGCCGACAACTTTTTTTTTTCCTGGTAATATTTTTGTTTTGTCAAAAATCCATTTCTGTTAATATTTTTTTCTCAAAGATGTATGGCTGGTAATATTTTGTCAAAAACGTATAGCTGATAATATTCTTTTTTAAAAAACGTACAGCAGGCAACATTATTTTGTCAAAAACGTATAGCTGATAATATTCTTTTTTAAAAAACGTACAACAGGCAACATTATTTTTTCAAAAACGTATTATCAGAGGCCTTGCTGTTGGACGTAGTTTATCGTCTTACTCAGGACGCGGATGTAGTTTATCGTCATACCCAGGACGCGGATGTAGTTTATCGTCATACCCAAGACGCGAATGTAATCTGAGTGTTAACTATTTGCCAATAGCTGGGGCCCTAACGGATGCTACCACCCCGGGTCAGGGTGGGCTTGGGAACACCAGCAATTAAGAGGTGGTTCCACACTCCTCACAACCTCCTGATCAGAAGCCTTGCTGTTGGATGTAGTTTATCGTCTTACCCAGGACGCGGATGCAGTTTATCGTCATACACAGGACGGTTATTAAGCTTGGTTTGGTATTATAGTGGGTTATCAGTTATAGTGAAGTGTTGAAACAGATTAGTTTGATTTTGGCCTTGTTAGTTAGATAGCCCACCATAAGAGGAGTATCAAACAAGAAAATCAAATTGTAAAGTGAAACAACAAATTTATATACATATAAATCAATTAAGGTATTTACAAATAAAATTAATGTATTTTGGTTGATACAAGGTCGCCAAAATGTTCGTAGAAGTCCTTGCAAGAATGAGTTTATGTGTACGTACATGTAGATGTATGTATGTATGTATGTATGTATGTATGAGCGTTATCGAAGGGTAGGAATGTCTTTGAAGTAATCGCCCAGTCTTAAAATGTTCCGTTCGTTTATCAAATATAAAAGAGGTGAGGGAGAAAGGTAGTGATAATAATAACGATCGCTTGACGTTTGTCAAGGAACGTGTTAATACGCTCGTCTCCTTCTCTCTGGTGACAGGCGAACTTGACCGTCTTTTATTTTGTTTGTGGGGCTTGAAAAGGTCATTTGGGAATTCGCTCCTGGATATAATTCGGACCTTTCCATTGCACGAGAAACAAACTTCGCGCTCGCCCGAAAAGGTCCTTAAAAGAATTTGTTTCTGAGAATTGAAGATTATTTGAATTTTATTTTTAAATGTTTCCTAGTTTTCTATTGGCCGAAAAACAGTATTGCATCAAGGTGTGAAATTTCACGAGTTTTGTTTTGGATTCGCTTTTGCGTGTGTGTTAAGCAAAGTTTGTAAATTCGAGTCTTTTTAATTTCTAACAAAATCAATGAGTCAGTGCTTAGCATTTGAATTTTAAATCTAGATCTTGTTTTGTTCACTACAGTATAAGCCCAAAAGAATGAGGAAACCGGTGAAGTGCGAATCATTTCTCAGTCGTAACATTCAAACATTTTAACTTGTTAACTATTACATCACGCTGACGTGCTGAGAAATATTTATTAAGCTTGGTTTGGTATAAGCCGAATAGAATGGAACAATCAGGGATATTCGAGTCGTAATAATGAACCAGACTGGCTCGTTAACCATTATATCACGTCGAGGTGCCCGATGTCTGCGAAAGTTCTTAACCAATTTTTTAAAAACATTTCATGAATTATCTCAGCAAATATCATGAAATACGCTCTGTTTTTTTTTCAAGCGAATTTCTTCTTTCAGAATTTGTTTTGGTAATCTCTCTGAAGAACATATTCTTCAAAGTTGTTTAAAACATGAAAAAGAAAAAAATGTACGAGCCAAAACGAGGCTTCCAAGTAGCATTAAAACGAATTTGTTTATTTCTGAAAACACTCAGTGGAAAATGTTAAGATTTTATACTTCAAGAAATAAAAAAGAAAAAAAAAATACAGATTAAAAAAAAGAAAGAGTGAAACGAAAAATAAGTGAGGATTCGATAGACGAGAAAGAACGGGGAGACAGAGAGAGAAAGAGAGAAAGAAAGAGAAAGCGAAAGAGAGTGAAAGTATTAGGTTGGTGCAAAAATAATGTCGTTTTCTCACATGAAGTTGAACGTCAAAAACGACATTATTTTTGCACCAACCTAATAGTATTAAGAATTGAGTCAAAAGAACAGATATTATAGATAACAGTGAAGGGGAGAACTTTAGGCTGTTCCATAAGTAATTACGTATTTTTTCTTCAATCATTTCACCTCAAGCAAGGCAATAAAGCCACTAAGATGCGAGGGCTTGCTGAATGTTAGGAAATACGAGAGAAACAAAAACACTATTAAGGAGAGAGAATAGTAAAGAAACCATTATACAATGATATTCAACCCGTTCAAAGCCCAGAAGCCAGGTGAGGCAGAGTGTTAGAGAATAAGAGGAACCACCCCAATCAAGGTGATGCCACCAATACTCAATGGGTCACCGGAAGTGAAAGAGAAGGAAAAGACTTTAGAATGAACCGGAAACCCAATCCTAAACAAGAAACACGGGATAATCCTCTACTCCTGTTCAATAGACCGGGATGCATAGAAGCCGGAAGATAGTTCCACAGGCGAGAAGTGCGATAGAAGAAACTGTTACCATAGAAATTACGGTTACATCCAGCCCTTCCAACTGTAAAATTATGAGTCCTTGCCGCCAACCTAGTACTGTGCTTAAATTTATAAAGTCTAGGAACCACAGAGGAAGGTTCATCAGAACAATTACCATGAAAGGATTTACGGGGAAGGCACAAGGAAGCTACGTTACGACGGTGGAAAAGAGACTGAAGCCGAGATGCCAGGTCAGGACCAATAATATTGCAGATTCTTTTTTGGATTTTTATCAAGAATCTTTTTTTTTAAGCATTTCATCCCAAGCAAGACGGGATGCCACTAGCACGCAAGGGCTTACAGAGATTTGGAGCGAGAGCAAATAGGAGTGATAGAGGAAAGGATGAAGAGAAGGACATCTGGAGATGTCAGTTGACATTACATTTGAATAGTTTGAGATTACATCTGTCAGGGAAACAAGTAATAAGAAGGGAATTCCACAGACGGGAGGTGCGAGACATGAAGCTATTGGAGTAGAAGAGACGGCTACATTTAACTGTTTCGACAGTGAAAGGGTGGGACTGAGATGTCAGCCTAGTTGCACGTTTAAATTCATGCAGTCTGGGAACTAGCGAAAGTAGCTCGTCGGAGCAGTTACCGTGAAATTATTTTGTAGAAAAGACAAAGGGAGGCGACGTCACGTCTATGAGAGAGCGACAGTAGACGCCGGATCAGGGTCAATCACATTGCATATCGTCTCTGAATTTTGTCGAGGACCTGGAGGCGAACAGCGGGGGCACAAGACCATATATGGCAGCAGTATTTCATGCAAGGGTGAATGGTTGATTTATATATAGTTTTAATATCAGTAATATCATTGGTTCTGACTGGATCATCCATTTTTGTGGAAACTTCCTAAGAAAATAACATTCCAATTCCAAAGAAATGATCACTTAGAATTACGGAACTGAATATTCCATCCTCCCCGCTCATTAGATTTTGAAACCCAAAATGATCTAGCCCCCGTTTATTCCTCTCACACTTATTCAAAACCCATGACTATTCTCTAATCTTCGCTTTTCTCTACAAGCTTTTCTCTACAAGCTCTGGTCTGTTGGTCTTTATTAAATCAATGTTCTGTTTAAATGACATTTCAACTTTGTTGGTTATTTAATGCTGAGAATATTCTTTTTAGATACACCCCTGGTCAAAATCTTAAGACCAGACACAAAAGGTTTAAAATATATAAAATACTGTTACTTAAATCAAAATATATTTGCGAAACATTTACGTTTAATTAGAAAATGTAGTTTATCAACAAACAAATGAACATTTTAAGCTTTTAATTGATTAATTTAAACAAACATTGAAAAAAAAAAGGATTTTTTGGCTTGTCATAAAGATAAGACCATGTAAATAAAAATAGAAAATACAGAACAAATAAGTCACAACGACAATTTAATTCTCAGTATATCCTCCATTTTTGCGAATTACTTCGAAAATTCGATTTGGCATACTCATTATTAACTCCTGCATGAGGGTGCTTGGGATGCTCGCCCAGGATGCATAAACTGCAGCACAAAGAGCATCAACATTTTCAAATTGCGATCCATGTTTATAAACATCCTTTGTCATCCATCGCCAAACATTCTCGATTGGGTTTCGATCCGGAGAGCACGGTGGAGGGCTCAAAAGCTGAAGGTTGTTTTCAATAAATAGATAGATAGATACACACACACACACACACACACACACACCTGGTCAAAATCTTAAGACCAGATACAAAAGGATTAAAAAACATATAAAATACTGTTACTTTATTCAAAATATATTTGTGAAACATTTACATTTAATTATAAAATGTAGTTTATCAAAAAACAAGTGAAAATTTTAAGCTTTTAATTGATGAATTTAAACATTGAAAAAGTATTTTTTGGTTGGTCCTAAAGATACGTCGATGTAATTAAAAATAGAAAATACAGAACAAATAAGTCACAACGACAATTTAATATTCAGTATATCTTCCATTTTTGCGAATTACTTGGAAAATTCCCTTTGGCATACTCATTATTACCTTCTGCATGAGGGTGCTTGGGATGCTCGCCCAGGATGTATAAACTGCAGCACGAAGAGCATCCACAGTTTCAAATTGCGATCCATGTTTATAAACATCTTTTGCCATCCATCCCCCAAAATTCTCGACTGGGTTTCGATTTGGAGAGCGTTGGGGATTGCAGCATTGTCCTGCTGGAAAATCCAGTTTTCTCCACGTAGATGAAAGCCTTCAGTAATTAGCGACGCCCTTTTTAGCATGTCAATGTAACTAGCAACTGGTTGACGACCTTTCACCTCCTGTAACTCAAGAGTTATTTAGTGCTATAATTTGTGGTATAGACTAACCTCATTCAAATAGGCTAGGATAGTTTCTATCTTCTTGAAGAGGCCCTCTAGATTAGCCATGTCAAAATCTTTGACGTATCAGGGCAAGGTCACTACAGTCGGTTAGAATATATTTTACAGTAGGTGCCTACTCGCATTCGGAAGGATGTTCATATGGATGTGTCCTATCCAGTCTGTTGACCAGAATTTAATTTGATAACTTAAAAGTTTGAATTTCATCCACGATGCCTTAACCAATTCGGCTTCAGATGCATAAGATCAGCCAAGACACTACTGACGTCCTTTTTTCCAATTCGTACTTAGAGGACATTACTATTATAACCCATTCGTGTATCCTAAAAAAGGAAGATCCTCCGTTATGTGTGACATGCCAGGAGCCATTCACCATAAAAGAAATACTGACAAAGTGCAGCAATTAAAATTCAATCTGCTTAAAATACTACCAAACAAGAAACTTAAAAGAACTTTTTCAAAATACTGATTCATTTTACATATTTCATTTCCCAAGAGAAATTAAACTGATTTCAAAAATTTAATGACAAATAAAAAAACATAAAACCATTACTAACAACTGTCTTACTATGTAAAATACATTTTTTGACTGTTTAAATACAAAATTTTATTTAGAAAAATATTAAATTTCCGCATTAAACAACCCAATGGGTTGATATACCGTAAACCAAACCAAACCGAACTAAACCAAACCAAACCAAACCGGACCAAACCAAACCAAACCAAACCAAACCGGGCCAAACCAAACCAAACCAATTTGTAGTTTTACGCAGTCATCAATTATGTAAGATCAATTTAAAAATGGCATTTATAAATAAAAACAAAATATATCAACACTTTAAAAAATAAGGAATTGATTTGACATTGTATTTTTATTATGAACATGACACTGCCTTCTAAAATGATTAAAAAAAATCAATATTTTTCGTTACTGATAAAATGTTGTTCATAAATGACATTTTAAAGAATGGAAAAATTGTTGAAAAAATTTAGCTGACTTTTCGAGCGGACACGTTAATTCAATTAGCTCCCAGAAATAGATTTCTGCCTTTATTAAGGCCAGGCGGGAATATAATGAAAATAGACCGGGATTCGAACCCGTATCGCAGATACCATTTTACGAGCTGATAACAACGAAGTCAGCTCACACTTTCCGTATTTATGTTCTTATTTCGCCATATGTCTCCGTGGGGTTCGCGGTTTATTTAAAGCGCCGAGCTACTTATGAGATGCGATAGTCGATTATCTAACCGCAGAAACGTTATCTACGCTTTCCCATCAAATTATTAAACACAGCTATCAGCCCAGTTTTATAAACACCTGTATTTATTGACACTCATCGCCATTTCCAAAATAGCATCAGCTTCTTCTTCTCTTCCTTCTCCTCCTCCTTCTTCTCCTCCTCCTCCTCCTTGTTCTTCTTCTCTTCCTTCTCCTTCTTCTATGCCGATTTATCGATAATTGTCGACGGTCGTCACCTACTCCGCGCGAAAAATAGCTAATAATAATGTTTTTTCCATAATAATTATTTGCTGACAAACACAGAAGGGAATATAAATCACACACACACACACACATATATATGTATATTGTCAATTAATTTCTCGTCGACATCTATCAGGACATGGGATTTCTCGCCACGCGGACAAAGTTCTCCATTCAATGTAGTAAAGTTCTTTTGAACGCCAACTTACAGAAATGAAGCCATGTATTATTATTATTATTGAGAAGACTTCGTTTCTGTTGAATGCCACCATTTTTTTTTAATGGAAAGAAAAATCCTGAAGTAGTAGTAATAATAATAATAATAATAATAATAATAATGATAGCATGACTTGATTTATGTGGGTTGCAAAACGGAAAAATTAAATAAAAGATTCAATGGACACAGGTATGATGTCAAGCACAGCAATGTGACATCAACGGAGATTGAAGAAGATTTTATTACAAACGAGTGTAATTTCGACAAACATCTTAAGGTGCACATTCAAAAAATGAAAAAAATATTGAACCCTTAAAACACATGAGGATGGTTACATATGCAAATTACTAACTTCCCGACCCGGGGAAATGAGCAGAATGAAAGGAGAGTTCCATAACATTTATATTAAACTCTGATTAATTCATTTTAATAACTAATCAACTAACGGAAAATTTCAAGACGAACAAGGTCACCATAGCAACGTTTGTACAATGACTTATAATTTTTTGTAGATTTATTTATACAATTTTATACTTAAAAAATTGTTTAAATATATTGGGTTGGTGCATAATTATCAGGCGTTTTTGTAGGCGAGTTCTTTGTTAATAAAAATTGGAGTTTTGTTTACGTTTTTTTTTATTTTTTTTAAATATTATTTTATTTTCAGTTTATAAAAATGCGTGTCGATAATCATACGCACCGGAATAACCATTTAAAATGGAGATCAGACCAGTAACAATTTTATGGGTCTTTACAATACAATCTAGTAGCACGCTTAAATTGACGAAGCCCGAGCACGAGGGAAAAACTTCGTTTTATAGTATTTACATTATTCGGAGTGTTGTCCTCATTTTCGTTGCCATATTCACGACGTTTCGGTCGTTGTACGTTGCAGCAGTCTTCAGGTGAATAGAAGTTAGAACTGAACACTTTACTTCGTCCACCGGGGTAGACTATACTAGTTCCACATAAGTATCAGTTATCTCCCGTTAACTCAAATCTGCAAGTTTTTTCTCACCTCTGCTGTAGCCAGGTATTGAACTCACAACTCTTTTGGGTCAAGTCACTGAATTCAACCAACGCTTTTATCCACTGGGCCATGTGCCCTCGGGGACTTGACCCAAATAAATACAAAGAAAACATCTTACTTTCATGTCGGAAGCAATCCAAGTAACCAAGGGGAAACTGAACACACATTATTCCTGAATTCTATATTTTACATTACGGAAGAGAGAACAGACAACTTTTCTGAACATTCTACAGCAAGTGTCTTTACGAACATTCGGACACCAAATTCCAGAAACACAAAGTGTTCTTTAAATTAATTGTACGTTTGTCCCTCCGTACTTTTCCAATATTTTGTATTTTGTTATATAACATTTATATAAAATGTTAATTTTGTATTCGTTGTTCGTCTGAACCTGTTCGTGTGTTCCTATCTGAGTGAACCCACCATTTTTTTTTCTTTAAACCTGGAGTTCATACCTTTATACGTTGCCAATTCATAATACTATGCCCACTTCGGATTTATATATCACATATTCGCAGTTCAACACTAAAGATATTTTTCTATTTCTTAATAGTTTGCTTAGTTTCTGAAAGGCATCTTTCGCTGTTCCTATGTTCACTTCGGATTTATGTATCACATTTTCGTTATTCGCCCTAACGATATTTTTCTATTTCTTAATAGTTTGCTTAGTTTCTGAAAGGCATCTTTCGCTGTTCCTATGCTCACTTCGGATTTATGTATCACATTTTCGCAGTTCAACACTAAGGACATTTTTCTATTTCTTAATAGTTTCCTTAGTTTCTGAAAGGTATCTTTCGCTGTTCCTATGTTCACTTCGGATTTATGTAACACATTTTCGCAGTTCAACACTACAGATATTTTTCTATTTCCTAATAGTTTACTTAGTTTCTGAAAGGCATCTTTCGCTGTTCCTATGCTCACTTCGGATTGATGTCACATTTTTCCGTAATCTCTTACTACACTACCCGGATAGTCAAGTCTCCACACCTGCTTTATTGTTCCGTCCCCAATACGTAGCTTATAACTTGGACTGTCCCTTTTGCTAACAACCATGTATTTTATAATTTAGTATTTAATTTCTGAGTTCTGTAATTTTCAATATTCTTGTATTATTTCGAACTATTCTTCTCATCTTGGTTGTCGCAGCATTTCGACCAAAGATCTTCTGGTCATCATCAGGCTTTCATAATATGGAATATCTGTTGATTATTCTGATATTTTGTCCATATGATATGAGTTATTATTCGTTCCTGCCGAATTGGTGCTTCACTACCAGATTCAAGGATTGAACTCACGGCCACAAGCTGACTGTAATACATGTATAAACACTACGCCACCGTAGAAGTATTCACATCGGTATTGAAATGTTAAAATTCCTTCCATTACTCATATAGAAAAGAAACGCTATTTCCAACACAATTACAGTTGTAGCCTTGTTAAGGTCAGAAATAAAGACACAAGAGAGGAATTGAGTTAAATATATTAACAGAAACAGTAATACAAACATATACAAATGAAAGTGTTACAGAATGTTCGGTCCGACTGTCAGAGCTGACTGCTGGAAACTTCCCTCTCTAAAAGGCAGTACCTGCTCCTATTTATAGCTGGGAGAGTCCATGTGTGCGTGGGTAAATTACCATACCACCTTGTAAATGATTTTACTATAAGAGTGCATTGTAAATGACATTATTATAAGAATGCATTGTAAATGATTTCATTATAAGAAAGTCTTGTAAATGATTATATTATAAGAATGTCTTTTGTTGTGGCCTTGTTAGGACCAGAAATAAAGACACAAAGAGAGGAATTAAGTTAAACAAATATATTAACAGGAACAGTAATACAAACATATACAAACGAGAGTGTTACAGCAAGAATGTTCGGTCCGACTGTCAGAGCTGACTACTGGAAACTTCCCTCTCTAAAAGGCAGTACCTGCTCCTATTTATAGCTGGGAGAGTCCGTGCGTGTGCGGGTAAATTAGCAAAACAATTACATACCCACATACATAAAAGCTTCCTTTACTGCCCAATAACAAAGAATATTTACAAACATTCTAAAAGGATTCCATTGTACAAAATACACAGTTTAAATCAAAGTGTCATTTGGTTAGAAATTGACATCATCGTGTGAAATATTTGAACAATCAGAGAAAACTAAAATCATATTTTTCTCCGGAAAGTTTTCTTATACCACCCCCACAGATTTTATACTTTCAGGAGCAGAGATGCGACCGACTCAAAGTCGTTCAAAAACAGGAGAAAGCGTAGCTACATAGCTTTTACCCTTCCCACCCCAGCGCGTGCTCAAGGAAACATGTGTCGCCGACTTCAAAAGAATCAACAGCAGCTTGGACGGTCAGGGAATCGTCGCTGACGATCGAAATTTTTTCTAAACTATAGAGTTTTCTGTGGACCAATTACCCTAAGACATTAACTCAACTAAAGACTATTTTTACTCTTTTGTAACTCTCTTTTAAATTCTTGTACATACGTTTTCTTTAATCATTTCACCCAAGCAAGGCAATACAGCCACTAAGACGGAAGACAATAAAAGAATAAGGAGACAGAATATAACGATAGACATTGCACGTAAATTTTTGAACATCAAAGCTGACTGGGAAACAAGATGCCGAAAGAGGGTTCCACGAGCGAGAAGTGCAAAAGAAGAAACTGTTAGCATAGAAATTACGGTTTCATTTTGGCATTTCAGCAGTAAATTGATGAGACGTTGCCGTCAATCTAGTACTGCGCTTAAATTCATAAAATCAAGATATCATAGAGAATAGTTGTTCAAAACAACTCCCATGAAAGTATTTATAGGAAAGTCATAGGGTAGTGGGAAACGGCGGTGGGAAAAGGGAACTGAAGCTTAGATGTCAGGTCAGGATCAATAATATTGCAGATTCTTCATTGGTTTTTATCAAGAATCATTAAATATGAATGTTTGTAAATATAAATGATTCATTTAACAGGCACACTCATGCTTTTTAAAAAAAAAATCATTATTGTTTGGACGTCCGGATTTTTAATATATAAATACTTTCATGGCAACTGCTCCGAGGAGCTGCTTTCGCTGGTTCCCAGACTTCATGAATTTAAGCGCTCTACTAGGCCGGCATCTCGCTCACATCATTTCACTGTCGAAACTGTTAAATGTAACCGTCTTTTCTACTCCAATAGCTTCATGTCTCGCACCTCTCGCCTGTGGAACTCCCTCCCCTCTTCCTGTTTCCCTGATAGCTATAATCTGCAACTATTCAAATGTAATGTCAATCGACGTCTCCAGATGTCCTGATCTATCCCCTATATTTCTCTTCATCCTTTCCTCTATCACTCCTGTTTGCTTTCGCTCCAACTCCCTGTAACCCCTTGCGTGCTAGTGGCTTCCCGCCTATCTTGGGGTGAATCGCGTAAAAAAAAACAAAAAAAAAAAAAACTCTGGGCGACAGAATTTTCTACGTTTCTAATGAAGATGAAGGAATTCACCGCGTTATCGTGTAGTGGTTAGCATGTTAGTTTCGCAGGCTATAACCGACGCAATGAGTTTGAACCTTACTGTGTGCTCTCTATATATTGTCTAGGTCTGTAAATATCTATAAGGAAGGAATAGGTCGTGAAGTGTTGATGTATAGTTCTATATGTCTTATTCGAGTAATATTGATGAAGGCAAGAATAAATTTGGTGTGTGGCGCAAGCATTCATAAACTTCGTACAGCTTCATTTCACCAGCGTGTTTTTCAAAGTAAAAAAAAAAAAGACTAAAAAAGAAAAAAAAAACACACACACAAAATCATGAAAACGTTTTAAACCGGAAGTGAAAGGTATAAAGCGGAAGCAAAAAAAATAATCGAAAAAGAAAAAGCTACGAAAAAGAAATGAAACAACGAAGTAGAACGAGAGAAAAAAAAACTGCAGAAATGAAAGAGAATATAGACGCAAAGCAGACGAGAAGTGATTGTTAGAGGTGTTGAGAAACATGGCGTAATATGCAGCGGCAAGATAAATGTTCACGTTAACAGATGGCGCGATCTTCAGTTCGGTAGCAATAACAGCGGTCACGTGGTATGCCTTTGTAAATCTTTATTGCGTCTTTATTGGCTGAGAGGAAACGAATACTTAGGAGTTGAGACTGATGGTTCTTTTTATGGCTTAGCTACTTAAGAAAAACTTATATGGAATGGACACCGTCTATACACAGTCTACACACACACGCACACACACACACGCACACACACACACACACACACACATATATATATGCATCCTTATATCAGGCACACATGCATCATGCTCTCTTGCAGATTGACCTGTCATCTCTCGAAAATCGGCCAGCACATCACGAACTGGCAAAATGCAACTCTCAGCATAAGACAGACATTAGTGGATAACACCAATATACTCTACAACACCCAATGCAAGGGCTTCCTGGGTAAGACAATAAACTCCATCCGCGTCCTGGGTAAGACAATAAACTCCATCCGCGTCCTGGGTAAGACGATAAACTACATCCAACGGCAAGGCTTCTGATCAGGAGGTTTTGAGGAGCGTGGAACCACCTATTAATTGCTGGCGTTCCCAGATCCACCTTGACCCGGGGTTGTAGCACCTGTTAGGGTCCAAGCTATAGGCAAATAGTTGATCCCCCATCCAAACTGGGGTCAAAACACTATGAAATTGTAAAAATAGGTTTTAATACCAGCAATAAATTTTGAGGAAAAATGATTACCAGCAATACATTTTTGAAAAAAAAAATTACGAGCAATAAAAATCGTGTCGGCATTAAATAACCCATCGAGTTTAATATGCTGTAAAACAAAACAAACCAAACCAAACCAAACCAATGCAAGGAAAAACTTAAAACTCTAGAATCTATTATTGTACAAAATAAACAGCCCACAGTAAATAAAATATATTTCACCAAAGGAGATGGTATCTTGAAGTGCATATGATAGAATTAATGTTTCCTAAACTTCTTATAGGTTGACATCACTGTCGAAACCCAGTGCAGTTCGTGCACATATCGACCAGCACATCCAAAATGTCACCATCAACATAAGACAAATATTAGTGGATAACACCAAAATACCCAATGCAAGGAAAGGCTTAAATCCTTAGAAGCTATTATTATACAAAATAAACAGCACGCGTTAAATAAAATCTCTTTCACCACAGGAGACGGCATAATAATGCATTTGATGTGTACACAATGTGATAAAATATAGTTTTAAGATATGCTATATTTATGGGTTAAAATCCTCAGTACCAGGAATAGAAGTTATGGAAATATAAAAGTGAGCATTGAAATCAACACCCAGAGGCGACAGTCTGTTTCATGCGTTTAGCAAGAAACAGACTGGGTGGCAACCGCTCTAGGAGAAAGTAACTGTGAATTCTAAAACTGTATAGTGCTTGGTAGGGTTATTGAAGACTTTTTTCCACATGGCACATATAGAAATTAGCCGGAGTTGGTCCAAGGGTCGAACCCATTGCTATGCTGTCAATTGTTGTATAAATGTAGCCATAGTGGTTATCAAAATGGTACTTCTGTCGGGCAGGATAGGATTTTTCGTGGAATAGTTGTTCTATCTTGATGAGGTGGCAATAAAAGGTTCTGTAGGACAATGTCTATCGATTTTTCCTTTAACCCAGACATTCGTAAGAAAGCTTTTTACGTCTAGCAAATCAAATATTAGTAGATAACACCAAAATACACTACAGCCCCGAATACAAGGAAAGACTCCAAACCCTAGAAGCTATTATTATAAAAAAGTAAACAACATACATTAATGAAATCTTCTTCACCAAAGGAGACGGTATATTGAAGTGCAAATGATAGAATTAATGTGCGTGTATATTATATTAGAATAATAAAATATCAATGAAATGAAATAAATAAACACACACACACACACACACACACACACACACACACACACACACACACATATATATATATATATATATGTGTGTGTGTGTGTGTGTGTGTGTGTGTGTGTACATTCTTATATCAGGCTCACATGCACCACACTCCCTCGTAGACTGACCTGTCACATCTCGAAAATCGGCCAGCACATCACGAACGGCCGACACGCAACTCTCAACATAAGACAAACATTAGTGGATAACACCAATATACTCTGCAG
Source organism: Acanthosepion esculentum (assembly GCA_964036315.1). Taxonomy (NCBI): domain Eukaryota; kingdom Metazoa; phylum Mollusca; class Cephalopoda; order Sepiida; family Sepiidae; genus Acanthosepion; species Acanthosepion esculentum. The sequence continues at coordinate 41,896,913 of OZ038503.1, forward strand.
CCCCCCCAATGCAAGGAAAGTCTTAAAACTCTAGAAGCTATTATTATACAAAATAAACAGCCCACAGTAAATAAAATATCTTTTGCCAAAGGAGACAGCATATAATGCATTTAATGTGCGCATAATGTGGTAAAATATAGTTTTAAGGTATACTACATTTCTGGGTTAAAAGTGCTTAATATCAGGAATAGAAAAGTGGACATTGAAGTCAACAACCAGAGTCGACAGTCCGTTTCATGCGTATAGCATGAAACGGACTGCGTGGCAACCGGTCTAGGAGAAAGCAACTCTGAATTCTAAAACTGTATGTAGCCTTGGCGTAGTACATACAACACTACTAAAGAAAGGATAGCTCGCATTGGCTCGATGATCCCGAGTGATGATGATCACTTTGCTTGAGGTAAAATAATTAAGACAGACAGACAGACAGATAGATAGATAGATAGATAATGAATATACTTAGATAGATAGATAGATAATGAATATACTTAGATAGATAGATAGATAGATAGATAGATATGAACAGAGTCAGATAGATAGATAGATAGATAGATAGATAGATAGATAGATAGGTAGATAATGAATATACTTAGATAGATAGATAGATAGATAATGAATATACTTAGATAGATAGATAATGAATATACTTAGATAGATAGATAGATAGATATGAACAGAGTCAGATAGATAGATAGATAGATAGATAATGAATATACTTAGATAGATAGATAGATTATGAATATACTTAGATAGATAGATAGATAGATAGATATGAACAGAGTCAGATAGATAGATAGATAGATAGATAGATAGATAGATAGATAGATAGATAGATGATAGCTGGTTATTCGTTATCATAGATCCGGAGAGGTTATATCATAAATTCGGTGGGTGGCAAGACCCCTGCACTGTCGTTGGTATGTTGGATACACCTTTTAGCTTTAGATGTTTTTTTGTCCAGTGGCTCAGAATGAGGAATCTGAGAACCGAGTTTATTTTTTCTCGGAGAAAGCAACACTGAATTCTAAAACTGTATGTAGCCCTGGCGTAGTACACACTACACAACTAAAGAAAGGATCGCTCGCATTGGCTCGATGATCCTGACTACGGTCGAATAATGATGATGATAAATATTTATAGAGATAGGCACAGGGAGGCTATGTTACGGCGGTTTGAAAGTAGTCGAATCCGAGATGCCAGGTCAGGACCAATAACATTGCAGATTCTTCTTTTTTTTTATCCAGAATCTCTAAATGCATAGCAGAAACAGATGTGGCGGCAATATTCAGTACATGGACGAATTATTTTAAAGATAGGAAGTAGTGGAAAAAAAAATAAAAACAAAAAAAATCAAGATAACCGACGCCTTAAAAAAGATATAGCATATGAACGAAGAGAAAGAAGAGAAAGAAAAAATATGTCAAATATTTTGAATCCTGCGTTGATTTTTAGCGATGGCGTGGGAGGAAAGATTGGCATGTTGCACATCTCCAACGCTCTGCTTAGTGAGAACGAACACAGATTAGACAATATATTGTACTGTTAATGGAAGGCTAACGGAAAAAAAAACATTTGAATTTTTATTGATTTTAAGATCTTTTTTAAACATCACTTGAGGGAAAATGACACAGCTAAAAGTGACAGCGGCTTAATCTCATTTTTAAATACTTAATAGAAAGGCAATTGGCATCTTTTTGAAACGAGTCAATGTTGGAAAGTCAAACTTCTCGCCCAACTTCAGCTTCAGCTGGCAATACAAAAATATTAAATTGATCCCGGTTGTCGAGTTAGCGGAGGTGGAGAGCGAAAGAGAGAGAAAGACAAACACACATACACAGAGAGAAAGAGAGAGAGAGAGAGAGAAAGAGAGAGAGAGAAATAAGAAGTGACGGTAATTTTATCTTTTTGGTAGAGAGAGAAAGAGAGAGACACACACACATACACAGAGAGAAAGAGAGAGAGAAAGAGAGAGAGAGAGAAAGAAGAAGTGACGGTAATTTTTTATCTTTTTGGTAGAGAGACAAAGAGAGAGATAGAAAGAGAAAAAGAATTAAGAAGTGACGCTAGTTAAAGAGATCAGAAGAAAGAGATAAAGTAACTGTAGTTTAATTGCTAGAGAGAGAGAGAGAGAGAGAGAGAGAGAGAGAGAGAGAGAGAGAGTGTTTAAGTGAAAGAAAATCTGTATCTGTCTATATTTCTGAGATGGGCTATTATGCACACTACTGTCCATCTTTGTCGCCATATTTCTTACAACGTTTCGAATGTTGTACGCTACGGCCTTCTTCAGGTGGTTGGAATGTCGAACTGAACCCTTTATTTCGCTCAATTGGGTAGACTGTCCTAGTTCCACGTGCCATTTCTAATGGATGTCAGTTATCAGTTATCTCCTGTTAATTCCCCTCTCCAAGTTCTCCACCGCCTTGACCAGGTATTGAACTCACAAAGAGGTATTGGACCCAAAGAGTGTGAGTTCAATACCTGGTGAAGTCGGTGGAAACATTGTAATAAATATAGCGACAAAGATGAAGACAATAGTCCGAATAATGTAAATAGAGAAAATCTATCTATCTTTTTTTTAATTGGTATCACCCTTTGCAAGTCAGTAATGCCACTAAAACACAAGGGTCATACAGGGTTTGGAAGAATTAAAGTTAGCTGGAAAGCATGAAGCCGGGAGGAAGTTCCACAAGAGAGAAGACATGAGACAGCATAGAAGTTACGGATACATCTAGCTAGCACCACTGATGAGATGTCGACGCTAGTCTAGTACTGCGCTTAAATTCATAAAGTCTAGGTGTCATAGCAAATAACTCATCTGAACAGTTACCATGAAGAGATTTATTAAAAGAAGGCACAAAGAGGCAACCTTATCGCAGTGGGGAAGTGACTGAAGCCGAGCCACCAGATCAGGACCAATAATATTGCTGGTTAATTTATTTGTCTGTGTATCTGGTTGTGTGAGTGGGTGAGCAAGGGGTCCCCAAAATGAACTCTCTCTTTAAATGACAATAAATGCAGTAATTATTGATTTGCAATCAAGATTAATGATTAAAATTAAGAAATATTAGTGTTTATTAACTTAAAATGAAGAATATCGGCTTAATTTAGATATGAAATGAAGTGAAATGCGTATTTATAAATACTCAAACTGATGACAAAGTCAAAAAGTAAGTACATTTTCAGGGGACACCCTATATATATATATATATATATATATATATATATATATATATATATATATATATATATATTTGTATATATATATATATATATATGTGTGTGTGTGTGTATATATATATATATGTGTGTGTGTGTGTGTGTGTATATATATATGTGTGTGTGTGCGTGTGTGTGTGTACGTGTATTAGTTTGGGCAGTATATATATTATGTCATAAAGTGGTAATCATACAAAGAATTAATTGGAAATGTTAATGTAATTAATGGCGAAATCTCTTCGCTAACAATACTTAATAAGGCAATAACTTATAAATTATTACTTATTAAGTCTTATTAGCGAAGAGATTTCGACATTAATTCCATTAAGATCACTAATTAATTCTTTGTATAATTACCTCTTTATGATATAATATATATACTGCACAAACTAATATATTTACGAAAATCGATCAGCAGTACGAAATTCTGTGAAGGAAAAAAACTACTAAGACATTTTACTCTGTTAATTGGACTATACTTTAGTCTATGTCACTTTAACTGACCACCCCCGCATATATATATATATATATATATATATATATATATATATATATATATATATATATATACTTATATATATATATATATATATATATATATATATATATATATATATATATTGGGGTATCGTAACGATGCCGAAAGGAAATAGTCAAGCCAAGATCAAATTCTAGCCTAATCTGTTGAGTTCAATTTCACACCATTAGGAATGGCATAAATCCATCTATTTTCCCTTTTGGGTACTTCAATGTTCTGTAATGGTCAACGAGCTTTAATAGGCAACTGAATAGGAAGTACGATCATCACTGGGTGCTCCATACTTTCGGCCTTGTACCACATCTAAGCTACGCTTAGAAAATCCTTTCCGGTCACTTCGACGTGGTGTTATGGTTAGCAAGGTTGTTTCGATAGCTCAATTACAACTGAAAAGTGAGTTCGATCCTCGCTGGGTGCCCCATACTTTGGGCCTTGTGCCATATCTAAGCTACGCTTAGAAAATCACCATCTCTTTTCCCTTTTCCCAAATATGGATTAAATAGTCTGGTAGACTGGTCTCTCTAGCCTTGGATGGCAGCCAGTCTAGGAGAAATATTACCCTGAATTAAATGCCATAGAGAATGCAACGAAATCATGGCAATTTACAAATGAAGAAAATAAGCCGTGAAAAGCCACGATGGCCTACGTTCTTTTAATAAACATAGAAGTGCATCTGACTTTCCAGCCGAAGAACACCCCGAACAGTCGTCGTCCTGACAATCTCGTCTTCACTGGAGGTGGTGTAGGGCGACAGGGGGCTGCTACCTTAGCACCTGGTCCGGAGTTAACAGTTGTTTTTACAAAGCAGTTTGGGATAATTTGACAGGCTCGAAAGAAACAACTGAACACGCCCTCGACCATTGTCGTGCGGTCCGCCCGTTTGGTTATTCTGTCGACATGCTGACGGCTTGCATCACGCCAGACTGGTTCCTGCAATTGGATGTCGCTTGTGTGTGCGATAATGCATCTCCCGTGTGGACTGCGGGAGGAAAAGACCGGGTGTTTTTCACGTTGCGTCAATGGTGGGGCATGGAACACGCGTTTGAAAGGAATACCCGACAAAGAAAGAAAGAAAGAAACAAAAAAACGAAATAAAACAAAAACAAAATTAAAATAAAATAAAGCTACTTTTCCCAGATAGAAAAAATATCTCATTGATAGATGTTTATTTATTTTTTCTCCCAGAATGCACCTGATGAAGATTGGAGAATGGGTCGACCAAAACGTTGTATTAGCAGTAGCAAGTATACGAAGAATAGAGAATTTATAAAAACTGAAAATCGGAGAATGTAAGCAACAGATTCTGCAGATAACGCAATATATATATATATATATTTTTTTTTTGAATTGGACATAGTCCGACAATTTATTTAAAGACATTTATAATATGTTTAACGTTCTTTTTATAGATACAAGTATTTAAGCAAATGCTGTTTTATAATAAAGGCCGGTAAATGTTATTTAATACTGTTTATTATAAAACAGAGCATTTGTTTAAATACTTGTATCTATAAAAAGAACGTTAAACATATTATAAATGTCTTTAAATATATATATATATATATATATATATATATATATATATATATATATGCAGTTCATGAAGAAGGTTCTGCGAACGATAGTATGTGTCAAAAATGGCTTGCTAATTTCTTGCTTGAGATTTGCCGATTGAGAAATTTAGTTTCAATAGTTATATATATATATATATATATATATATATATATATATATATATATATATATATATATATATATATACATAAAAGTCTTGGATGGCAACTGGTCTACTGCAAAAAGAAACGGCAACCTACTGTGGAAAAAAAAACTGCCTCGTCAATCATGTATCGAAAGATACATGATCGCCTAAGCGTGTATCACGCATAACTGACTGACTGCAATTTCGGTCTGATCTGCCTCTTGAGGACATAATGAAGGCAAAAGAAACAATGAAGAAAAAACATCTACCTTATTTAACGCATTTGCATGAATAGGTGGCTGAAAGATAGATAGTGATGGTAATTGGTCAAAAGTTACTAAGAGAAACAATCGTAGAGAGCTACTATCGGCGAACACGTCTTGAAGAACATGTCATATAAAAAATAAATTACAGTTTGATGGAGTTAGCCAAAATACAAGTAATGGTAGCTTACGACGCCTAGGCAAACATGTCCCTGCTAGATACGTCAACTTAGCATTTAAGAGATAGTAAAAATCTGCCTCCTCAGTCATGTATCGGAAGATATATGATCACCTAAGCGTGTATCACGCATGGCGCATAACTGAGGGCCAAAGATGCTTTCCAAAAGCTAAGCAGTGTATTAAGAGACAGGGAAAGTTTGTTAGAAACAAAGAAAAGAGCATTGAACGGTTACGTAATATCTGTCCTCTTGTATGGCAGTGAATGCTGGACAATTTCCTCACAGACGAGGAAGAGACTTGAGGCAACAGAAATGTGGTTCTACAGAAGGATGCTGAGAATGCCATGGACTGAACATGTGAGCAACTACAAAGTTTTACAGAAAATGGGAACAAAAAGGACACTTATATTTAGAATCAGAAACAACTGAAATTTTTAAGGCACATAATGAGGAAAGTGGGCTTAGAAAGTTTAACACTCACTGGACATGTTGAAGACTGTTTCTAGGAGTTTTTTTTCTCTCTCTTCTTTGACGGTACTTCGTTTCAGTTAAGTGACTGTGTTACGAGACTGCCTAGATTAGGGTTCTTATCAAATCCAGCCAGCTCGAATTACAGTCTCTTCAATGCACAGACCAAGCAACATAATGAAAAGCTGTGAAGGGTCACACTCTTCGCAAAAATTAACCACGAGGCGCAAGAGTAAATGTTTAGTATGCGTGAAATAGAAACATATATACAGAGAGAGATGATGAGAAAATAATTTTTCTTTTCCTACGGAGAGCTAAAAGGATTTATTCAATGCAAGGACAGAGAAATATTGATTGAATAACTCATGCTTCCGCAAAACTGGATTTTTCGTAAAGGAAAGCGAGAATAAAGGACTAAATATAAATCGCAAGAAGACCGAATACATGGTTGTTAGCAAAGGGAACATGGTTGTTAGCAAAGGGAACATGGTTGTTAGCAAAAGGAACATGGTTGTTAGCAAACGGAACATGGTTGTTAGCAAAGGGAACATGGTTGTTAGCAAACGGAACATGGTTGTTAGCAAAGGGAACATGGTTGTTAGCAAAGGGAACATGGTTGTTAGCAAACGGAACATGGTTGTTAGCAAAGGGAACATGGTTGTTAGCAAACGGAACATGGTTGTTAGCAAACGGAACATGGTTGTTAGCAAAGGGAACATGGTTGTTAGCAAAAGGAACATGGTTGTTAGCAAACGGAACATGGTTGTTAGCAAACGGAACATGGTTGTTAGCAAAGGGAACATGGTTGTTAGCAAACGGAACATGGTTGTTAGCAAAGGGAACATGGTTGTTAGCAATGGGAACATGGTTGTTAGCAAAGGGAACATGGTTGTTAGCAAAGGGAACATGGTTGTTAGCAAACGGAACATGATTGTTAGCAAAGGGAACATGGTTGTTAGCAAAGGGGACATGGTTGTTAGCAAACGGAACATGGTTGTTAGCAAAGGGAACATGGTTGTTAGCAAAGGGAACATGGTTGTTAGCAAAGGGAACATGGTTGTTAGCAAACGGAACATGGTTGTTAGCAAACGGAACATGGTTGTTAGCAAAGGGAACATGGTTGTTAGCAAAGGGAACATGGTTGTTAGCAATGGGAACATGGTTGTTAGCAAAGGGAACATGGTTGTTAGCAAACGGAACATGGTTGTTAGCAAACGGAACATGGTTGTTAGCAAAGGGAACATGTTTGTTAGCAAATGGAACATGGTTGTTAGCAAAGGGAACATGGTTGTTAGCAAAGGGAACATGGTTGTTAGCAAAGGGAACATGGTTGTTAGCAAAGGGAACATGGTTGTTAGCAAAGGGAACATGGTTGTTAGCAATGGGAACATGGTTGTTAGCAAAGGGAACATGGTTGTTAGCAAAGGGAACATGGTTGTTAGCAAAGGGAACATGGTTGTTAGCAAAGGGAACATGGTTGTTAGCAAAGGGAACATGGTTGTTAGCAAACGGAACATGGTTGTTAGCAAAGGGAACATGGTTGTTAGCAAAGGGAACATGGTTGTTAGCAAAGGGAACATGGTTGTTAGCAAACGGAACATGGTTGTTAGCAAAGGGAACAACCCAACATTAGAAATTGGAGATACCAAACTGAAACAAGTACAAAAATTGAAATATCTGCGAAGTCTTTTAACAGACGACGGAATGTTTGACACTGAAATCTGAGCAAAGTATTCGGAAACAGAAAACTTTTGTTAGAAACTAAGAAAAGAGTACTGAACTGTTACGTGATATCAGTCCTCCTGTCTGGCAATGAATGCTGGACAATCTCCTCACAGATGAAGAAGAGACAGTGTTCCTAACTATTGTTGGCTTGTGGGCAACCGCTTTCCTTGTACCCTATATCGGTACCCTATATTACACGCCTCCTTTTTCTTTTAATTACTAAAGCTACCTCCTTCTTTTATGTACCTCGTCAACGTAGGTGATAATGGCCTCCACGTCTTCCTTTCCCTTTTAGCTCTTAATAAGTTCTCCCAAACCCTGTTCTACCATCCATTTACTCAAGCTCATCAAGTATTTTACATGCTGTTTTCCTCTGTCCCTCCTTCCCTTAATCTGTCCTGTGAGTATCAGATTTTCCAAGCCCTCCTTCCTCTTTAAGCGCCCCAGAAATTTCAACTGGATCTTCCTGATGTTAAGTGTAAGTTTTATTTTTGTTTCCATTTTCTCTAACGCCTCGTTGTTGCTCGCATGTTAGGTCCATGGTATCCTCAACATCTTTCTGTAGAACCACATTTCTGTTGCTTCAAGTCACTTTCTTCATCTTTGAGAATATTAACCAGCATTTGCTGTCATGTAGGAAGACAGATATTACGTAACAGTTCAGTACTCTAATCTTAGTTTCTAACAAAAGTTTTCTCTTTCCGAATACTTTGCTTAGATCTTCAGTGTCATACATTCCGTCCTCTGTTAAAAGACTTCGCAGATATTTCAATTTTTGTACATTATTGTTATTATTATTCATGCGCCGTGTTTCTTCAGTCCGTACGCGATCGTGGCTCTCCACAATTTCTTCTTAGCTCTTTTTGTTTCTCCTAAACCTTGTTCTGCCACCCATTTATCCAATCTCGCCAGGTTGTTTATGTGTTGTTTTACTCTGTCTCTCTTGACTTCAATCTGTCCTGTGAGTATCAAATTTTCTAAGCCCTCTTTCCTCACTATGTGCCCTAGAAATTTCAACTGTCTCTTCCTGATGTTAAGTATGTTTCCTTTTTGTTTCTATTTTCACTAAATTTTCGTCATTGCTCACATGTTAGGTTTGCTTGCTGGCTTGCTAACAATTCCTGCAAGACAGGCGCCCTACTAGTTAAAGTCGTGTACAGCTGTCGCGTTCTGCATGGGGGACAGGTGGTCTGGTTGAATTAATGGACAAAAGGAAAAAAAAAAAGAAACAGAAATTTGTTCGCCAGGCAAGAAAACGTAAAGGGAATTGTTTTTCTTCTTGTCCAGCAGTAAAAGATTTATGGATAAAGTCTCCAACGAATAAATACATGTCATTACTGCATATGCTGAGTGAGATGTAGATTGCTTGAATAACTGCGCGAGTTCACATCACATAGTGCAAAGGCACTTTAAAATGGGGTACTTTCTTTTGAAGAGAGAAAGAGAGAGAGAGAGAGATTAGAGAGAACAGAGAAAAAGACAGAGAAGATAAGAGCCGTGAAAAGATATAAAGAGAAAATGAAGAAAGAGAAGAGTGAAAGTAAGGAGAAGAGAAAAAGAGAGAGATATAAAAAGGAGAGTAAGGAGTCAAAGCGAGAGAGAGAGAGAGAGAGAGAGAGAGAGATTAAAGAGAACAGAGAAAAAGACAGAGACGACATGAGCCGTGAAAAGATATAAAGAGAAAACGAAGAAAGAGAAGAGTGAAATTAAGGAGAAGAGAAAAAGGAAATAGCAGTTAGCTTGGATGTGCAGGTGGTGCAAAGGATAACGGCTCTGAATTGAAAATCGAATATCCGAGTTCCATTTCCAATTTGGTCCGTAATATTTCCTTATGCGCAAATACAATTGGGAAGGGTATGAATTCAGTTTTGGGTTAATTAGTATGACTTGTATTTCTAAATTATTATTATCCATCCCACGTCAAAAAAAACAAAAACAAAAAAAAAAAAAAATAAATAATTAAAAAAAATTCTTTCACTCAAAATAAATATTTTCTAGTTTTAAATAACCTGCGAAGGGTTGATAAACCGTAAAAAAAAACAAATCAATCAACATCTAAGTTGGCCTTCCACTTTCAACATCTAATTTAACCGCCAAATTTTTAACATCTGTGTTAGCCTCCACTTTTGATATTTGATTTAACCGCCAACTTTTATCACCTAATTTAACCCCCCACTTTCAATATTTGAGTTACTTTCTAACACACTTTCTTATTTTGTGATTCTCTTTGTTAACGATCGCTTTATGAGAACAACAAAACAGATTTTGAATATTAATTAAAATTTGACGATTCCTAAATGTTGACATGATTACACGGTTGATGTTATCGTGAAGTAACTCTAACTTATGGCGGTTTGACAGTTACCAGCGTCAATTGTCAGAAATATTGAATCATGAAATTAAAAATGAACAATTGTCGCCAACTGGCTGTGATGGCCGAGTGGTTAAGGCGTTGGACTTGAAATCCAATGGGCATTGCCCGCGTAGGTTCGAATCCTACTCACAGCGTACTCATTTTATTTGATGATAAAAACATAAAATCCGCATTTAATTGCATAATGCTTTTTTATCGGCTTCAACTGAAGCCGTCACAAGATGTAAGGAAACATTCTGTTCCTTCTGCGAATCTCCTACCGCAAAAATCTTGTGTTTTAGAAGTCTTGTTTTCTTACTTTAAATTATTATTTAAATATTAGACGCTGATGTCGGAATGAACGGACATGTTTTTTCATTTCTCGAAGAAAGCGATTTCGTATTTCAAAAAAAGGGTCTTTAATTATCCATTTTTTATTCTTATATTTTTCTTTGTTTATTATATTATAATTTTGTTATATTATTAGGTATTTACAATATTTCATTATTAAAATACATATTTTTTAAATCGATGTAGACATCGATTGTTTCGTTTTATTTTTTAAAATAAGTGTTTTCGCAAGTTTATTTACTTTAATAAGAATGTCTGTTATCAGTAGGAATTGTTATATTAAGAACATTTAAATAATGCATTGTATTTGTTTAAATTACTTATACACTGCCATGAATAATTCTATATTTATATTTAAGCGCAATATTTCTTTTTTTATGAAAGAGGACATAATTCATAAAATTGTACGAAATGTATTTAATTTGTAATATGTTTTGTTTATCAGTGATTATTGGTTCAGTATCATCGATTTCTTTACTTATCATTTGTTATTAAAAAAATTGTTAAGAACATTTGCCAATAATTTTATTCTGTTATCCTGTTCTTATTTATTGATTGTAGCAACGTAATATTTTTTATGGACGTAGATGTATTTTCAAATTTGTAAGAAAAGCGTTTCTTCAGGTGATATACATTGAAATTTCGAACCGAAACCTTTATTTCTTCCACTTGGTAGATTTTTCTAGTTACACGTGCCGTGCCTTTTCTGGATATCTAAGTTTACAATATTTAATTATTAAAATTATCATTAACTATTAAAATTATTAAATTTTTAAATGTATGCATCGGTTGTTTTATTTTTAAAAATAAATGTTTTAGTCAGTTTACTTACTTTATTAAAAATGTCTATTATCACTAGGAATTATTATATTAGGAACATTCAATGCACTGTATTTGTTAAATTACTTATACACTGGCATAAATAATTCTATATTTATATTAAAGCCTAACATTTCTTTTTTTAATGAAAGAGGACGTAATTCACAAAATTGTAAGAAATGCATTTCAAGTCGTAATATTTGCTTATCTGTGACTATTAGTTCAGTATCGTTGATTTCTTTACCTATCATTTGTTATTAAAAAATTGTTAAGAATATCTGCCAATAATTTTATTCTGTTATTCTTTTCTTATTTATTGATCATAGCAACGTAATATTTTTTATGGACGAAGACATATTTTTAAATTATGTAGCTCTTGTTTGTTAGATACGTAAATACGAGTCACGTGCCGTCAATAATTACTCAGGGTAAGCAGCTTGTGATCTTTATGCAGTAAATCTACAAAAATATTTTACATTTTATACCTAATAATCAAAGTAACTATTTACATTATTTACATTGTTCGGACTGTTTTCCTCATCTTTAATGCCATATTCCCGACGTTTCGGTCGTTGCACGCTCCGGCCTTCTTCCGGTGACTGGAATTTCGAACTGAACCCTTTATTTCGTCCACCGGGGTAGATTGTTCTAGTTCAACGTGCCATGCCTTTTCTGGATATCTAAGTTTACAATATTTAATTATTAAAATTATTATTAAGTATTTAAATTATTAATTTTTTAAATGTATGCCTCGATTGTTTTTTGTTTTTTTCTCGTTTTATTTTTTAAAAAAAGTGTTTTAACAATTTTACTTACTTTATTAAGAATGTCTATTATCACTAGGAATTATTATATTAGGAACATTCAATGCATTGTATTTGTTAAATTACTTATACACTGGCATAAATAATTTTATTTATATTAAAGCGTAACATTTCTTTTTTTATGAAAGCGGACGTAATTTCCGACAACTTTTGCTAGACAGGGTCTCTCTTTCGGAGTCAAATTGATGTAAGAAGATATGTATTCAGCTACATTTTCTTGTTAGAACAGCAGGCCTGCTTTTAAAATCAGCATTTGAAATGCTGGCTTTGCAAACCCAGTTACAGAGAATGAAAAGTGAGAGAAATAACTGAATATAGGGGAGGATTGAGGAAAGTATAAAAGGCGAAAGGGATTCAAGAAGATAGAAGATGGCGATTGACGTTGCGTTTAAATTTTTGAAGATTCTATTTATTAGGGAAGCAAGTAAGCGGAAGGGAGTTCGACTGTCCGGAAGTGCGAGAAAATAAACAGTTGGTGTAGAAGTGGCGGTTACATTTAGCTATGTCAACAGTAAAATGGTGGGACCTAGATTCCAGAATAGTAGCAGGCTTAAATTCATGTAGTCGGGGCAGCAGGGAAAGAAGTTTGTCAGAGCAGTTGCCATGAAAATATTTGTAGAAAAGACAGAGGGAAGCCACGTCGGGTCTGTAAGAAAGTGACTGAAGTCGAGATGCCAAGTCAGGATCTATTATATTGCAGATCTGTAAGCGATCTGGGATTGCAAAGGAAATGTTTGTCGCAGATTAATTCCACAACGCAGAGAATAAATCACTAAGTTCAGACCTGAACATTGGGATCAGAAAGAAATGCCGAAAACTCGATTCGCAGGTATTATCTCACAAATCCCAATGCACGTAACCAGTCAGAAAAGTAACTCACTATCCCAGCAAACGCGGTAGCGAAAATACCCGAATTTCCCCGATTCGAGAACAACTGCTTTTATCGGCCGAGCATTTTTTTCCATTCGTCGACAGCTGGGAGAGGACGCTCAATTTTTGCATATCAAAATACTTTTATAGCGACTCCTGCGATGGACCTGTTTTTTAATTTAAATATTCCGTCTTCAACATGACATGTGGAATACGTGCGTTTTTTTTTGTTTTTTTTTGGTAAGTAATTTTCTTTTTCTCCACATTTTCCGTCGTAGGATACACGCTCGCTTGGTTTGACGAGGTAAATCGCCGTTTTCTTCGCAATAAGATCCTTCCTTGAATTTTTTCAAGAACCTCTAGATGAATAATAGGGGCACCGGTCAGATAAGGCAACAGTATTTAATCCATTGACAAATGCTAGCTATGTAAGATGGACTCTGACGAGAAAAACCTTCTGGCGCGACACAATGAACCAACTTTCCTTGCAATAGACGCACTTCAACTCAGTTGAAAACGTGAGGCCAAGAAGGCGCAACAAGCAGCTCTCCAAGAGTTGAGCATCAATCATGCTGATGGTGGGCAGAGGAGTTTCTCTATGGTGGTTAAATGAGACCAGTTTAGTTTTGGAGGCATTAAAATTCATCAGCCAGAAATATTGAATCATGAAATTAAAAAAGCAACGAGTACCGCTAACTGGCTGTGATGGCCGAGTGGTTAAGGCGTTGGACTTGAAATCCAATGGGCATTGCCCGCGTAGGTTCGAATCCTACTCACAGCGTGCTCATTTTATTTGATGATAAAAACATAAAATCTGCATTTGATTGCATAATGCTTTTTTATCGGCTTCAACTGAAGCCGTGACTAATCGAAATTACTTACCAAAAACAAAAACAAAAAAAAACGCACGTATTTCACATGACATGTTGAAGACGGAATATTTAAATTAAAAAACAAGTCCATCGCAGGAGTCGCTATAAAAGTATTTTGATACGCAAAAATTGAGCGTCCTCTCCCAGCTGTCTAATCTAATTTTTAGTCTAATTTAGAAATGATGCCCGAGATCAGTGATGGAGTTATGCGTAGTATAGCCTCAATTCGCGGGTTGGGGGATCAGTTGTGGGCATTCCAGAGGAGTTGAATGTTGAGTTGGAAGAGAACTTACGAGCAAAGCGTTCAACCTTATCGGTTGTAGATCTCATGAGTTCGGGTTGATTGAAACGAGGATGGATTGAGGATTTGCTGTTGTTCAGCACACTCTTGCAAGGCCACCAATAATCTCTAGAACCGAACGTGCGAGATGCTATGCGTTGTTTCATTCTATCGGCAAGCAGTAGCTTGCATTCCTTACGAGCAGAGACAAAGAAGTGTCTGTTGGAATCAGACGTGTCGCTCTGGTACAGTCCGAAGTGATTCCTGTGGGCTATAGCGGTCAAGGATGTAGGTGAGAACCAAGGAGATTAATGCGGTTTGACTTGGTACTTCCTTGCTGAAATGAAAGCATTGATGCCGGCTTTCACCCAGAAGGAGACCTCAGACCCGCATTTTTGAACAGGATGATTAAATACTTCATTCCAAGGGACGTCACGCAGTAAATCCCAGAACGAGTCACAATCTGCACGTTTATAACAGAAAAATATTCTGTTGGTAGGAGGTGCTTGGCTAGTGAGGGAAACGGAAGAAGATGTTTACAGACACTACCGCATGATCAGAGTTGCCAAGTGCGCAGAGCGGTGTAGTACTACGCAGTCAGGGATAGAGGTAAAAAGAGAACGAGTAGAGAAGCGTTTCCGTTAGGGTTAATGGGAAAACACATAGGGAAGTCAACCACTTGAGTGAGAGATTGAGTGATTGAAAAGTTAAGGGTTTGGATGCCAGCAAGGTCAATGACAGTGTGTTTAAGCTACCTGGTATAGTGGGCACTAAAGTTACCGAACACGAATATATTTGCAAACGTGTGTAAGGAGATGATATATCGGAAATACTATCTAGCATGCAACAGTCTTGAGAGGAAGGGGAACGGTAGAGAAAGTAGAGATAGCTGACAAAGAGAGACGGAGACACATGCACAAATGGTCTGAAGATTCAAGAGAGAGTACCCTAGCCAGCGGGAGATGTTCGCGGATATAAACTCCCAGACCATGCATGTGGACATCAGAGTCCTTTCTAAGGAAAGGAAGGTAGTCAGGAATCGAGAAATCAGAGGAAGAATTTGAAGATGGGGTGATTAAAAAAAAACAAACCATATTCTACAAGAGTCAGGGTTAGAGGTAAAACAGAAATTGAGAAGAGAAACATTTCCATCAGGGTTACTGGAGAAATGCGTGGGGGAAAAGTTAAGGGTTTGGATGCCAGTGATATTAGAAGCAGAGTATTTAAGCCACCTCGTATGGTGGCTACTAAAGTCTCCAAACATGAATATGTTTGCAAACGGGTGTAGGGAGATGGCCTTGTTTATATTATCAGAGATACTATCTAGCACGCAACAGTCTTGATGGGAAGGGGAACGGTAGAGAAAGGAGATATAACTGACTGAGTTATGTAATTAGATGTACAAATGGTCTGAGATAGTTCCATAGCCAGTGGGAGATGTTTGCGGACATAAACTCCCAGGTCATGCATGTGAACTTTAGAGTCTTTTCTAAGGAGAACAAGGTAGCCATAAATCGAGAAATTAGAGGAAGGAATTGAAGACTTAAGATTAGTTTCACAGAGAGCTACGTTGTCCGGAGACTTTTCGAAGAAGAACGATTCCACATTGCAGAAGTTGGTACGAATACGACGAACGTTGGAGAAGGAAAGGTTAAGAGGTTTTGGTGTTTTTTGTCGAAATGGTTTAGGTTTATATCTTTGGTTGTTTAGAGTCACGATGTGTTATATTGGTAAGGAAAAGCCTAGGGTAGTAGGAACAATTCGTTCATCTAATGTAAAATGTTCAGGAAGGAAACTGGCGTATACTGCAACATAGTGTAGCCTCGGGGTTGCACACCGAAGGTGTTTGCAGGAACACCCTTCCATGCCCGACATGGCACTGCAAGGACCTCGATATTATGCAACTGTTAATCAGAGCAACCTCTCAAAACGCTACGCCAGTGTTCGGGGTCCTAACTACCAGTCGGGAACAGTAACCAGAAAACTGTAAACCCGGTACACTCAGTATGAAGAGAGGTTGCCACCATCTACGCATATCACAAGAAATTCATGGCATCACCTTTATTAAAGCCTGAGGAAAGGAAAGGGACTGGGAACCTCATCCTAAACAGGAAACAAGGAATCAACGTCTACTCCTCTTCAGGAGAATATGAGGAGTATGAATCCAGGCGATAGGAAAGCTTATCTACTCCTATAAAAAAAAACAATCACGGGGTTGACATCCAGATAAATTATTTCAAAGAACAAGCTTTCTTTCAGATAACTCATCTGGAGAGTCGAGCTGCGTCCCAGAGATGCCCCAGCAGGAACATGTATACATACCTGTGCGCGGGTGGGGTAAAAAATAAAATAGTTAAGATTTAACTTAGTATAAGTCCGAATACTAAGTCTTTCACACAGCGTGTTGTGAATAATCAGGAGTGGTCTCACCTTATTTTGTTACTCTCCTCTTTGAGAGAGCTATTTCTGTTTACTGGGACTATAAAAGGAGACGAACTTTGTATTCTCAGTTGAATAAAGCTTTCTTGAAGTCTACACCTGCGTATTTTTGTCATTACACAGCGTTTGAAAATCCCCAGTCAGTAACATGAATAATCAGGAGTGGTCTCACCTTTTTTTGTTACTCTCCTCTTTGAGAGAGCTATTTCTGTTTACTGGGACTATAAAAGGAGACGAACCTTGTATTCTCAGTTGAATAAAGCTTTCTTGAAGTCTACACCTGCGTATTTTTGTCATTAGACAGCGTTTGAAAATCCCCAGTCAGTAGCATGAATAATCAGGAGTGGTCTCACCTTATTTTGTTACTCTCCTCTTTGAGAGAGCTATTTCTGTTTACTGGGACTATAAAAGGATACCAAAACGAAAAACCTACGTTAAATGCTGCGAACCCAATCGAATTAGCATTGCGTTAACACGATTTAGTACAAACATATAAAAAAAAAAACATAAATAAAAATTTCAATTAAAAAGGTAGGAAAACGTTTCAAAGAATCCAGACAAAAAATATTAAATTAAAAAAAAAACGAAAACATACATTATATTAAAAAATGATTGGATTCGCCCGTTTTAGAACCGACAAGATTTTTTAGTCGGCGACTTCATCCGAAGTGAGATTTCTGGGATAGCCGTTTTTCGTGACACAGTTGGGAATGGGGGGGATGGGCAATACAGTATTACCACTACTTTTTTTGGTAGAGGGTGGGGGTCATTTCACTCCTACAATTACATCTTCTTTCTTCTTTTTCATTTAAAAAAACGAAAAAAGAAGATAAGAGAACTAAGAAATCTTTTAAAAATAGCTTTGCGAAGGCAGTATGTCAAATGCTGATTTCCAAAGCAGGCCCGCTATTCTAAAAAGAAAATTTAGCTGAAAACATATCTTCTTACATCAATTTGACTTCGAACGAGAGACCCAGTCTGGCAAAAGTTGTCGAAAATTACGTCCTCTGTCATAAAAAAAAATGTTACGCTTTAATATAAATATAGAATTATTCATGCCAGTGTATAAGTAATTTAACAAATACAATGCATTGAATGTTCCTCATATAATAATTCCTAGTGATAATGGACATTTTTAATAAACTAAGTAAACTTACTAAAACATTTATTTTAAAAAATAAGACAAAAAACAAACAAAAAAAAAACAATCGATGCATACATTTAAAAAAATAAAATTTTTAATGAATAATAATAATTTTAATTGAACTACAACAATCTACCCCGGTGGACGAAATAAAGGGTTCAGTTCGAAATTGCAGTCACCGGAAGACGGCCGGGGCGTACAACGACCGAAACGTTGGGAATATGGCATTAAAGATGAGGACAACAGTCCGAACAATGTAAATAATGTAAAGAGTTACTTTGATTATTATGTATAAAATGTAAATTTATTTTTAGATTTACTGCATAAAGATCACAAGCTGCTTACCCTGAGTAATTATTGACGGCACGTGACTCGTATTTACGTATCTAACAAACCAGAGCTACATAATTGAAAAATATGTCTTCGTCCATAAAAAATATTACGTTGCTATGATCAATAAATAAGAAAAGAATAACAGAAAAATATTATTGGCAGATATTCTTAACAATTTTTTAATAACAAATGATAGGTAAAGAAATCAACGATACTGAACTAATTGTCACAGATAAGCAAATATTACGACTTGAAATGCATTTCTGACAATTTTGTGAATTACGGCCTCTTTCATTAAAAAAAGAAATGTTACGCTTTAATATAAATATAGATTTATTCCTGCCAGTGTATGAGTAATTTAACAAATGCAATGCATTGAATGTTCCTAATATAATAATTCCTAGTGATAATAGACATTTTTAATAAACTAAGTAAACTTAATAAACATCTATTTTAAAAAATAAAACAAAAAACAACCGATGCATACATTTAAAAAATTAAAAAATTTAATAGTTAATGATAATTTTAATAATTAAATATTGTAAACATAGATATCCAGAAAAGGCAGTGCACGTGGAACTAGATCAATCTACACCGTGGAAAAAATAAAGGTTTCGGTTCGAAATTCCAATGTATATCACCCGAAGAAGGCCGGAGCGTATAGTAATACCCATACGAAATCTTTACAGGCGTAACGCCTGTAAAGATTTCGTATGGGTATTACTATACTCGAAACGCTTTTCTTACAAATTTGAAAATACGTCCATAAAAATATATTACCTTGCTACAATCAATAATTAAGAAAAAGATAACAGAATAAAATTATTGGCAAATGTTCTTAACAATTTTTTAATAACAAATGATAGGTAAAGAAATCGACGATACTGAACCAATAATCACTGATAAACAAAACATATTACAACTTAAATACATTTCGTACAATGTTATGAATTATGCCCTCTTTCATAAAAAAAGAAATATTACGCTTAAATATAAATATAGAATTATTCATGGCAGTGTATAAGTAATTTAAACAAATACAATGCATTATTTAAATGTTCTTAATATAACAATTCCTACTGATAACAGACATTCTTATTAAAGTAAATAAACTTGCGAAAACACTTATTTTAAAAAATAAAACGAAACAATCGATGTCTACATCGATTTAAAAAATATGTATTTTAATAATGAAATATTGTAAATACCTAATAATATAACAAAATTATAATATAATAAACAAAGAAAAATATAAGAATAAAAAATGGATAATTAAAGACCCTTTTTTTGAAATACGAAATCGCTTTCTTCGAGATATGAAAAAACATATCCATCCATTCCAACATCAGCGTCTAATATTTAAATAATAATTTAAAGTAAGAAAACAAAAGACTTCTAAAACACAAGATTTTTGCGGTAGGAGATTCGCAGAAGGAACAGAATTCTTCCTTACATCTTGTGACGGCTTCAGTTGAAGCCGATAAAAAAGCATTATGCAATTAAATGCGGATTTTATGTTTTTATCATCAAATAAAATGAGTACGCTGTGAGTAGGATTCGAACCTACGCGGGCAACGCCCATTGGATTTCAAGTCCAACGCCTTAACCACTCGGCCATCACAGCCAGTTGGCGACAATTGTTCATTTGTAATTTCATGATTCAATATTTCTGACAATTGTCGCTGGTAACTGTCAAACCGCCATAAGTTAGAGTTACTTCACGATAACATCAACCGTGTAATCATGTCAACATTTAGGAATCGTCAAATTTTAATTAATATTCAAAATCTGTTTTGTTGTTCTCATAAAGAGATCGTTAACAAAGAGAATCACAAAATAAGAAAGTGTGTTAGAAAGTAACTCAAATATTGAAAGTGGGGGGTTAAATTAGGTGATAAAAGTTGGCGGTTAAATCAAATATCAAAAGTGGAGGCTAACACAGATGTTAAAAATTTGGCGGTTAAATTAGATGTTGAAAGTGGAAGGCCAACTTAGATGTTGATTGATTTGGTTTTTTTTACGGTTTATCAACCCTTCGCAGGTTATTTAAAACTAGAAAGTATTTATTTTGAGTGAAAGAATTTTTTTAAATTATTTATTTTATTTTTTTTTGTTTTTGTTTTTTTTGACGTGGGATGGATAATAATAATTTAGAAATACAAGTCATACTAATTAACCCAAAACTGGATTCATACCCTTCCCAATTGTATTTGCGCATAAGGAAATATTACGGACCAAATTGGAAATGGAACTCGGATATTCGAGTTTCAATTCAGAGCCTTTATCCTTTGCACCACCTGCACATCCAAGCTAACTGCTATTTCCTAGGTACTGACAAGCTCGATGTTGCTTAACTTCGGTGATTGTACGACAACCAATGTTTCGACGTGATATGGCCGTAAGCCGCATCAGATGTGGGAGACAAACTGAGATGTTAAAGTGGAGGGTTCAATCAGATGTTAAAATTAAGGGACAAACTTAGATGTTAAAATTGGTGAGGCTAACTTCAGTCAGAAGCAGAGAGACTAAATGGGAAATTAAAATTAGGGGAAGGGGATAAATCAGATGTTAAATTTCAATGAATCCCGATTCTGTAAAAAATTTTTTATCTGGTCCTCTCATAAAATAAATATTTTTTGTATCTATTTTGTACTGCAAAGACCTTTTTGTTATTTTTTAATGATTCCTCCAAGCTTTTTCTGCATATAAGACTTTTTTTTAAAGCATTTCACCCTAAGCAAGACGGGAAGCCACTAGCACGCAAGAGGTTACAGAGAGTTGGAGCGAGAGCAAATAGGAGTGATAGAGAAAAGGATGTAGAGAAGGGTAGGGGATAGATCAAGGTATCTGGACCGATAATATTGCAGATTTTCCATCTCAAGGTAAATAGCAAGGGCACCGGAAAATATAAGGCAGTAATATTCTAAGCATGGACGAATGGTAGACTTAGATAGATACATAGATAGATAGATAGATAGATAGATAGATAGATAGATAGATTCTTTTGAGAAAAATCGGCTAGCACAATGAACAGTGAACCAACTGCTGACCTAGCAATGGATTCACCTATCACCAATTTGTTGCTTCTGTCTCTCTCTTTCCGTCTTTCTTTTTCCCTCTCTTTCTTTGTCTCTTTCCCTGACCTCTCTTTTTCTCTTTCTTTCTCTTTTCTGTTTCTTTCTTTGTCTTTCTGTCTATTCCCTTATCTCTTCCTCTCTCTTTGCTGTGCTTTCTCTATTCTCCCTCCTCTCTTTCTCCGTGTGGTTTTTTCTTTCTTCTGCCTATTCTCTATATTATTACTCTCTTTCTTTCACTCTTTTCTCTATTCACTTTATCTTCCCCGCTTTGCGTTTATCTCTCTACTCTCTATTGCTCGCACCTCTCTCTCTCTCTCTCTCTCACTCACTCTACCTATCTATCTTTCTCTGTCTCTCTTTTTTCTTCTCTTTTCTTTGTCGCTCTTTGTCATTCTTTCTTTCATTCTTTTCTATACTTTCCCTTTTGTCTTTCTTTCTTTCTTTCTCTCTTTTTCTTCCTCTCTTCTCTTTATTCACTTATCTCTCCCTCTCTCTGTTTTTCTATCTCTTTTCTTTCTTTTCTCTTTGTCCATCCTGCTCTCTCTCTCTCTCCTCTCTCTTCTACCTACTTTCTCTTTCCACGTTTCTTCCTTTTACCCACTATTTCTTTCTTTCTTTCTTTCTTTCTTTCTTTCTTTCTTTCTTTCTTTCTTTCTTTCTTTCAACTCCCTACTAAATTCTTTCTTTCTTTCCCGATTCATCTTAATATCTCTCTCTCTCTTTCTTTCTCTCTTCCCCTTACTTTCACGTTTAACTCTATCTTAACTCTTTCTTTAACTCTTCTCACTACTCTCATCTCTTTTCTTTGTTCTCCCTAATCTCTCTCTCTCTGTTGAAAGTAGGAGGTTAACTCAGATGTTGATTGATTTGTTTTTTTTTACGGCTTATCAAGCCTTGGCAGTTTATTTAAAACAATCTACTTACTACTTCAACGGCTGCGTAAGAAAATGAGACCCACCCATACAATAAGGTTTTTCACCGCTTTTTAAGAAAAAAAAAGTAAGTAATGTTGGTTTAATCTTGTTTACAATTAATCAAATTAACAATTGCTGTAAAAATTCGTAATTTTGAAGTTTAAATTGCACTCTTCAATTTTAAATTACAAAAGGTCTGAGAGTTGTTTTTCGAAAAAAGTACGCTATGCCGTATATGGCAAAATATTCGCGACTGCATGCCTTGAATCCAAGTCACCCTTCGCCACCGATATATGTATGTATGTATGCATGTATGTACACACACACATATATATATATATATATTAATACATGCTTCATTAAATAATATAGACAAGTTTTGTTTATTTATTTTGAGCAAAATCCTTTCATAAAGTCTGATAAGCTTAATAACATTATCATTGAAAGACGAAAGAAAATCACCATATTGATACATGTTTTATACTTAATCCTTTCTAAGATTTCGGCTTACATAAACCATCATTGGAGATTAAAGATTGTAATGTTTTGCAACAATGATAGTTTCTTTGTTTGCATGGAAGATGGCTATGTAAAGATTAATTCGTGCATATGAAACGCAGGTAGTAAATATCGCATTGCGGTTCATGGCGTCCCACTTGACCACGTGAAAGTGAAAATAAAGTGTTTGTTGCTGTTAAGAGTATTCACTTTTTCTCTGGCTATTTCAATTTACCTTTTCAAAGGCTACATTTATAATTCCAAGTGTTGATAGTTTGGTGGGCTGCTGGATTATGTAATTTAAATTGTGTGTATTTAGACAGCATTTTTTCATTAATACATTATATTATATTTAATACATTATATTTACATTAATAATTATATATATATATATATATATATATATATATATATATATATATATATATATATATATATATATATATATTATGTCATTCACAGACAGTACTGTTTCGCTGTATCACAGCTCCTCAGTGAGACTAGACTTCGGAATGCCTCAAGCCAGGATGGAAACACAACTAATTTTGTGTCAGCCAGAGCTATCTTCACTCGGTAGAGTTACACAACTAAATCTAGCGTATTGTTTTATCAAATGTAAACAAATGCCAATCAGACAAAGTGCTCCATTCATTTTACTGATGAGCTTTGCATTAGTGCAGGTGGCTGTTGTTTATAGAATTAGCTTATATACATATATATATATATATATATATGTATTAAATTAATGTGTATTTGGGTAGCAAACTTTCTTTTAAACAAGTTTCATTGAATATATTCAAGGAAAAATGTAATTAATTTTTTATTTATTATTTCCAGCATTCTTACGTATATATATATATATATATATATATATATATATATATATATATATATATATATATATATATATATATATATATTGTGTATCGAGCTCTGTTTTTCTAAAAAATAAAAGCTAAAGAACTAATATTATTAGTGGTCAATATACATACATATATATAAATATGTATATATATATATATATATATACACACACACACACACACACACACACACATATATATATATATATATATATATATATATATATATATATAAATAAATTTCCAAGAGGATAGAATCCAGGTAGAACTCAATGTCCACGACAGAGTAAGAATATAAAAGGCTCAAACACTAATATTCCATGCTTATAATTTATTACATTGGAATCGTATTCACGATTCAATTCATCAGACTGAATTTGTAGATTCAAAAAGAAATCGGAAAAATATAACTCCGGGTATAAAAAACAAAGTTTTAGTGTGAGTGTATGTATGGGAGTGGGAAACAAGTGTGAGAGGGAAATGTATGAAAGCTCTAGAGAGAGGGTGTAACGGAAGAAAGAAGAACAGGAAAGGCCTAAAGGTGAAGGTGAGAATTAAAATTTAACAAAGAGAAGTTTTAAAGAGAGGAGTTAAATAACGGTTTAAATGAGTGAGATAATGATAAATATGAATTATTTTTCGATCCATAATTATATACCATATATAAACTGCATATATATATGAAGTTAATGGTGGGGAATTGAATGCCTTGATAAAGTCCCAACACAGGATGAAACACATAGGCTAAGATAAGTTTTCCTTTTGACTTTTTTCATATATCTATCTATGTATATCTCTCTTACTCTCTCTCTCTCACTCTCTCTCTCTCTCTCTCTCTATATATATATATATATATATATATATATATAGTACAGGTGATCGATCCGTTGGTATATAATCCGGTGGATCCTCGTAATATTAATTATTAAAACTGATCCACACAGAGAGCTCGATGTTTTTATTTCAACAGAGCATATGTAATTTTCACAGCAAAGCAACAAAAAATAACTTAACATCAGAATGAGCTGTGATACAGCGAAACAGTCTGTGGATGACAATATATAGGCTCCTGAAAAATTTATTTCGGTTGAGCTCTCTGGGGAGGAAGTGTGGGTTTGTAAACAGTGACTATTACGGCTCATAATGCAAGACTCTTCGGTAAATCGAATCGAGTTCTCTGTCACTGTGTGTTTATCTAAAAATAAATACGCTTAAATTCTCCTTCATCCCTCCCGTGCGTCAACAGCTTAGTGGTAGAATCCCCGACTGACACTAATTCAGTTGGGTTTCGATCCTAGCTGGAGGCAACCGCACGTCTAGCCACACTTATGAGCTGTGATACTGCGAAACAGTCTGTCTGTGGATGACAACATATATATAGATATAAATATTTTCAAATTATATATATAAATATTTTCAAATTACACACACACACACACACACACACACACACACACACATATATATATATATATATATATATATATATCAGTTCATCCCATAAGTTCTGTCCGAATTTTTGAATTTTGAAACAAGTGACCAAATGTTACATTTAATTTGAGATTCAATCAACAATGTATTTTCCCTGATTATCTATGACTTCCTTCCATCTATTAACAAGCTTACTAATTCCATTACTGTAAAATTATTTTGACTTTGATTCGAAGAACTCACAAATGTAAATTTTAACCTCTTCCTGTGTTACAAAAGCTGTTTCTTCCAAATGATTCTGTAAGCTACGAAACAAATGGTAGCCTGAAGGAGTAAGGTCGGGAGAATAAGGTGGATGAGGAATTTTCTCCCAACCAAGTTCTTCGATCTTTTGTGACGTGATTCTTGCTGTGTGTGGTCGCGCATTGTCTTGATGAAACATCACCCGTTTTCGATTTACTAGAGCAGGTCTTTTTTCCTCAAAGCTTGGTTCAAACGCTCTAATTGCTGACAGTATATTTGAGCATTAATTGTTGCATTAGGTGGTAAGAATTCAAAGTGGATTATTCCTTGGCAATCCCACCAGATCGAAAGAAGAACCTTTTGCCCATGAAGTTCCCTTCTCGGCTGTGGCTGGGGTCCTTCCCCTTTACCAAGCCACTGTCTACGACGCTTAACATTTCGATAAAAGATCCATTTTTCGTCGCCAGTCACAAGTCTATCCAAAAAAGGTGAAACAAGTTGGCGAGAATGGAGAGAAGAGCAGATGTCAACTCGGGATTTGAGGTTGTTTTCAGACAATTCATGAGTCACCCATTTTCCAAGTTTAGGAACTTTTCCAAGTTGTTGAAGATGACGATGAACAGTTGTATGGTTTGAACTGAGAATCACTGCCAATTCCTCAACTGATAAAGCAGGATTTTCTTCAAGGTCTTCAATATATTAAAAAGAAGAGAGGTACCGCAAACTTGTTTGGTTGTAATGTGGGTTTTTAAAAAAATATTATTCTTTATTTTTCATAGTTTTACATAGTTTTACATAGTTTACATAGTAAAACTATGTAAAACTATGAAAAATAAAGAATAATATTTTTTTAAAAACCCACATTACAACCAAAAAAGTTTGCGGTACCTCTCTTCTTTTTAATATACACACTTTTCTCTCGTTGTAACCATTATAACCTCTTCATTATATATATATATATATATATATATATATATATATATATATATATATATATATATATATATATATATATACTAATATTTTCAAATATATATATATATGTGAATATTTTAAAATTATATATATAATAATTAAGATACATCTGGTTACGTTCTTTTATGTACAGTATTTCTTCAGGATGTTGATAATCATGGTTCTCCCCATCTTCCTATATTTTGTAGCGCTAAGCAACGTACGTCCTCTTTATATCCCTCGTGGTTCCTGTTCTGCAGTCCATTTACACAAGCTCGTCAGGTAGGTAGCTCGATGTTTCCCTCTGCCATTTCTGTGCTCTCTCCGGGGACGTTTGGAGGGCTTCATATCTAAGATGGCATCCTTGATAACTGCACCATTAACCTATCATCACGAGAGTGTGCACCGCCATCCTGGATGACTCTCCTCCCTTACCTGAATATCTTGGTGAAATCGTTTGCCATGGAAGTGGGAGGCTAACTCAGAGGGGTAAAATCAGATGTTAAAATTGGGCGGCTGACTACAATGTTGAAATGGCGAGATTTACTCAGATGCCGAAAGTGGAGAGGTTAAATTTGATGTTAATTGTTGGGGGTTGAACCAGATGCTGAATGTGAGATGCTTACTAAGATGTTAAAATGAGCAGGCTAAATCAGATGTTCAAAATGGGAAATTAAATCAGGTGTTAAAAGTGGGGAGGCTAAATCAGATGATAAATTTGGGGAGATTAAATCACATGTTAAACGTTGGTGGTTAAATCAGATGTTGAAAGTTGGAGGATTACTAAAACTTTAAAATGGGGAGGCTAAATCAGATGTTGAAAGGTGGTGATTAAATGAGTGAGAGGTTTACTAAGATTTTAAAAGTGGCAGGGCTAAATCTGATTTTAAAAATGGGGTTGTTAATTAGATGTTAAAACTGGGAGTCTTACGAATATGTTAAATAGGTAGAGTGAATCAGATATTGAAAGTTAGGGAGACTATATCAGATGTTAAAAGTGGAGAAACTAAATTTAAAATTGGTGGTTAAATTCGATGTTGGAAGTGAGTGAGGAGCTTTCTAAGACGTTAAAAGTGGGATGCAAAATCAGATGTTGAAAGGGGGGATATATAAGATGGTAAAAGTGGGGGTCCTGCGGGGGGTCCTGCGAAGATGTTAAAATAGGGAGGCTTAATCAGATATTGAAGGTAGGGGAGACTATATCAGACGTTAAAAGTGGGAGGCTCACTGAGATATTAACACTAAAGAAGTTAAATTAGATGCTGAAAGGGGAGGCTATATAAGATGGTAAAAGTGGGGGTCCTGCGAAGATGTTAAAATAGGGAGGCTTAATCAGATATTGAAGGTAGCGGAGACTATATCAGACGTTAAAAGTGGGAGGCTCACTGATATATTAACACTAAAGAACTTAAATTAGATGTTGAAAGTGATCGTCAACGCACGTTCCCTATGTTCGCAGAGAATTCATTAATGTGGCTGCTAAGGAAATGAATCCTCATGCTTATGCTACATCCCAAAAGGTGAAAACGTTCAAACAAGCGTTTGTCATTTTTGCCCTTTCTATTTTCCCAAAACGTTTTTCACGAAGCTTTGAGTTTGTGAAATTTGGATAATTTATTAATTTTCTGAATGATTTGGTGTCCAAGAATACCAGCTTCTTTTTTTGGCACGAAATGCGAGGCATATGTGTTTAAAACTCGCCAGCAGCAAGAGGCTACACAGAGGCCCCAAGTGACGGATCAGTTGAAAACATCCCTGACACAGGCCAACATTGACCCTGAGACGTGGGGAAACCATTGCTGCCAATCGGCGTAGGATCATGCGAAGGGGGACTGAGTTCAACCGTCAACATGAAGAGGGTCTGCGACATGCTGTCAGGAGGGCCCGATTCGCTGAGCCGCGTCTACCACCCACACTTTGAGATGTTCTAAGGTTCACAGCATGAGAAGAGGTTGAACATGAGTGTCCTATTCGACTTCCACGTACCATCCTGTTTGGATAACTCGTCAGCGGCAAGAGGCTACGCGGAGGCCCCAAAAGACGCCTCAAGGATCAGTTGAAAACATCCCTGACACAGTCCAACATTGACCCTCAGATCTGGGGAAACAGTTGTTGCAAGCCGCCCTTCCTGGCGTAGGAGCATCCGAGGAGAGACCGAGACTTTCGAATCCAACCGTCAACATGACGTGCTGTCAGGAGGGTCTGATTCACCTAGCAGCATCCACCTTCCACACTCCTGCTCATGGCTTTTCCGGACGAGGCTGGTTCTTCTGTGAAGCTGTCTCCGTCACCGCCACCAGAGGAGAGTAAAGGGAATAAGGAGAGAGAATGATGACCCCGATGCGAGCGGGTGCAGACGACGAATGTTTGAAGCAGTTACTCTCTAAATTAAAGGCTTTGACAGATTTACGTCATCAAACTTAGCTTGATATGCAAAGGAGGAAAGCCGATTTTTATCATTTTACTAGTTGTTGGCATATGGTTTTTCGTTTCTCCGACAGCCAAGCATGTTCTGACTGGAATATTTTCAGCGCTAAATAATCATCTTTAGCTCAACTATCCCACAAACACAGGAAACATGGTTATTTTGTATATCCTCTTTGCTGACCAAAACGTTAACCATGTCCGAAGGAAAAACGATCGAATTGTGTTCATCTTATATCAGTAAATTTAATACTGACCATATTAATCTTTGAGATGTACAGGATGACCGATAGGAATGACACCAAATAAATTTCCATTATACAGTCGTCCCTCGTTTATCGCGGTGAATCAGTTCCAGACACTACTACGATAAGTGAATTTCCGCGAAGTAGGATTCTTTATTTATAAATCGAATATTTTTGTGGAGCATAGAGAACCTGTTTACGAACTTCTAAATATAGTTTTTGACATTATGTGAAACATATGTAAAAAAAAAAAAAAAATTACCAAGATTTTCTAGAAAAAAAATTCATTTATTTGTGAATAAGTCCTGAAAGTTTCATTAAAATCCGTCAATTATTTGATTTTTGCAAGAATTTCCAAAATCATTTGTTTTTTTTCACCGGATAAAAAGCGCAAAAACGCTAATCGTAAATATTACATCTAGTCATGAAATACCACCCACTGTAGTCACCTTTACACTTATATTACCTAATATATTAGACAAAATAAGAGAAAATAAGACATATTAGACGTTACAAATATCATATTATTATTATTGTACATTAAAAACGTACAAAAAGTTCTTATATGTACTGTTTACGACTTTCTAAATACAGTTTTTGACATTATAAGAGCTCTCTAGGCATAAAATAATAACCCCGTAGTCACATTTATATTAACCAATATATTAGACAAAATAAGACATATTAGATGTTACAAATATCATATTATTATCATTATTGTATATTAAAATCACAGTCGTCTCTCGTTTATCGCGGTTATTCAGTTCCAGACCCGACTGCGCCAATGTCGACCTTGCGATCTGGGAAACCGTTGCTGCAAATCGGCCTTCGTAGGACCACCCGAGGTGGGTGGACCGAGACTTTCGAGCCCAACCGTCAACATAAAGAGGATCTTCTTCGCATCATCATCGAACAAGTTGCATTATTTTCCTAGCTTAGTGTGAACCTAGGAAAATAATGCAACTTGTTCGATGATGAAACGATGAAGGGATTTTTTAAAAAACTTTTCACCCCAAGCAAGGAGGGAGTGCCACTAGCACCCAAAGGGTTACAGAAAGTGGGAGCAAGAGTAAAGAGACGTGACGGAGGAAAGGATGAAAAGGAGGGCGGGGAATAATAGATCAAGGCATCTGGAGATGTCGATTGACATTGCATTTGAATAGTTGGAGATTATAGCTATCAGCGAAACAAGTAAGAGGAAGAAAGTTCCACAGACGAGAGGTGCGAGACATGAAACTATTGGAGTAGAAGAAACGGCTACATTTAAACGTTTCGACAGTGAAAGGGTGGGGCTGAGATGCCAACCATAGTGGCACGTTTAAATTCATGCAGTTTGGGAACCAGCGAAAGTAGCTCGTTGGAGCAGTTACCGTGAAAGTATTTGTAGAAAAGACAGAGGGAGGCGACGGCACGTCTGTGAGAGAGCGACTGTAAACGAGATGCCAGATCAGGGCCAACCACATTGCATATCCGTCTTTGGAATTTTGTCGAGGGCCCTAAGACGAACTGCGGGGGCTCCAGACCATATATAATATATAACAGCAATAGTGCACAGCAAAGGTTACTGCTCCTGTAAAGCACGACTTCAGTAGAAGAGTCTTCAGGTGGTGCGTCGTCTTCTGCTGAAGGCATACCAGGCCTAGGCGGTGGGTGTCTGAGAGCGCGACTAAAAAACATCGTGATAGGCAATTGCTGGCGCTGTCTTCATTATTTAATTTATTATAATTAAAATTTTAAATAATGAAAATAGTTCTTGTAAAAATCATTATCCATCCCAAAGATTTTCTTAAGACAATAGTGTCTTAATAAATTTTGTTTATAAAAGTAATTAAAAGCTTTTCTTATTAAATAATGTCATAGTTTTATTGTATTATTTTAAGATACGGAGCAGATTTTCGGGAAATGAGTAGTAGTTTTAAAAAAAAATATTCTCCAAGGAGTCCTGGTTTTAACAGGTAAAACAAATTTTGACACTGCAATTTAATTTCTCGAAAGTTCATGAAATTAAATGGGGTGTAAAATATGAAAAAAAAAGGATTTTTTTACCAAGATTTTCTAAAAAAAATTCAAAAATAATTTAATTTATTTGTGAATACGTCCTGAAAGTTTCATTAAAATCCGAAAATTATTTTGATTTTTGCAAGAATTTCCAAAATCATTTGTTTTTTTTTCACCGGATAAAAATCGCAAAAACACTAATCGTAAATATTATGTCTACCGTTGACTTAAAATAAAACAAGATTTTAAACCAAAATTTCGAACGTGCTAGAAATGATTAAAAAATTTAATAAAATAATAAAAAAATACTCTAGTCTTTCCTCTTAGTAATAACATAAAAATTTTGACGATAAAATTTTGTTTTTATTATGTTTGTGTTTTTTTTCATCATGCTATATTGTCTTTTAGTCTAGGTACTTTAATAAAATCTATAATTATCAAGATGAGAACAATATTATATCAATATTAATATCAATATTAATATTAATTAATATGAGAACAATATTATATCAAGATGAGAACAATATTTCGAATACGCTAAAGAATAATGACAATTCGTCATCTCAAAATTATCAAGTTACACAATAGGATGTGTTATTTGCTATGTGTTACAACACATATTATTTAACACATAAATTACTTAATAGAATAATCACACGATGGATGGTAATGAACGATAATACTTAGGACACGAACAACGCATATAAGATTCCCCAGCGGTGAGTAGAATAAGTAGTCAACTGCTAGAAGTGAGTCAAGTGAATTCCACAAGGAATCTCCAACTGCAGGATATCTATCAACCACCCGATGCGGTCAGATGTGGCTTAAGGCAGAATTTAATGCGGGGAATCCGAGCCCATAGCCTCGGCCAAAAATTCCCCGTAGACCACGTATAAAACGGAGTCGGGTAGCTGTTTCCTGAGTCGAGATTCTGCCCTTCGACATAGTCTCGTCTTGCGTTCCTCTCTGCCCGGAGGCAGAGAGTTTGACCAGCACAGCTGCAGACGAATCTTCAACTGCAGGATATCTGCCAATCGCCCCACGTTGTCAGATGTGGCACAAGGCCGAATTTAATGTGGGGTATCCGAGCCCGTAGACTCGGCCAGACATTCCCCGTAGACCACGTATAAAACGGAGTCGGGTAGCTGTTTCCGGAGACGAGGTTCTGCCCTTCGACATAGTCTCGTCCTGGGTTCCTCTCTTCCCGGAGGCAGAGAATTTGACCAGCACAGCTGGAGACGAATCTCCAACTGCAGACCAACATACAGTATTTACTACTGTATTTATGTGAACGGGGACATACCCATTATCGCCAGTAGGTATGCTACAGCAGTATGGGAAAACGATATATAAATTTATATATATGAAGAACAATTTTAGGAATATCTACGACAAAGTGGAAAACGTTTTCGTATGACGCGTTTCATCTTTTGGGACTTCATCGGACTAAACAACATAAATATCACTTTATTCTGATGAAGTCCTAAATGACGAAACGCGTCACACATACACACACATACATAAACACACACACAAACAAAAAAATCTTTTTCCATAGATTTTCCTAAATTTATTTGGTTTTAATTGATTGTAATTTTAGTGTAAAGGTGAAATGGAAATATTTCACGAAATATTCGGCTGTTAGCAAGATGAAAAGAGACAAAAGTGATTTCATCTGAATGACTTCAAAATTAAGACATTGTTTATAATCATGTGCCAGAGACTTGGCATTTTACTTACGTTGTTCAAAATCTAATTCTCAACAATTTAGATCTCTGCCAAGCGTATTAAAAGAGGACGGAAAGTGCGACACGGAAATCCGAAGGCAGATTGGGATAGCGAAAGTTACCTTCCAAAAGCTGAGCAAAGTTTTAAGAAACCAGAAAAATATCGTCAGAAAAAAAGAAAGGAGTATTAGTCCTTCTATATGGCTGTGAATATTGGAGAATCTCAGAGATGTGAGCAGAAGTTAAAATGTTTCTCAGCGAATATTGTGTCTCTGTACAGACTGTGCTCCGCTGATTGGCCGTTACGGGTCACATGACCAGCCAAGCGCCGCACATACTAATTAAGGATGTTAAGTTATCTGTACGATTTATGTTTTGGATTTTTATCAGATTTTGAAGATTTTTTTTATTGTATTAAATGCCCTAGTTTAGTGAAATTTACGAACCATACACAAAAATTTATCTTCTATGAAAAAAAAAAAAAATTCAGGAAATACGCTGCGAGTAGGATTCGAACCTACGCGGGTAAATACCCATTGGATTTCAAGTCCAACGCCTTAACCACTCGGCCATCGCAGCCAGTACAAGGTTACCACATATTCATTTTTTAAAAACTTTATAACATCTGCTGACTTTTACATTTGCTGTGAAGCTCTGAAGAAAAATAAATAAGTTGCGGAAATCTTGTGGCTGCGATGGCCGAGAGGTTAAGGCGTTGGACTTGAAATCCAATGGGCGTTGCTCGCGTAGGTTCGAATCCTGCTCGCAGCGCATTTACCACTTTTTTTTTTTTATGGAGGAGACGTTCCCATCTCTTTTTTTCTCATGGGCGGCTATAGCGATTTACGACGCGTAGGTTAGGTGTGGTACAAGTATGGATCACCCACTTGTAATTGATCTGGCGAGACTAGCTTTCTAGCTGTTACACCACTCTGAGATTCCCACTCTTGGATGTCTATGTAGTATAAAGGGAATTAATTTTAGTCAATGACAATATTAATCGGTCATAAAAAGAGTCATTTTATTTTCTTCGTCCGAAGTCAAATACCACTCTGCGATTAACTTCTTAACAGATTTATTCCGATTAGTATTGTCACTTACTACTGCATCGTTACTGCATTGTTGCCAGACTGTGCTGGTCCATTTTTAGGAAAAAAAAGAAAGGAAAATCCTATTTCCTGGAAAATCCTATTTCCTGGAAATCCCTATTCCCTGGAAATCCATATTTCCTGGAAAATACTATTTACTGTAAATCCCTGTTTCCTGGAAAATCCTATTTCCTGGAATCCCTGTTTCCTGTAAATTTTTATTTCCTGGAAATAAATGACTATAAAGTTTCAGACGGCGATTTCTCATTTTGGTTTCGATACTTTGCCGCACACCACAAAAATAAACACCCCCCCCAACACAGAAATATAAGAATTTTTTTCTGTTAATTCACCACAAAATATTAATTCACCCCAAAATAAAAAATAATTTATATTTACTAAAATTCACACCACATTCTTTCAGAGCAAGGCCTTTCCATTGCACTCCGGTTCGGTGAAGCTTTGCGATTGCCACAAATGTGGGCGACTCGAGTGCGCTATTTCTAAGTGCGGGGTCAACGTTCGCACTCACCCCGATAAACAAACCAAAAACTGATTTTTTTTCTAATTGTAAAACAATTCCTTGTAAGTACCTCGAATATCATCCCTACATTAGAGGCACCGTGGAGTAATGGATAGTGGCTCAGATTGAAGAATCGGCGAGCCGAGTTCGAATTCCAGTCAGATCCATTACATTCATCTTACGTCCTGGGGAAAGATATAAATCCTCTTCTCCCCCCCCAACTATGGGTAAATATCAGGCCAGGTTCTTTCGCTTTGGATGGCAAATGGTCTACTGCAGAAAGAAATGGCAACCTAATGCGGGGAAAAATCATACAGTCATGTATCGAAAGGTACATGATCGTTTATCGCGTATGGTACATAACGGACTGACATAAGTAAAGTGAACAACTCCCTAATTTTTGGTAATTTTGCATTCTTAGGGTTGGAAGGAAGCGAAACAAATCTTGATTTAAAATTTATAATTTCAAAAGATTGTTAAAAATTTAATAAAAACAACACTTTGATTTAAAATTTATAATTTCTTGGGTGAATTAATATTTGCGATAATTAATTTTACATTATTTGAGGAGAATTAACAGAAAAGATCCAAATATAATAAAAATCCATCTATATATAAAATCCTGTGACTTTCGTTAGCCCGTCCGTCCTACCCTCTAAAATAACCATATATTGATCGATCGAAGCCAAATTTTGGGGAGTAGTGCAAATAAGTAAGGGTATACAAAGTACTCTTTGTTTTATTCGGGTTTGTAGCTTAGTATAATAAATTTTCATTAAGGTTTTATTATTTAACATAAAAAATATGACTAATATTTTAAAAACAATTTAATGATTAAATAACAAATACTTCTCTATAATAAATGCGAATGTCAGTGTGTCACTGTGTCAAACTTTTCAGCTTTACACCTAGAGGCCGTAGCCCAACATATCATACCATTTTGGAATCAGACCGACTCCGTGAGCAAAATTAAAACATTCTGGGCCGGATCCGGACCCGCAATCCTGAAATTTTGAATTCTCAATTTTTCATTACTGCGATTGTTTTCGGATTCCGCAATCCTGGTTTCTATTGATAAAATCAGTTAAAAGGGAAACAACTTTCTAACTTTCAATAGCTCATGTTCAAATGAAAAAAATACTGTTCTCAGATTACGGTGTTTCAAAATAAAATTGTCCATGTTTTCAACTTTACTCCCAGAGGCCGTAGCCCAACATATCATACCATTTTGGAATCAGGCCGACTCTGTAAGAAAATTAAAGGCATTCCGGTCCGGATCTGGACCCGCAATCCCGAAATATTTGATTCCCAATTTTTCATTACTGCGATTGTTTTCGGTGAATTTTTTACGTGATTTTTTTGCGACGAAAATTTGTCGTAAAAAAAAATCACGTAAAAAAAAAACCCCGCCAAAAACAATAACGATAACAAATTTTATAATTTGGAAATAAATTTGGGAATAATCAAAATTAATTGCGAAATCCAGCGAATGTCACCCATGAAATAAAAATAATTGTTTGTATGGAAAGTAAGAACCTACGCACCTCAAATTGTCTTTAAATTAAGTGGCGTCTAAAGAATAATCGTTAAACTTTTAAAAGGTAAGCTTAAATATTAATTCAATACTTAAATGCAGCGATCAATTTTGAGTTCTTCTGTAGTTTATTGTTGTCTATCGCATCTACTCCTCCCTCCCTATTGCGATGAAGACCCAATCAAGAGCCTTCCGCAGCAGCTAGCTTAAATGCCGCCCGATATATATATATATATATATATATATATATATATATATATAATATCTGGATAAAATAAATGAAACAAAATTGAGTGTTTTTTTATGAAAGTATTTATTTCTGTGTTTTTGTATATATTTATTTATTTAATATTTCAGACCACCTAGGTCTTTCCTCAGAAATCAAATGAGATACTGTGTTTGTGTGTTTGTTTACAGCGTTTGTTTACAGCGTTTGTCGTGAAGCGTGCATGTCACGTGATGTGCAATGCGACTTTGTTTGAATTTTTGGCGGAAGACTGATGATAGTGTCTTAAATGTTGTTTAAAAGGTTTTTTGACCATAACTCAAGAAATATTTCTTAAAATATCTCATTTGATTTCTGAGGTAAGACCTAGGTGGTCTGAAATATTAAATAAATAAATATATACAAAAACACAGAAATAAATACTTTCATAAAAAAACACTCAATTTTGTTTCATTTATTTTATCCAGATATTATATACATATCAAGAAAGTATACGTGGCCTCTCATTATGCTATATATATATATATATATATATATATATATATATATATATATATATATATATATATATATATATATATATATATATATATATATATATGTCTACATTGGTTTGAAAATAAAACCAGCTACTAGTTAATTAACAACATAAACGAGATAGACCGAGAAGGGTTTGTTTGTGTAGTGGCATATCAACATCTCATGGGTCATTAATATCGAAATTTAATTTTCTTGGGAGCATTATTAATTTCATTTACAAAAAATTTATTACTGATAATTCTTTTCTTCAAAAATGTATTTACTATGAAAACGCATGTTTATAATTTCATATTATTTTGACTCCGATTTTGGGGTTAACTATTTTCCCATAGTTGGGGCCCTACCTTGAGTTATGATGGACCTGTGAACAACAGTAATTAAAAGGTGGTGCCACGCTTCTCCAAATCTCCCAATCAGAGGCCTTGCTGCCGGATGTAGTTTATTGCCATACGCAGGACGTCTAGAGATTGATGTTTCCCTGTGTCTTTAAAGCGTATATCTATGTCAGCAGTTGACAAAGTAAGTTTCACGATGACGTATGAGTACGTCCACCGCAGCGGAAGCTGTAAATACTAAATTAGTATGAAATTCACTGATTATCACTCCAGTAAAATAAACTAAGTTTCTGATTTTTATCTGAACATTTTAATTGGCATGTTATTCGAGTAAATTAATAATAATAGTAAATGAAAGCGAGAAGAAAGGACTAAGCATCAATTTTAAGATGACTGAATGGGTAAACTTGGGCCTTCATGTCCGTCAATAAACAGAGTGTCAAA
Source organism: Acanthosepion esculentum (assembly GCA_964036315.1). NCBI lineage: Eukaryota > Metazoa > Mollusca > Cephalopoda > Sepiida > Sepiidae > Acanthosepion > Acanthosepion esculentum. Next base: position 41,934,349 of record OZ038503.1, read on the forward strand.
ACGACGGTATTTCCCTTGACGCTGCTGTTATTTTAACTACCTTCACTCCTCGGCAATTTTTATTCTTTTAAAAAGCGATGATTAGAATTGTAATAAAACCTAAACATATGAAGGTGAATTTATACATTTTCTTTGTTCTTGAGAATTGACAACAAAAATAATAAACATTGTTTATTAGATTGTTTATGTTGAGGGGTCTCCCCTTTGTACACAAATGGACTCACCCAAGGTATACATATACTACTAGCAGTGAATACCCAGTCAGTCAGTGAGTAACAGAAGAACGTTGAGTCGGTCGGTAGAATAACGTAGCGGCAAGAGTCACAGTAACAAGCACGTAGACTCAGTAAGAAGTCATACAACGATACGTCGATACCAAAGACTATATATATATTTTCCTACTAACCCGCATCCCTGGAACTACTAAACTGTATTACCAGTTTGTATTATTACGTTAATACATTTATTTTCCTATATTCATTCTTGGCGTTTGTTATTATTTGATACCGGATTTTATCCCGGAATCCACAACAATTTATTTACAAGAATAATTTTTATATTTACAACATTCTAAAAACTAATACAATTAAAACAGACCCTTTTTATGTAGGTATATGATAGCACCGCGATGCCAAATTTTGTCCATTTTCAAGAGAAGTCGCTACTCGTTACCTTTGAGGTCTTCTTTGAACCGTCTAATGTCAGTTTCCATGTAAACTGACAATGTAGTTATTAAGAAGAAGAGTTGAAATTAATGCATGTAAGATATCACAACTCTAGCATCACTCTCTGAAAGTCAGCTTATGAACTTTTCAACTCATCATCGTAAATGAACAAAAAGGAGGCATCCACATTTTATGTTACTTTAATAAACATAGATAAACGTAACCGCAAGAAGACGTACTCTCAAAAGGACGGGTTTTCCCCATGTCACCGCTATTTTAAAACTACTTTCCTCAATGTTTATTGTTTTAAAAAGCGATGATTCTTACTACAGTCACCATAATACCCCAGAGTCTCTATGGTGTTCTGACTAGTTCCCATATGTACAATATGTCGGTGTCGGGAGTAGCATAAATAGATAACATACAGGAAAGTTCATCAGAACAATTACCATGAAAGTATTTATAGAAAAAAAGCATTGCTGGGCATCATTTACCGACGCTCAAAAAGATATATGAACTTTTCATCATCGTAAATGAACAAAAAGGAGGCATCCATACTTTATATTACTTCAAAAAACATAGATAAACTGGCCCACAAGAAGACGTACTGTCAAAAGGACGGTTTACCCCCATGTCACCGCTTCTTTAACTACTTTACGCAATGTTCATTGTTTTAAAAAGCGATGATTAGAATTGGAATAAAACATTAACATATGAAAATGAATGTAATCACAAAAGTACGCAGGTGTAGGCTTTAAGAAAGCTTTATTCAACTGAGAATACAAGTGTTCTTTTATAGTCCCAGTAAAGAGGAATAGCTCTCTCAAAGAGGAGAGTAACAAAACAAGGGGAGACCTCTCTTGATTATTCATGACAATGAATTTATACATTTTCTTTGTTCTTGAAAATTGACAACAAAAATAATAAACGCTATTTATTTATTAGATTGTTTATTTACATTATTTATTTATTACATTATTTATTGCAGTGGTTGGCAAAACATCGTTTAATTGCCATTTGACTCAAACTTTTTAAAAATGATAAATAATAAAGATTTCCTTATAGTTGATTCCCATATTTTAATGATTTAGTAAATGTTTATGAATAAAAAATTGTTTTCACATTTCTTTCTTTATAAAATGGTAAATGATAAATATTGCATTGTATTGTATTAGTTATTAGAATGTTGTAAATATAAAAATATTTTTGTAAATAAGCAATCTAATAAATAAATAGGGTTTAATATTTTTCATTTAGCTTGACATGCCTTAACCAATCGAGCCACGGAGAATCGTTCGATTCACAAGGTCGATTTTACTGCTTTTAAACTTCAATCTTCCATGAATCTCTCACGTACATTCATATCTGCTCAAAACGTATCCAGATGTAAACAAATGACGTCACACATTATAAAATGGACGAAGTCCGACAATTATTTTAAGACATTTTCATGTTTATACATTCTTTAGTATAGGATGCAGGTTCGATTTCTGTCGGAGAACGAATATTTTCTATGACAATTTCTCAGATATTCAGGCCGGTAAATGTTATTAATACTGTTTATTATAAAACAGTCATATACTTAAATATTTGTATCTATAAAAATGTATAAACATAAAAATGACTTAAAATAATTGTCGGACTTTGTCCATTTCATTATATATATATATATATATATATATATATATATATATATATATATATATATATATATATATATATATATATATATATATATATATATATATATCCTTCTGATTGTTAGCTCATATCTAATCTTTGACCGCCCCCACCTAATGATTTTGAATGAAGGATAAAATTGCAGTGCCTGTGATATACTTCATATAGCCCTGGACGCATATTTTAGATTAAAATATTAGCGAAGGCTTTCGTTTTCATACGTGTCCGGTAAAAGAAACTCCATTCCCTTTTATAGTGGTCAGTAAATCTTGATACGTGACTCTAGTGACCATTGTCCCCTTTCGTTTCTCTAAGAATAAGCAAAGCATGTGGGAGGTGCGTTCTTTAGACAATGTTGCTATTTTAGTTTTACGTTGAGGTCCAAGAAATGGCTCGAAATAATTGGTAGTTACCAAATCACCGCTGGGAATTCGTGATTAAAAAATGTTTACGTCTTCATTATATTTCGAATTGTTAATATCATTAATGCTCTTTTCTTAACGAACATAATTAGTGCTATAATTATATAACAGTCAGTGGTGGGACCGACGATTTATTTTGGTGAATCGCGTAATTGTCACGCGAGTGCGATGAATGAATTGTCGTCTAAATGACTCAAAAATGAAAATAACACTGACATCTCATTTTAACAGATATATTTACCAAAATTACCCCAAAATATCTTGAAATACTAAAGAGAAATTTTATTCAATAAAATCGCCATTGGCTTCAACCACAGCCTCCAGACGATTTCGGAATCTCCTGCAATTCTTCCGGATCGTCTCCTTGTTTAAGTTGGTGAATGCTGCCATAATCCTTGTCTTCAGTTCATCTTTGATGTGTCAAGGAGTTTTGTTGGTCTCTCGCTCAACTGCGCACCACACATAATAATCTGGGTTGTAACCTAGGGAGTTATGCGGCCATATGTAAGGGGGTGATGTGGCTGCAGAAATTATCTGACAGCCATGACTGGGTTCTCCTGCTTGCGTGGCATCGTGTAAAGCCCTGTTGCCAGACATAGGGTCTTCCAGCAGTCACACTCTTGACCCAGTGTAGCACTACTTCTTAAAGGCACTTGATGTAGGCCTCCGTGTTGAGTTTGAGGCATAACGTCGGCATCACTAGTGATCACGCCAAACACTATGATGTTAAATGGATCTGTTTTCGAATCCTCGGCACTGATTGACACCCAAACATTCTGAAATGTTCGTATTTTAGCTTAAAAATGATTAAAAATAGAACAAAGAGAAAATCTGTACTTTATTCTTTGAAAAATAAAGTGGATAAAAAAATTATTTATAAGTCAACCAGAGAGATGGAAGTCATATATTCTATTAAAATAGTTGTTCCCGTAAAGGAACGTTAAACAATGTCTCTGCAAAACGTTAATTTTAAATCCAATGGCTTTTGAGATATGAATGCTCAGAAACTTTACTTTTTCTTTTGAAGAATAAAGTTGATCAAAAAATGTATTTATAAGTCAACCAGAGAGAAGGAAATCTTATATTCCATCAAAATAGTTGTTCCCGTGAAAGAACGTTAAATAATGACTCTGCAAAACGTTAATTTTAAAATCCAATGGCTTTTGAGATATGAATTCTCAGAAACAGCAAAGAACGAACGACGGAAATTTCTCGCTTGTGTAGAGTGGGGACCACAAATGCTCAAGTTAGGAATCTTGTGTGCGCGTGCAGACACATACCGCGAATAAGTAGAACCACCCACCAATAAAACATTTTTAACCGAATTATAGACAGATGCAGCCACAAGAGCTTATTCATAAAGACCGCTTGTATGTATAAGTGCAAAGGCAAGAATGAACGACTGAAAATCGCCACAGACATAGCTTTAGAAATCCATTTGATTCGAATCATCTGCTTAATGTCGCTCGTTCAGCCTCGTTTTGATGCGGACAAGACAGAGGCTGGGGTCGATGCGAAAGCAGCCAAGTGTACCAGTATGAGCGGTCTTTTTACGACCATTGCAAATGTCTCTTCTCTATATGACGTTCGACTCGATATGAACTCGTTTCATTTCTATTGCTCCGAGAACCAGTTCCGTACAAACAGGTAATTGTTTCGGAACAAAAGAAGAAGAACACGAAAAAAGAACAAACAGGTTTTATAGACAGGTTATCGTTGAGAGGAACTCTATTCCCTCTCTCCACAAGGCCATGTGCTTGCAGAAGCTGTGGAGTTTTCTTTTCTTTTTCTTAGCGCTAAACACGAAGGCGGAACTTATAGCTTTTCTTCTATGTGCCACATCTCTTCAAGAGGCTGACGATCTCCACAATTTCCTTGTAGTTCTGAATAAATTTTATCTTTTTTTTTTATCTCTCCTAAACCCTGTTCTGACATCCATTTACTCAAGCTCTCTAGGTAGGTTATACGTTGTTTTCCTTTGGTTCTCTTAATACGTTGCTTAGCTTTTGGAAGGTTACTTTCGCTTTCGGTTTATTACTCATTTCAGTGTTTCTAATAAGATATTCCAGTTTCTTAATACATTGCTTAGCTTTTTGAAGGCATCTTTCGCCTTCGGTTTATCACTCATTTCTGTGTTTCTAACAAGATTTTCTGGTTTCTTAATACTTTGCTTAGCTTTTGGAAGGCTACTTTCGCTTTCGGTTTATCACTCATTTCTGTGTTTGTAACAAGATTTTCCCATTTCTTAATACGTTGCTTAGCTTTTGGAAGGCTACTTTCGCGTTTAGTTTATCACTCATTTCTCTGTTTATAACAAGATATTCCAGTTTCTTAATACATTGCTTAGCTTTTGGAAGGCTTCTTTCGCTTTCGGGTTAGCACTCATTTCTGTGTTTATAACAAGATTTTCCCGTTTCTTAATACGTTGCTTAGCTTTTGGAAGGTTACTTTCGATTTCGTTTTATCACTCATTTCTGTATTTCTAATATGATTTTCCCGTTTCTTAATACGTTGCTTAGCTTTTGGAAGGCATCTTTCACTTTCGGTTTATCACTCATTTCTTAGTTTCTAACAAGATTTTCCCATTTCTTAATACGTTGCTTAGCTTTTGGAAGGCTACTTTCGCTTTCGGTTTATCAATCATTTCTGTGTTTATAACAAGATATTCCGGTTTCCTAATACATTGCTTATCTTTTTGAAGGCATCTTTCGCTTTATGACTCATTTCTGTGTTTCTAACAATATTTTCCCGTTTTTTAATATTTTGCTTAGCTTTTGGAAGGCTACTTTCGCTTTCGGTTTATCACTCATTTCTGTGTTTCTAACAAGATATTCCAGTTTCTTAATACTTTGCTTAGCTTTCGGAAGGCATCTTTCGCTATCCAAATACGCCTTCAGGTTTCTGTGTTGCACTTTTCCTACTCTGTTAACACGTTTCCCAGATATTTAAATGTTTGTACTTGTTTGATTTTGATAACTCCAATTTGTAATTGGGCTGATCCTTTTACTAACAACCATGCATTATCTCTTCTTACAATTGATGTTTAGTCCTTTCTTCTCACTTACCTTCACTGTCTTCTGTAGGTGTTCTTGTAGTTTTCTTTCTGTGTCTGCTATCAACACTATGTCATCTGTACATCTTATGGTAAGATTGTGGCCGCCAATAATGAATCCTAGTAGGTCTTCTGATTCTCTCACAATCACCTCATTGTATAGATTGAATAAGTCTGGTGAGAAGACACAACCTTGTCTTACATCGCTTTCTTGTTTCTCCATCAATATTTATGCATATGCTCCTGAAGAAATCACCCATCTTAAAAAAAAGTTTGTAAAATGAATTAAAAAATTGTTTTAAATTCTTAAAATTAAAATAATACATGTAGCAATTACCGATGTATACCGGGTGTAACAACAAAATTGTCCCAATCGTGTAACAGCAAAATTGTCCCAATCGTGTAACAGCAAAATTGTCCCAATCGTGTAACAACAAAATTGTCCCAATCGTGTAACAGCAAAATTGTCCATTTGTTACATTAAGCATTGAACCATTGTATCTTAGAAATGATTAAAGATATCTTACTGGAATTCTCCGAGGTTTTTAGAACACTAATGGACTCTAATTTGAGCAATAAGAATGTATAATTACTTTACACCCTTAACATAAGAATCGTGATGAAATCGATCATAAACGAAAATGATATTTTCATCATAAATTAAACATAGCTAAAGATCGGAATCTCATGAAGGATTGAAATAAAGTTCATATATATCTAGCCACACTGATGAGCTGTGATACAGCGAAACAGTCTGTCTGTGGATGACAATACATATGCTCCTGAAAAATTTATTTCGGTTGAGCTCTCTGGGGAGGATGTGTGGGTTTGTAAACAGTGACCATTACGGCTAATAATGCAAGACTCTTCGGTAAATCGAATCGAGTTCTCTCAGTCACTGTGTGTTTATCTAAAAATAAATACGCTTAAATTCACCTTCTTCTCTGCCGTGCGCCAATGGCTTCAGGGTAAAATTTCCGACTGACGCGAATTCAGCTGGTTTTCGATTCTAGCCAGAGGCAACCGGACGTCTAGCCACACTGATGAGCTGTGATACAGCGAAACAGTCTGTCTGTGGATGACAATATATATATATATATATATATATATATATATATATATATATATATATATATATATATATATATATATATATATTCCAGGATGATCTTCGTCCTCTCTAACCTTCTAACTTTCTGTCCTGAAATAACAAGGTGCCTCACAGGTTTCGCGTACGATTTCATTTCTAAGTCTTTCTTTCATTGCTCTTTGGACTCTTATAGCTGAAACTCCCCTCTCGCATGCCAAAAAAATTTATAGATTGAGTTGGATCTTTTCTAATCGATCTCTTTAGCTCTAAGTTGAAATGATGATCCCTCTTCCTGTTGTGACCTTCTGATCCAGATTTCCTCTCTACTGTTCCCTCTGTTTAAAACTTATTCACCGTTCTCTTGATGATTCTTGAATGGACATTGAAGATGGAAGCCAGAGTATGAATGTTGGTACAATTACTGAAGGTCTGAATGATCATTTTCCTCTCACTATTGCTCAGTTGGGAAGAGAGTGGGGTTGACACAAAGCGATTTTAACCTGTTCCCTTTCTAGCTGAATAACTCAAAAGAGTTTTTCAGTGATTCTTACGACAATTGGTATCAAAATGGCTAAACGTCTTATCTGCAAATCTGGAAAAAAGACAATTAGTTTAGTGTTTTTTAGATATTAAACATTTTGTGTGATGGACACCATTTGGAAAATTTTGCTGTTACTCCCGGTACACAGTTTTAAAGCTGATATTTACAAATATTAGGTTGGTGCAAAAATAATGTCGTTTTTTGACGTTCAAATTCATGTGAGAAAACGACAATATTTTTGCACCAACCTAATAGAAGACAATTTCAATAACTCTGTAAAAAAGTCAGATATCGATGTTGCACTCTAATAAGAGGAACAGAACCTCACTTCTGCTGTACGGCCATACCACGTCGAAACAACGGTTACCATACGATCACTGATGTTAAGCCACGGTGAGCCTGGTCAGTACCTAAATGGGTGAACGCTTGGGAATACCAGGTGATGTAAGTTTGGATGTGCAGGTGGTTTAATGGTCAATGGCTTGGAATTGTTAATCGGAGAACCGAATTCCATTTCCCGTTAGGTTCGTTATATCAACTTAGCGCAAAACCACGGGGAAAGGCATGAATCCACCTCTTTTCCCACTAGCTATAAGTTAATTAGTAAGACTTGTATCATTAAAACCATTATTATTTAAAAAAAAAACAGCAAATTCTGACAATCTAAAATTATTTTCTGGTTTTAAATAACCCGCAAAGGATTGATAATCCGTCAATCAATCAGAATCAAAATAAAAACGGATAAAAGGATAACAGAAATCAATATTTTTCGATTCTGGGAAATGTGACTTGAGGATGAATGATAATATTCCTTTTTAATCATTTCGTCCTGAGCAAGGCGATAATTCCATTAAGATGCAATGAGGTATTGGGAATGAAAGAGAATGAGAAGACTTTAGTGAGGAGAAAAGACAATAAAAGAATTAGATTTAGGATAGCAGAAGATGGCGACTGAGGTTGAATTTAATATTTTGAAGATTGTAGGTGGGGGGAAGCAATAAATCGGAAGAGAGTTCTGGAGGCCGGAAGTGCTAGAAAAGAAACTATTACAGTCACACTTAGCTAGTTCGACAGTAAAACGGCGAGACCTTGTTGCCAATCAAGTAGCGCGCTTAAATTCATGGAGTCGAGTTATCAATGATGGAAGCTCATCAAAATAATTGCCAAACAAACATTTATAGAAAAGACAGACGGAAGTCACGTCACGGAGGTGAGAAAGTGACTGAAGTCGAGATGCCAGGTCAGGACCATTTATATTACAGATACTTTCTTGGGTTTTGTCAAGAATCTCAAGATATATAGCAAGAGCTCGAGATCAGATATAGCAGAAATATTCAATGTACAGACTGTACCCACAATGCACTGACCGTACCCACAATGCATGGACCGTACCCACAATGCACGGACTGTACCCACAATGCACGGTCCGTACCCACAATGCACGGACCGTACCGACAATGCACGGACCGTACCCACAATGCACGGACCGTACCCACAATGCACGGACCGTACCCACAATGCACGGACCGTACCCACAATGCACTGACCGTACCCACAATGCATGGACCGTAACCACAATGCACGGACTGTACCCACAATGCACGGACCGTACCCACAATACACGAACTGTACCCACAATGCCCGGACCGTACCTAAAATGCACGGACCGTACCCACAATGCACGGACTGTACCCACAATGCACGGTCTGTACCCACAATAATGCACGGAGCGTACCCACAATGCACGGACTGTACCTACAGTGTACGAAAAGTAGAATTATAACTGTGCAACATGGATGCTGGTACGACACACATAACCAACATTCCTAGCAGTAGACCTAGCAACTGATTCAATATAATCATTCCACTTCACGCTAGTGGAAAACATGAGCGCAAGACGGTGCACTCATTTCATATCCTGGAGGTTAGCATCAGCCATGCTGAAAGTCATGCAGAAAGATTCTTTATGGTGATTAAATGAAAGCAGCTTTGTTTTGGAGGCGTTAAAATTTACAAGCCATTCTTTTCCTCACTTAATCACAGATTGGAGGTCCTTTTCTAGAGCAGTTGCTAACTTGACTTAATCGGTTCCGTCGGCCTTAAGATAGGAGTAAATAGATTCTCAGATTTAGTGGACGAAATAAAGGGTTAGTTTCGAAATTCCAACGTATATCACTAGAAGAAAAACCTTATCGTTGTGAATATAGCAGCAAAGATGAGAATAGCCTGAACAATGAAAATAGTGTAAATAGATACAATAGCTCATCTTAGAAATATAGACAGATCCTGAAGTAGGCCGGAGCGTACAACGGCTGAAACATCATGAATATGGCAGCAAAGATGAGAACAACAGTCCGAACAATGTAAATAGTGTAAATAGTTGCAATAGCTCATCTTAGAAATATAGAGAGATCCTGAAGAAGGCCGGAGCGTACAATGGCCAAAACGTCGTGAATATGGCAGCAAAGATGAGAACAACAGTGCGAACAATGTAAATAGTGTAAATAATTACAATACCTCATCTCACAAATATAGACAGATCCAGAAGAAGGCCGGAGCTTGCAATGACCGAAACGTCGTGACTATGGCAACAAAGATGAGTACAACAGTCCGAACAATGTAAATAGTGTAAATAGTTACAATATCTCATCTTAGAAACATAGAGAGATCCTGAAGAAGGCCGGAGCGTACAATGGCTGAAGCATCATGAATAAGGCAACAAAGATGAGAACAACAGTCCGAACAATGTAAATAGTGTAAATAGTTGCAATAGCTCATCTTAGAAATATAGAGAGATCCTGAAGAAGGCCGGAGCGTACAATGGCCAAAACGTCGTGAATATGGCAGCAAAGATGAGAACAACAGTGCGAACAATGTAAATAGTGTAAATAATTACAATACCTCATCTCACAAATATAGACAGATCCAGAAGAAGGCCGGAGTTTGCAATGACCGAAACGTCGTGACTATGGCAACAAAGATGAGTACAACAGTCCGAACAATGTAAATAGTGTAAATAGTTACAATAACTCATCTTAGAAATACAGAGAGGTCCTGAAGAAGGCCCTAGCGTACAGTGGCCGAAACGTCGTGACTATGACAACAAAGATGAGAACAACAACCCTAACAATGTAAATAGTTACAACAGCTTATTTTAGAAATATAGACAGATCCTGAAAAAGGCCGAAGCGTACAACGGCCGAAACGTCGTGACTGTGGCAACAAAGATGAGAACAATTGTCCAAACAATGTACATAGTGTAAATCGATTGGAGCTCCTTATCGAGAGTAGTTAGCAGTTTTACTTTGTCAGACGTATCGGAATTGTGTCATCAGTGTAAATAGCTAGTTGGGAACTAATGACATCGAGACGGTCTTTGATGAAAATAAGAAACGAAGTAGGTCCAATGATGGAATCCTGCTCCCCACCCACATTAATGTGAAAGGTGAAATGAAAAACTATAGCAATTGAGCTTATGCTAAAGGTCAACATGTCAAATCATTTCGAACATCTTCGAGATTATCTAAAACCACAGCCCGAGCCTCGCTGCTTTTATCTGAAATAGGGCTGTGCGAAATAAAACGCTTCCGCGTTGATGAAAGCCTCGAGTAATTTTCCAAGAGCTCCTTGATAAAATCCAAAGAAGAATCAACAATATTATTAGCATGGATTTGGCATTTCGGCTTCCGTCATTTTCCCACCGCCATAAACCTATCTCTTTTTGCCTTTTCTATATATACTTCCATGGCAACTGTTCCGATGAGCTCTTCGCTATGAGCCCTAGACTTTTTGAATTTAAGCGCAGTATCAGATTGTCGACGAGGTCTCACCGATTTACAGTAGAGCTGGCTATAGATGGAACCGTAAGTTATATGCTAACATTTTCGTTTCTCGCATTTCTCACTTGTGGAACTCCCTTCCGGCTTCATGCTTTTTAGTCAACTTTAATCTTCAAAAATTTAAATGCAGTGTTAATCGCTATCTACTGTCTTCCTGATTACTCTTCTTTTGTTCTCGTTCCTTAGTAATGGTTCTGTTTGTAATTCTTCCACACCCAGTAACCCCCTTGTGGCTTAGTGACTTTATTGCCTTGCATGGATGAACTTGATTAAAAAAAAACAGGTAAAAAACAAATAGGTCGATAATTCGAGGTGTCAGAAGGGTTTTTATAGTTTTCTTAAAAACAGGAACTACAAATGAGGATTTCCGACACGCCGGAAGGCATGAAACAGCGAGACATTTATTGTAGAGTTTGGAGATAACAGGAGCCAGTTCAGGAGTACATTTTCTTCGGACAATTTCAAGGAGATAATGGTAGAAACCGCGGACGGAATTATGTCTATATCACTCAGTAGAGATTGCTTTCTAGGAGTAAAATCAGGCAAAGACAAATTCTTCTTCTTTATGTGCTGTGTCCACTCAGGACGTAGGCGATCATGGCTCTCCACAGCTTCCTGTTCCTTGTAGCTCTTAATAAATTCTGTCTTTCTGGTACTTCTCGTAGATCCTGTTCCACCATCCATTTACTCAAATTTAACTAAGTATGTCATGCGTTGTTTTCCTTTGTCCCTTTTACCCTCAATCTGTCCTGTGAGTATCAGATTTTCCAAACCCTCTTTTCTCATTATGTGCTCTAGCGATTTCAACTGTCTCTTCCTGATGTTTCCGTTTTTGGTTCCATTTTCTCTAAAACTTCGTCGTTGCTCATATATTCGATACATGGTATCCTCAGCATCCTTCTGTAGAAATATATATATTGCTTCAAGTGTCTTATTTATCTCTGGAGAGATTGACCATATAGGTGGACAGATATCACATAACAGTTTAGGAATCTTTTCTTTGTTTCCAGTGAAGCTTTTCTATTTTTTCGTATTCTGCTTAGCTTTTGGAAAGCTTCTTTGGCTATCCCAATATGACTTCGGGTTTCAGTGTCACACTTGCCGACCTCTGTTAAAACACTTCCTAGATATTTAAATCTTTGTGCTTGTTTGATTTTGGTATCTCCAATTTACAATTAGCAATTCGCGCTCACCGTTTTGGTAACAACTGTGCATTCTTCTTGCAGTTGGTGTTTAGTCCTTTCTTTTCGTTTTCTTTCGCTACCTTCTGTAGGAGTTTTTGTATTTCTCTTTCCGTGTCTACTATCAACACTAGATCATTTGCATATCTTATGGTTTTTAAGATTGTGGCTGCCAATAATGAATCCTGGAGGACCTCTATTTCTCTCAGAATCGCCTCACTGTAAAGGTTGGATATATCTGGTGAGAAGACACAACCTTGCCTTACATCACTTTCTTTTTTTGTCCATCAGTATTTATGCATATGCTTCCGAAAAAAAAATCACCCATCTTAAAAGTTCGTAAAATAAATAAAAAAAAAAAATTTTAATTCTGAAAATTAAAATAATACATTCTCTCTTAGAATCTTCTCGCTGTAAAGGTGGAATAAGTCCGGTGAGAAGACACATCCTTGTCTTACACTCTTTTCTTTTCTTTTTCTTGTATATTTACTGAATTCATTTTTTATTCGTATGCAGGCGGTTTGCTGCCAGTATAGGCTCTAGAATATTCTAATATCCTTCCCAAATATGTGAAGGTTGCTAAGCAGCTCCAATAGATCTTTGTGGCATATTCCCCGAAAAAAATGTCCGGGTTGTTTGCGAATGGACTCAACTATTTATGTAGTGCCGCTTATTTAATTTATTTTATAATTAATCAGAAAACTATATAATCTCTCTGGTGCCCTCCCCCCTCCCCTAAGATTCGGCCAAAATAATCAGTCTGGGAAACTGAAACGATTATTCTCTGAAGTCAAGCTTTGATGAGAAAGCAAAAAGATCAATAAAAACAGGGCGACGATTTCAGAATGGTTGTTGCCAGAAGAGTGACACACAGACACAGACAGACAGACAGACAGACAGACAGACAGACAGACAGATAGATAGATAGATAGATAGTAAGGGATTGAGCTTGAGAGAAAAGAACATAGATAGTTAGAGAGTGAGTAGTGAGTCACTGTGTTTGAGAGATAAGAACAAAGATAGAACGATAGATAGATAGATGCCATGGTGATTTGAACAGGTTGAGATAGATACATACCTACATACATAGATGTAATGGTGATTTGAATAGGTTGAAACAGACATGCAGACAGACAGATAGATAGATAGATGGATGAAATGGCTGCAATAGATAGATAGATAGATAGATAGATAGATAGATAGATAGATAGACGACATTGTGATTTGAACAGGTTGAGATAGATACATAGATACATACCTACATACATAGATGTAATGGTGATTTGAATAGGTTGAAACAGACAGACAGACAGACAGATAGATAGATGGATGAAATGGCTGCAATAGATAGATAGATAGACGCCATTGTGATTTGAACAGGTTGAGATAGATACATAGATACATACCTACATACATAGATGTAATGGTGATTTGAATAGGTTGAGACACAGATAGATCGATATATATATATATATATATATATATATATATATATATATGTATATATAGATAGATAGATTTGGAAAGTGAAGTTAGAAGTGATGGTGGTTTAATCGAGAGAGAGAGAGAGAAGTAATGATGATTTAATTGTTAGAAAGAGAGAGAAAGGGAGAAAGAAAGAGAGATAGAAATGACGGTAGTTTAATCGTGAGAGAGATCGAAAGAGAGAGAGAGATATAAATAGAGAGAGCGAAAGAGAAAGTGAGAGAGAAATAGCGCGAAGGAGAAAGAGAAGTGGCGTTAGTTTTATTGTTAGAGAGAAGGAGAGAGAAAGTGAAATAACAATAGTGTAATCGTTAGAGAGAGGGAGAGAAAAATAAAGTGAAAGAAAAGTAATGTGACGGTAGTTTAATCGTGAAAGAGAAAGAGAGAGAAAGAGAGGGAGAGAGAGAAATGACTGTAGTTATATATATATATATATAAAGAGATTGAGAGCGTGTTATATATATAGAGTGAATTAGAGAAAGTAAAAGAAAAAGGGAAGTAAGAAATGACTAGTTTAATCTTTAGGGGGAGAGAAAGAGATAGATAGATAGATAGATAGAGAGAGAGAGAGAGCGAGAGAGCAAGAAAGTAAGACAGAAAGAAAGTAAAAGAAAGCGAAAGAGAAGTAAAAAGTGACAGTAGTCTACTCTTTAGAGAGAGAGAGAGAGAGAGAGAGAGAGAGAGAGAGAGAGAGAGAGAGAGAGAGAGAGAGAGAGAAAGAAAGAAAGAAAAAGAAAGAGAAGCAAAAAGAGACAGTAGTTTATCGTTAGACAGAGAGAGAGAGAGAGAGAGAGAGAGAGAGAGAGAGTGTGTGTATGATATATATAGAGAGTGAGTGAAAGAAAAATCAAAAGAGAAATGAGAATCGAAAGTAGTTTAAGAGAGAGAGAGAGAAAGAAAGAAAAAGAAAGAGAAGCAAAAAGAGACAGTAGTTTATCGTTAGACAGAGAGAGAGAGAGAGAGAGAGGGAGAGAGAGAGTGTGTATGATATATATAGAGAGTGAGTGAAAGAAAAATCAAAAGAGAAATGAGAATCGAAAGTAGTTTAAGAGAGAGAGAGAGAGAGAGAGAGAGAGAGAGAGAGAGAGAGAGAGAGAGAGAGAGAGAGAGAGAGTGGGGGCAGGGGGGGAAAGGCAATGAATTTAATATCTAAAAAATTTCTATTTCGGAGCATAACTTTTTCAAATGTAGATGTTTACTGAGTAAAACCAAATTTTGGCAACGGGACATATTCAGTGAACCTCATTGAGAAACAAAATATCAGTCTTACATGACAAGCGCACCTGCTATCATGTTCGTCTAGCGCCCTAGATCTTTAGATAAATAAAAGTTTACTTACCTTTTTGTATAATAGTAATAAAGGTACACTAGTTTTTTTATATATAAAACACACGCACACAAAAACAATATATTAATAGTTTTAAACTTTTCGAATTTCTTTGATGAAGCATTGTCGTTATTATTTTATTCTGACTAGTTTTTCTTTCATCTTATTTTTCTGCTTTCTCCCACTTAGTAGTAGTAGGCGTAATAGACTGTTTACTCCTTGTAAAGGCGTCTTGGGATGTCAAATATACCTCCCAAAAGGTAAGTATAGGTAAGTTCATGAGATCGATAAAAAAATAGCATACCATGAATAAAAAAGGTCTTAAACTTGATGAAAATAATTTTTTATCGTTTAAATGTTAATGTTATTATAAAGAGGAAAGATCAAAGTATTTTTTGAATATTTTTTTTACATTTTTCAATAATTTCTAGCACGTCCAAAATTTTCGTTAAAAATCTTGAATTTTTTTGAATCAGAAAAATTGACAGAAATCAATCATCAGCTGGTAATATTTTTTCCTTCAAGAATGTATTGCTGGTAATAATTTTTTCTCAAAAAATTCATTGCTCGTATTAAAACGTATTTTTATATTTTCAAAGTACTTTGACTCCAGTTTGGGAATTAACTATTTGCCCATAGTTGGGACCCTAACCGGTGCCACCACCCCGGGTCAGGGTGGATCTGAGAATACCAGCAATTAAGAAGTGGTTACACTCTCCTCAAAACCTCCTGATCAGAGGCTTTGCTGTTGGATGTAGTTTATCGTCTTACCAGGACGCGGAGGTAGTTTATCGTCTTAACCAGGACGTGGAGGTAATTTATCGTCTTACCCAGGACGCGGATGTAGTTTATCGTCTTACCCAGCACTCGGAGGTAATTTATCGTCTTACCCAGGACGCGGAGGTAGTTTATCGTCTTAACCAGGACGTGTAGCTAGTTTATCGGCTTACCCAGGACGCGGATGTAGTTTATCGTCTTACCCAGCACTCGGAGGTAATTTATCGTCTTACCCAGGATGTGGAGGTAGTTTATCGTTTTACCCAGGACGCGGATGTAGTTTATCGTCTTACCCAGGACGCGGATGTAGTTTATCGTCTTACCCAAGACGTGGAGGTAGTTTATCGTCTTACCCAAGACGCGGAGGTAGTTTATCGTTTTACCAAGGACGCGGAGGTAGTTTATCGTTTTACCCAAGACGTGGAGGTAGTTTATCGTCTTACCCAGGACGCGGAGGTAGTTTATCGTTTTACCCAGGATGCACTAAATAAATGTGTTTTTACAAAAATATGCTGAAGATACCGAACATGTGAGAAACGATGAGTTTTTGGAGAAAATGGAAACAAAAAGGAAACTTATACTGAACATCATGAAGAGGCAGTTAAAATTTCTTGGGCAAGTAATGAGGAAAGGGGGCTTGGAAAACTTGATACTCACGGGACAGATTGAGAGACAGAGGAAAGCAGCATGAAACATACTTGATAAGCTTGACCAAATGGATGGTAGGACAAGGTTTGGGAGAAATATCAAAAAGACAAAACCTATTAAGAGCCATAAGAGACAGGAAGATGTGGAGAGCCATGATCGCCTACATCCTGAAGGGACATAGCACATAAAAGAAGAAGCTTGTTCACACCTTTTAGTAATAGTAGACATAGAAGTCTTTCTGAATTTGTTAGATGAAACATTGTCATTATCAATTCATTTTATTAGTTTTTTCTTTTCCATTTCTTTTTATCAACTCACGTTTGAAATCCTCTGACCGTTAAACAAGCAGCATAGACTGGAAGTAAATAATTCGTTTCCGATGAGAAATAAACTTGCATGGAAATCTGTCCGACATAGGCAGCACCTGACCGATTAAATTACAAAACTAAGTTTCAAGTGTCATTAAAATTTTTAGTCTTAAAGCCAAATTTCTCATTATCCAAATTTTAGTCTTGCCATATTTTTGGAATACATCTGGTAATACGTAATATTCGGAAAATATGGAAATTTCTTTGATGTGATTCTTAAAATTATGATGATCAAGATCTGAATAAATTTGGTGCCTGACAGATTCCCAAGGATAGCGAATGTGAGCTCAAATCTCGTCTCTGTTTAATTCAGATTCATACTGTCTCATTAAGGGTTGTAGAACGGGAAAACAAGAAAGAAAGAAAGAAAGGAGGAAAAAAGAAAGAAAACGTTTTAGAAAACAAATGGAAAAAGAAAGAACTAACGAACGGAAAAAAGAAAGAAAATAATTTTTTTTAGAAAAGCAGAATAAGAAAGAAAGAAAAAAGAAGTAAAAATGGAAAGAATGAATGAATGAAAGAAAGAATGAAAGAAAAACAAGTTTTAGAAAATAAATGGAATGAGAAAGTAGAAAGAAAGAAAGAAATAACGAAAGAAAGATAGAAAGAAAAGTTTTTATAAAAAAATGGAATAAGAACGAAAGAACGAACGAAAAAACGAAGGAAAAACGAATGAAAAACGAATGAAAAAACGAACGAACGAACAAAAGAAATAAAGAAAAAAAAGAAAGAAAGAAAAAAGAAAGAAAGAAAAATAAAAGTTTTAGACAAGTAGGATCAAAAAGAAAGAATGGAAAGTTTTTGAAAACAAGTGGAGTAAGAAAGAAAGAATTAAAAAGAGAACGAATGAATGAATGAATGAATAAAAGAATATCTGTCTATATTTCTGAGAAGAGGTATTATGTACATTATTTACATTATTCGGACTAAAAGATCTCCTGAGCCGACCAAGCATAGAAATGAATACAATATGGGAACCAGTAATAAGGAGTGCTAGAGAAAAGCAATAACAACAAAGTTGCAATATGAGCTCAGGTAAAAACTGAAATGATAACAGAAAAAATTGCAATATGAGCACTGGTAAAAATGGTGGCTGAAGACAGGTTTATAATAACCAGAAATTCATACACAGATGTCCTAAGATGGCTCAGTGGATAAAGGCGTTGGTTAGATCCAGTGACAGGCCCCAAAGAGTGTGAGTTCAATACCCGGTTAAGGCAGTGGAGAACTTTCAGAGGGAAAAATCAACAGGAGATAACTGACATCCATTAAAACGTGGAACATAGAACAGTCTACCCCAGTGAGCGAAATAAAGGGTTCAGTTCGAATTAATTTGATGAGGAGGGAGAACGTCTTCGCCCGTTTTTAATGTCTAGTAATATCAAGCTACATACTTTTATTGCTTTGATAAAATTTTGTACCTTCAAAAATATCTTTAAATATATATATATATATATATATATATATATATATATATATATATATATATATATATATATATATATATATATATATATATATATATATATATATATATATATATATATATATATTAGTAGCAAACCATAAAATCCAAAATTACCTCATATGGGGTATAGAACTATTTCAACAGACGAAGAAAAATGCCGGAATTAGATATTTAACTGTGACAGGAATCGGAAATTTTATACAGAATTTATACATTTCAATGTTTCAATCAGACGAATGACATATTATATATATATATATATATATATATATATATATATATATATATATATAGGAAAAAAATTAAAAATCCATATTCGGTAATAAATTTATTTCGATTCATATAGGCATATTCATCTCAGGATCTCATCATTTTCAGAAATGGGATCAATATATTTAGACATATCTATCTATCTATCTATATATATATATATATATATATATATATATATAATAAGCTGAATATATATTTAACTAATTCACTTAATCAATAATGCATTACTTGCGATTTCTCGGGCAAACGTTTTTCCGCAGACATGAAGTGGACAGATTATATTAAATCAATTGCTATATCTATTACTCGAAAAGTTGCTTCACTGTGTTGTGAAGGACAATTTTTCTCGCTAGGATCTATCTTACACATTCATAAATATACCATACAGCCAGGCATTGAATGTTGCTGCCGCATCTAGTCTGCCGCTTCTGCTGAGTATTTAGAGATTCTTAAAAAATATAAAGAGCAATCTGCAACGTTATTGGTCCTAACCTGGCATCTCGGATTCAGTCACTTTCCCAACGCCTTAACGTAGCTTTCTTGTGCCTCTTCTAGAAATCTTTTCATGGTAATTGTTCTGAGAATCTTTCTTCTATGATATCTTGTCTTTATGAATGTAAGCGGACTACTAGATTGTCGGCAAGATATCATCATCTTAGAATTGAAATGGCTAAATATTTCCGTAAATTCTATGCTATCAGTTATGAAATTTTGTGTGATAATCTTAAGTGGCACTTAAGACCCGCTAGGGATTTACAAAGGAGACCACGTATGGAGCAATAGTGAGGATTGTGAGATTGGCTGGCCTTTTAGATATTGCTCTCGCTTCTTGAAGATGATTCAGACAAGCAGATTGAAAACTGCCTCTGTCACACTTCTCGTTTGTAGAACTCTCTTCCGGCTTCTTGCTTTCCAGTCAATTTAGATCTTCAAAAATAAAGGCATTTCATTAAGACGGGTTATATATAAGGGTGTTTCATTAAGACGGATCAAAGTCAGCAGTAAATAAATCAGTGTCATTGGTAAAAATTTATTTATTTCTCTTTTGGATCATGTTATTTAAGTCATGGCAATTATGCGTGAAAAATAATATCGCCTAAATGTCCATCAAGGCTTTGGCGGCACACCTCCACTGGATGGTCAAAATTTTTGATGACGTCTCTGCATAGTTGCTCCTCGATCTCACCAATATGCCTTATTATCTCATCCTTCAGCTGTTGAATTGTTGTTGGCTTGTTGGCATAGACCTTAATTTTGAGATGACCCCAAAGGAAGAAATCTAAAGGCGTCGTGTCGCACGATCGTGGTGGCCAATTGACTTCGCTGTTTTGAGAGATGATGCGACCTGGGGATTTCTCATTGCCTTTCTGTTTAAACGTCTATTTTCGTAATAGGCTTCGATAAATTTAACACATTGTTTGTTTGTTAATCTTTCCATGGTTGAAATTGCCAAAGACGTAAGTTGTTAGATCTGAAAGAAAAAGAAAAAAGAATCATGAGACGCTTAAACTTAATTCACATTTAAAATCGATTCAAGTTATTGGAACGCCCTTTATTAACACCGCCTCTACATGGGCGCGAAAGAATATCCGTTTGAAATTGTCTGGTAGATCAGATTCCCAGAAGGGCGCGAAAGAATATCCGTTTGAAATTGTCTGGTAGATCAGATTTCCAGATTACATCCATTTTATTCAATGCATCATGAGTGTCACAAATTCTAATAGCACTTACACACACTTTATTATAGTAGTATAGTAAAAACAAATCCTTGAATACACACACACACACACACACACACACACACACACACACACACACATATATATATATATATATATATATGTATGTATATATATATATATATACATTACAAAGAGTCAATCATACCTTGAATCAATCACCAATGTGTATGCGATTATTGGCGAAATCTCTTCGCTAGTAGCCATAAACATAATAATGATAATCCTCCGAATGATGAGATCCTCATAATTAAATAAATAAAATGGATATGGTGTATTTTTTATTTTTTATTTCTGCTAGTACTTTCGAATACTTGACGTAGTGGAATGCTTATGTTTATGTCTACTAGCGAAGTGATTTCGCCAATAATCGCATACACATTGCTGATTGATTCAAGGTATGATTGACTCTTTGTGATGTAAATATATGCTGCCTATTTTATTATATATATATATATATATATATATATATATATATATATATATATATATATATATATATATATGTAGAGAGAGAGAGAGAGAGAAAGAGAGACTTAGAGTTTATATATATATATATATATATATATATATATATATATATATATATATATATATATATATGTATATATCTATGTAAAGGGCGTTTCATTAAGACGTATTATATATATGGGTTTTTCATTAAGACGGATCAAAGTCACCAGTAAATAAGTGTTATTGGTGAAAATTTATTTATTTGTCTATTGGATCATATTATTTAAGTCATGGCAATTATGCGAGAAAAATAATATCTCCCAAATGTACGCCAAATCTGAAAGAAAAAGAAAAAAAAATCATTAGACGCTTAAACTTAATTCATATTTAAAATCGGTCCAAGTAATTGGAACAGCCTTTATAAATGCAATGTCAACCATTATCTTTTGTCTTCTTAATTCCTGTTCTTTTAGCGATCTTTCTCCTCGAGAATGTTTTCTTTTTCTCATAGTCCCTGACACACAGTAACCACTTGCGTCTTAGTGACTCTGTTGCTTGCTAATATTTTAATGTTTTCACATTTGTAACGGACTCTAGCGGGCTACGTATTTAAATTTTAATATTTGGTGTCTACGGTTATTATTTCTTTTCGGGAGTATAAATGAGAGCTGAAAATAATTCAATAAATTTATTGAACCCTCTGTCAATTATGAGCGTTGTTACGCGAAACTCTAGAGTCGATTAATGAAATAAGTACTTCGAACTTGTACCTAAACAGCCGTGTTATGTATTGACTTACTTTGATAGGTGTCATTGATATGTATTATATATTCGTAAATAAATATTGGTTTTCTGTAATTTGGATATTGCAGGTGAGTTATTATAGTTGTCAATGAGGTTAGCGGTTTCGCCTTTTTTTTAGAGTAGATAATTAAATTTTCTAGGTCTTGTCGATTGGAGTTTTATATTTCTTTATAACATGTCCTTTAAGGAACTGCGATCCTGATCAATCCAAATTCGTAAATATTTGATTGGATATACTACAACATGCTTAACAAAAAGACTCACGCTACATGTCTTTGACCAAAGCTCAATTAGGTCTCATTTAAATACACATGGATTTGGCTCTAGGATCGTTTAGAAATATCTAAACTAGTAGCTGTAGGCAATCACATTCTCCGATCAATTATTAAAAATGGCTTCGAGCGAATGAAGTGTGTTGGTCTTAGAGAGGACCATACATCTTCGAATCTCGTGGATTGGCGCTACAGAACCACAAACAAAGAACTGTACCAAATAAAAGAAACCACTTCAAATGGGGACTTTGGGAGAAAATGTCAGATATTGGATAAAAATGTAATGAATAGAAAACGGAAGAGAAAAAGGAGAAATGAAAAAGAAGAGAAAAAGGAGAAACGAAAAAGAATGGAAAAAGAAGAGAAGAAGGATAAAAGAAAAAGAAAGGAAAAAAGAAGTGAAAAAAGAGAAATGAAAAAGAATGGAAAAAAGAAGAGAAGAACGATAAATGAAAAAGAATGGAAAAAAGAAGGCAGAAAGAGAAATGAAAAAGAATGGAAAATAGAAGAGAAAAAGGAGAAATGAAAAAGAAGAGAAAAAGGAGAAACGAAAAAGAATGGAAAAAGAAGAGAAGAAGGATAAATGAAAAAGAAAGGAAAAAGAAGTGAAAAAAGAGAAATGAAAAAGAATGGAAAATAGAAGAGAAAAAGGAGAAATGAAAAAGAATGGAAAAAGGAAGAGAAAAAGGATAAATGAAAAAGAATGGAAAAAGGAAGAGAAGAAGAAGAAATGAAAAAGAATGGAAAACGGAAGAGAAAAAGGAGAAATGAAAAAGAATGGAAAAAGGAAGAGAAGAAGAAGAAATGAAAAAGAATGGAAAACGGAAGAGAAAAAGGAGAAATGAAAAAGAATGGAAAACGGAAGAGAAAAAGGAGAAATGAAAAAGAATGGAAAAAGGAAGAGAAGAAGAAGAAATGAAAAAGAATGGAAAACGGAAGAGAAAAAGGAGAAATGAAAAAGAATGGAAAACGGAAGAGAAAAAGGAGAAATGAAAAAGAATGGAAAAAGGAAGAGAAGAAGAAGAAATGAAAAAGAATGGAAAACGGAAGAGAAAAAGGAGAAATGAAAAAGAATGGAAAAAAGAAGAGAAAAAAATAAATGAAAAAGAATAGAAAAAAAAGAAAAAGGATACACAAAAAAGAATAGAAAAAGTAAGAGAAAAAAGATAAATGAAAAAGAATGTAAAAGGAAGAGAAAAAGGAGAATTAAAAAGAATGAAAAAAGAGAAAAAGGAGAAATAGATAAGAATGGAAAAAGGAAGAGAAGAAAGAGAAATGAAAAAGAATGGAAAAAAGAAAAGAAGATGGATAAATGAAAAAGAATGGAAAAAGGAAGGGAAAAAGAGAAAAGAAAAAGAATGGAAAAAGGAAGAGAAAAAGGATAAATGAAAAAGAATGGAAAAAGGAAGAGAAGAAGAAGAAATGAAAAAGAATGGAAAACGGAAGAGAAAAAGGAGAAATGAAAAAGAATGGAAAACGGAAGAGAAAAAGGAGAAATGAAAAAGAATGGAAAAAGGAAGAGAAGAAGAAGAAATGAAAAAGAATGGAAAACGGAAGAGAAAAAGGAGAAATGAAAAAGAATGGAAAAAAGAAGAGAAAAAAATAAATGAAAAAGAATAGAAAAAAAAGAAAAAGGATACACAAAAAAGAATAGAAAAAGTAAGAGAAAAAAGATAAATGAAAAAGAATGTAAAAGGAAGAGAAAAAGGAGAATTAAAAAGAATGAAAAAAGAGAAAAAGGAGAAATAGATAAGAATGGAAAAAGGAAGAGAAGAAAGAGAAATGAAAAAGAATGGAAAAAAGAAAAGAAGATGGATAAATGAAAAAGAAGGGAAAAAGGAAGGGAAAAAGAGAAAAGAAAAAGAATGGAAAACGGAAAAGAAAAAAGAGAAATGACAGAGAATGGAAAAAGGAAGAGAAAAAGGAGAAATGAAAAAGAATGGAAAAAGGAAGTAAAAAAGGGGAATTGAAAAATACCGGAAAAAAGAAAAAGAAAAGGTGTAATAAAAAAGAATGGAAAAAGGAAGAAGAAACGGCGATATTAAAAAGTATGGAAAAAGGAATAAATGAAAACGAATTATAAATGAAAACGAATAGATGAAGGAAGAGAAAATGGAGAAATGAAAAACAACGGAAAAGGGAAGAGAAAAAGGAGAAATGAAAAAGATTGGGGAAAAGAAAGAGAAAAATTATAAAGGAAAAAAAATGGAAAAAAAGAAGAGAAAATGCAGAAATGAAAACGAACGGGGAAAGGAATAGAAAAATGATAAAGGAAATGAATTGAAAAAGGAAGAGAAAAAGGAGAAATGGATAAGAATGGAAAAAGAAGAGAAAAATGAGAAATGAAAAAATGAAAAAATGAAGAAAAAAAAGAGAAATGAAAAGGAATGAAAAATTAAGTGAAAAAGGAGAAATGAAAAAGAATTGAAAAAGAAAGAGAAAAAGAAGAAATGAAGAAAAATGGAAAAAGTAAGAGAAAAAGAAGAAATGAAAAAGGGAGAGAAAAAGGAGAAACGAAAAAGAATTGAAAAAAGAAAGAGAAAAAGTATCTAAAAAGGAAGAGGAATAGGATAAATGGATAGGAATGGAAGAAGGAAGAGAGCAACGTGAAATGAACAGAATTGTAAAAGGAAGAGAAAAAGGAGGAAAGAAAAAGAATGGAAAGAGGAAGAAAAAAAGAGAAATGAAAAAGTATGGTAAAAGGAAGAGAAAATGAAGAAATGAAAAAGAATGGAAAAAGGAAGAGAAATGAGAGAAATGGATAAGACTAAAAAGAGAAAGAGAGAAAAGTAAAATGAAAAAGAATGGAAAAGTAAGGGAAAAAAGTGAAGTGAAAAAGGTGGAAAATTTGAAGAGAAAAAAGTAAATGAAAAAGAATGAAAAAAGGATAGAGAAAAAGGAGAAACGATAAAGTATGGGAAAAGGGAGAGAAAAAGGAGAAATGGAAAAGAAAGGAAAAGGATGAGGAAAAATTTGAAATTGAAAATAATGGAAAAAGGAAGAGAAAAAGGTGAAATGCAAAAGAATGGAAAAAGGATGAAAAAACGGAAAAATTAAAAGGAATCGAAAACGGATAAATGAAAACGAATGGAAAAAGGAAAAGGAAAGGAGAAATGAAAAAGAATGGAAAAAGGAAGATAAATAGGAAAATTAAAATGAATGGAAAAAGAAAAGGAAAAAGGATAACTGAAAAAAGAATGGAAAATGAAGAAAAAAAGAGAAATGAAAAAGAATGGAAAAGGAAGAAAAAAG
The DNA here is from genome assembly GCA_964036315.1 of Acanthosepion esculentum. Lineage (NCBI taxonomy): Eukaryota > Metazoa > Mollusca > Cephalopoda > Sepiida > Sepiidae > Acanthosepion > Acanthosepion esculentum. The sequence goes on from OZ038503.1 coordinate 41,959,685, forward strand.
ATGAAAAGAAAAAGAATGGAAAAAGGAAGAGAAATAGGAAAAATTAAAATGAATGGAAAAAGAAAAGGAAAAAGGATAATTGAAAAAAAGAATGTAAAATGAAAAGAAGAAATGACAAAGAAGAGAAAAAGTAGAAATGAAAAAGAATGGAAAAAGCAAGAGAAAAAGGATTAATGAAAAAGAAAGGAAAAAAGAAGAGAAAAAGAAGAAATAAAAAAAGAATGGAAAAAAGAATGGAAAAAGAGAAATGAAAAATAATGGAAAATGGAAGAGAAAAAGGATAAATGAAAGTGAATGGAAAAAGGAAGAGAAAAAGGAAAAATGAAAATGAATGGAAAATGGAAGAGAAAAAGTATAAATGAAAAAGAATGGAAAAAGGAAGGTAAAAAGAGAAATGAAAAAGAATGGACAATGGAAGAGAAAAAGAAGAAATGAAAAAGAATGGACAATGGAAGAGAAAAAGGAGAAATGGATCAGAACGGTAAAAGGATGAGATAAAGAAGAAATGAAAAAAAAAAAATGAAAAAAGTTAGTGAAAAAGAAGAAATGAAAAAGAATGTAAAATGGATGAGATAAAGGAGAAATGAAAAAGAATGGATAATGGAAGAGAAAAAGGAGAAATGAAAAAAAATGGGAAAAGTAAGAGAAAAAAGATATATGAAAAAGAATGGAAAAATGAAGAGAAAAAGGACAAATGAAAAAGGATAGAAAAAAGAATGAGAAATGTGAAATTAAAAAGTATGGAAAAAGGATGCGAAAACAGAAATGAAAAGAAGGAGAAATGAAAAAGAATGGAAAAAGGAAGAGAAAGAAGACAAATGTTAAAGAATTGAAAAAAGAAATAGAAAAAAGAGAAATGAAAAATAATAGAAAATGAAGAGAAAATAAAAATGAAAAAAATGCAAAAAATAAGAGGAAAGAAGAAATGAAAAAGAATGGAAAATGACGAGAAAAATGATAAATGAAAAAGTATGAAAAAACGATGAGAAAAAGTATAAATGAAAAAGAATGAAAAACGGAAGAGAAAAAGGAGAAATGAATATGTATGAAAAAAGTAAGAGAAAAAGTAGAAATGAAAAAGAATTGAAAAAGGGAGGGAAAAAGTATAAATAAGAAAGGATCGAAAAAGAAAGAGAGAAAGAAGAAAGGAAAAAGAATGGAAAATGGAAAAAAAATGGAGAAAAGAAAAAGATTGGAAAAAGGAATAGAAAACTCCAAGTAAAAATAGGAAAGATATAAAAAGTACATAGAATGAAAAAAAAGATATATGAAAAAGGAAAAGGAAAAGGAAAAACAAAATTACAATAAAAGTAGAAAACGGGAAAAAAGACAAAAAAGAGAAAAGTTACAGAAAAAGAAAAGAAAACAAAGAAAATAAAAATGTAAGAAATAGAAAAAACGAAAGGAAACAAGGAAAAGGAGAAAAGGGAAATAAGGAAAAGAAACGAAAAAAGAATAAAATTAAAAAAGAAAGAAAAAAGAAAGGTGAAGAAAAAGTGGAAGAAGACAAAAAGGAAATAAAAAGCAAAAACAGGAAAAGGAAAGAAAAGAAAAATAGAGAAAGAAAACGAAGAAGAAAAGACCAAAAAGATAAAGGAAAAGAAAAAGTGAAATATAAAAGAACAAAGCGCAAAGGATAAAAGAGTAAAGGAAAGAAAAAAGAAATAGAAAAAGAAAAGAAAAGTAAACAATGAAAAAAGAAAGAAAAAAGAAAAAGAGAAAATAAATGAAAACGAAAAATTGAAAATTTAATAAAAGGAAAAAGAGAAAAAGGAAAGGAGAAAAAAAGAAAAAGAAAATATAAAAGAAATAAAGAAAAAGAGAAAACGAAAAAGAAAGTAAATATAAAAAAGAGAAAAAGAAAGAAAATGAAAAAGAGAAAAAGAAAAAAGAGAAATAGGAAAGAAAAAAAGAAAAAGAATAGAAAAATGAGGGAAAGAAAAGAGAAAGTAAAAGAAAAAAGAAAAGGAAAGACAAAAAATGAAAAAGAAAATAAGAATAATAGGAATAAAGAGAAATGTGGAAAGAAAAAATAAAAAGCAAAAGAAAAAAGAGGAAAAGGAAAGAAAAAAGAAAAGAAAAAATAAGAAAGCGAAAAACAAAAATAAACATTAAAAGAAAAAGAGAAAAGGAAAGAAAATAGAAAAAGGCAAAAAAAAGAAAAAAGAAAACGAAAAAGAGAAAAGTAAAAAGTAAAAAGAGAAAAAGAATAGAAAAAGAAAATGAGAAATGATAAAGTAAAAGAGAAAAAGAAAAGGAAAAAACAAATAAAAAGAGAAAAGGAAAAGAAAAAGAAAAAGAAGATAAAAGAGAAGAAATAAGAAAAAAATGAGAAAAAGAGGAAAAGAAAAAAGCTAAAACGAAAATGAAAAGAAAAAGAAAAAAACAAAATAATGAAAGAATAAATGGAAAGAGAAAAAAAAAGAAATAAAGAAATGCCAAAATATCTAAGAAGGTGAGAATTTTGGGAAAGCGTAAGTAAAAGTAGTAGTTCCCCTGTCTCATAATAATTATCAGGTATTGTGTTTAAAATGTCTGTTCGAATGTATCAACTATTATGGGGTAAAGTTGTCATCACATTGTTTTCCCCCAAGTTGGTAACGTTCCAGAATTCTACAGAAATTCCCTGCGTAGTCAATGGCAGCGATTTCTTGCCGACTTTCTTCTAGACATTTCCTCTCGAGACTTTCTTCATTTTCTCAAGGATCGGCAACACTTTGCAAACATCCCCAGAGCCTATTTTATTATGGCGCATTCATCATATCCGGGTCATTCGTCCATTGGGATTTCAGAAACAAACATTTTCTGCATTTTGTAGGAGAGAGAAAATGCAAATAAACTTCACTAGCTTCACGTTTCAGACTCCATCATTTTTTGGCCTTTTCCAAATTGATAATACATTTTTAGGTCACAGACTGTAAAAGATGAGACGAATATATTCATCGTTGATGCGGGGGTCACCTAGAGGTTGTGTAATGGCTGGCAAGCTTGTCTCGCTAGAACAATTACGACTGAGTAGTGAGTTCGATCCTCACTGGGTGCCCTCTACTTTCGGCCTTGTGTAACATCTGAGCTACGCTTATAAAATCACTATATTCATCGTTGATGATTTTGATAGCACGGTTAAGTTTTCTGACTGGAATTTTTTATTATTATTGCTGCCACATACGGCCCGGTTCCCTTGCTATTTATCTCTAGCTCCTTGATAAGATACAAAGGACAATCAGCAATATTATTGATCCTGATCTGGCAGCTCGGCTTCAGTCATTTTCCGCCGCCGTCAGGTTGTCTCTCTTTATCTTTTCTATAAATACTTTCATGGTAATTGTGGTATGAACACTTCGCTATGGCACCTAGACCTTATAAATACTTATCTATACTAGACTGGCGTCGAGATATCAGATACTTGAGCTGGCTAGATGTAACCGTAAATTCTATACTAACAGTTTTTTTTCTCGCACTTCTCGCTTGTGGAACTCACTTCCGGCTCATTGCGTTCCAGCCAACTTTAATCTGCAAAAATTTAAATGCAAAGTCAATCGCTATCTGCTGTCCTCATGATCACTCTTTCCTCTTCCCGCTCATTAATAATGTTTCTCTTTCTAGTTCCACCACACTCTGTAACCCTTTGTGTTTTGTAGCGGCTTTCCTCCTTGCATGGGGGTGGTAACTTTTATAAAAAGGAGTTAAAGACCCCATTTTTGTTGCTACAGAGTGTCATTAAAGTCTGAACACAGGAAAAAAAAAAATGCATTTTATTGAATATGATTTCCATCATTTGTGGTGCAAAGGTTGATGCACTTTGCAAGATTCACGTGAACTCGATGCAATAACTCCACATTTTTGTCAGTTTTAGCACATTGACTCTTTGTGCAATCAAGTGTGTTGCATCTGTGATTTACATTGAGTACACCTTCTACTTTAGCATACACCAGAAAAAGAAGTCAATTCTTTTGACAAAACCGTGTTTAATCTGTAGAGGTAAAAAAATATAGTTAATGCGATTTCCTATACACTTGTGCAAATTAATTGAAACAAAACGAATAATTCCGTTATTATTTACATTTTTCATATTTTTCTAAAGAAACATGACTCAGTGCACATGTTAGCACTTCGTATGTCCACTTACATTGCCATCAATTTTAGCACATTCACACTATATGCTTTCAATCAAGTGTGTTGCATCTGTGATTTACATTGAGTACACCCTTTCTTTTAACACATCCCAGAAAACGAAGTCAGTTCTTTCTTCTTTCGACAAAAACCATGTTTTATCTGTAGAGGAAAAATATGATTAAAGAGATTTCCCGTGTCCAGACTTTAGGGACATCCATAATAATAAAACAAATGACATTAGTTTTGGACTCGCTCTCGTAATTAAATCATTTACGCCAACAAGAACTCATAACGACGCTCTCATCCAAACACGACAATAAATACGAAAATGGCCCCTTGGAAATGAACGTAAATAATATTGTTTTACCATTTATATCTACCGGGTATATGTTATGCCAAACATAACCTTTCTTCCTTAAAGGAGATAACTAATTTGCATACTGGGTTCAAAAGGTCAAATTTTGAGCTTTTTGTTATTCAATTCTAGTCTTGCCTTTTAAGATCTTTATAATTAATCACATTGCCGTCCATTTTAACCCTGTATGCGTTCAATCAAGTGTGTAGCATCTGTGATTTTCATTGAGTACACCTTCTCTTTTAGCATGCCCTAGAAAAAGAAGTTAGGAGGCTCATGAAGGATTGACATAAAGTTCAAATATATATATATATATTATTCCAGGATAATTGTCCAGCTTATTCAAGATGATCTTCGTCCTCTCTAACCTTCTAAATTTCTGTCCTGGAGTAACAAGTTGCCTCACAGGTTTCACGTACGATTTCATTTTGAAGTTTTTTTCCCACTATTCTTTGGACTCTCATAGCTGAAACTCCTTTCTCACGTGCCAAAAGTTAAATGAATTGAGTTGGATCTTTTCTAATTGATCTAAGTTGAAATGATGATCCCTCTTCCTGTTGTGACTTCCTGATCCTGTTTTCCTCTCTACTGTTCCCTCTTTTTTAAACTTATTCACCGTTCTCTTGATGGTTCATGGATGGACTTTGAAGATAGAAGCCAGAGTATGAATGTTGGTACCGTTACTGAAGGCCTGAATGATTTTTTTCCTCTCACCATTGCTGAGTTGGAAAGACAGTGGGGCTGAAACAAAATAATTTTAACCTGTTCTCTTTCTAGCGGAATAATTCAAAGGTTTTTTTTTCACATGATTCGTACCACAAATGATGTCAAGATAGCTAAACGCATTATCTGAAAACTGGGAAAGAAGAAACTAAATTTGTTTAGTGATATTTTAGATATTAAACATTTTGTGGGGTGGAAAATTATGGTGTTACACGGTTTGGACGATTTTGCCGTTACATCCGGCATGTCGGATCAATAAATAAAGAAAAAAATTCTTCTTTAGAAATATATATATATATATATATATATATATATATATATATATATATATATATATATATATATATCAAGTATGTGGTGCAGTTCAATTTACATTACATGAATCATTCATACAAAAAGCAGATAGTGAAGTTAATGATATAAATGGCAAGAATCACTCTCAGTTAATGGTATAAATGGCAAGAATCACTCTCGTTAATGGTATAAATGGCAAGAATCACTCTCTTAATGATATAAATGGCAAGAATCACTCTATTACCCAAATATTAATCTACGTTCAGGCTTTTTCCCTATTTCACCTTTCTTAACAAAATTACTGCTCTCACAAACAAACGTACACAACAATATCGTAAAATCAAAAGAAAATAGTTGAATCCGCCAACAGAGATATAATGATAATATTCTTCACACGTGGTATTAACTGACGTTATTTTCAGTTAACAATATGAAAATAGCGTTCCCTACATTCCAGTTGCTAAGAACATTCTGTTTTTTGTTTTTATTAATCTCCTTGTTTAATTAAATTAATTTCGTTTTTTTGCTTTGAGAAAGTCCACATTGGCCGAAACGCGTCAGCAATTAATAGTGTTTTCCTATTGTCATTTATATTTATAAAGATTGTCTTATCTACAGGTTAACTCTGAGACATTTTCATATATATATTTTCATATATTTTCTACCCATACTGATTACCTAGTTTTTCGTAAACTAAATATATATATATATATATATATATATATATATATATATATATATATATATATATATATATAGTGCCGGTGCAAGAGTTTCGTCCCCCCCCGCATCTATGATAGCCCCCCACTCTACTATATCTCAATTTTCATAAGGTAGTGTTCATATAAAATACATATGTTAGCGTAATCTACTTATATACAAAAATCCATTATATACAATACAGTAGAACAATTCAACAAGAAAACTTGAAAATAAATACAATATATGTAAATACAAATTAGGGACCTGTCATAATAGATAATGCCATCTTAAATAAATCAAGGATTGTTTTGCGGCAATTTTAAACATCACTTGAGATATTTCTTGTTAAAAAGTTGAATAATTTAACGCATGAATAATTTAACACAAAACACAGCCCAGAGTTCCCAATCTGGCTTGTCCCCCGATCGAGGTGTTCCGGGGTAGTACGCGCCGGATTCTAGGATAGTTGCGTACTGAACACTTCGTGCTTGACAAACTGAGTCCCTGAACATTTTGCGTCCCGAGATAAAAGCGATCTGAATAATTGCGTACCTCTGGTAATTTTCTGAAGCTTTTAAAGGCAATTACCATAAATTTTGAAAAAAGCATGCGAGGCATACATAAATTTAAGAAAAAGGAATAAAAAAAAGAAAAGAAAAGAAATTAATGTTTATTTTGTTTAAAATGCACTGACAGATTAACAGTGTTGTTAGACCGCTCTACACATCGCCATTTTGTTTTTGTTTCATCGGCGTTTTTCTTGTGATAGTGGTAGCTGTAATTTTCCTCCTCCACAAATATTTTCCCACCAGTGTTTAATTTTCGGAACTTAGCGATGGGTTTCAAATAAAAATTTTAATATATAAAATCCAGAATCTATTAGATGTGACGCGCACTATGGAAGTGAACTGAAACTGCTAGCTGAATTTTCTCTTGCTTTAAAAAATAAATTTGTTTCTCTCTTTTGTTTATAGTAACTACATTTCTGCTTGTTTAGAGTAATTAAAAGGTATTGGTGTGCAAATTTCTATACTAAACAACTCTTTAAAAATAAATGGTAACTTCAAAAAATTATCAGAGGTATGCAATTATCCAGGGACGCATTTTTCTGGTATGCAATTGTCCGAGACGCAAATATCCAGTAGGCAACTGTCCGTCTATCGTATGCGCCGAGTCTGTATATATATATATGCTTACTTCTTGGATTGAGAACAGGAAAGGTTTAGAGTGACAGAAAGCGAAAGAGAGAGAGGGAGAGAGAAGGAGACAGATAGACAAACAAGAAGAAGTGTGAGAGAGACTATATATATATATATATACATATATATATATATATATATATATATATATATATATATATATATATATATATATAATGATTCAATTCTCAGTAGTGAATGCGCACTGCTGATGAGTCCCAAATATAGGACGAAACGGCCGTCCAGTGTTTTCTGCATTCTGTTGAGGTTTCTTCTAGACTCAATGAATTGTTTAATTATGATTATCACAAATCCTCCTTAATTTCTATGATTATATATATATATATATATATATATATATATATATATATATATATATATATATGAAAGCAATGGCATACTTCATTCAATAATGAGGTGAAAGAATTCTGTAAAGATACTTGTGGTAAGAGGCAGTCGACTGTATTTTCGCATGATAACAGTCGCGTGCTTACTTCTTGGATTGAGAGCAGGAAAGGGTTAGAGTGACAGAAAGAGAGAGAGAGGGAGAGGGTGAGAGAGGGAGAGAGATAGACAAAGAAGAAGAAGTAAGCGAGAGACTAATAATTTGCGTTATTTATTTTAGATATACCGATTTGGTATCCTTGACCATGTAAGTACTTGTGCTCAACTTGTGTGGTCTCGGTCATAGAGAGCATGAAACTCAAGAAGCATGTCCAGCTGTTCTTTATGCTGTGAAGAGTGTCCTCTTCATACCTCACAATCAGGTCAATGAAAACGTGGGCAAAAATCTCTCGTCAGATTGCAGTTGATGAAGAAGGCAATGAAAGTATTTATCACCTGATATTTAGATAAACAGTTTTTCTTGCGTAAAAATGATAAAATTTCATAAAAATATATTTATTTAAACACATTTATAATATGTTTTTTTTATAAAAAGCGTTTTTTAGACAATAGTGTCCTTAATAAATCTTATTTATAAAAACAATTAAAACCTTTTCTAATTAAATAATGTTTTAGTTTTATTGCATTTTTTATTTTACGATTCTGAGCAGATTTTCGGTAAATGGTGTTTCTGATTGGCAAAAAGAAATTTATGATTAAAATTCTCCAAGGAATCCTGCTTTTAACTGATATAAATATGAAAAGGGTGAAAATTTAATTTCTCAAAGTTTCATAAAATTACGTGGGGATAACAGATGTGAAAAAAATATTTTTAGCAGGATTTTCTAAAAAAATAATCACAAATAATTTAATTCATTTGTGAATAATTTCTGAAAATTTAATTAAAATCCGACAATGACGTGATATTTGCAAGAATTTCCAAAACAGTGTGCTCTTTTAACGCCCCCCCCCCAACTAAAATTTGGCCCACGCTCTGACGCTAGAAAAACAAGATTTTTAAGCAAAATTTCGAACTTGCTAAAACGGATTAAAAGATTTAATAAAATAATTAAAAATAATTTGGTATTTCTTCTTAAAAATAACATAACAATTTTGACGATAAAACTTTCTTTTTATCAAGTCTGGGGCCTTTTTTTATCAGAGTATGCTTTTTTTTAGAAAAGTTTTGGGTCATTCTAATTTTAAGGTGATAATAAATCTATAATACTATTCTGCTTGAAATGACCGTATTATATTTCTATATATTAAACTATGAAAACAAAATTGTCTTTTCTTTAAAATGAAGAGAGAAAACTTCATAAAAAGAAACAAAAAAATTAAAATAATCAAACGGTAGTGATATGTAAATTAGGTACTGTATAAAAGACAGTATCGCTATACCTACGGGAGAGTTATCTTCTCTTGACGAGACTACATCTAACAGAGAGAATAATATAAAATAATATAAAATAATAATATAAAAAAAGTTTAATTAGCAGTGTAACAACCGCACTCAGTTCGCATTAAAAATTTCCAAAATACTTACCTTTATGTGTAAATGTACATTCTCCATTCGAATATGGCTTGATAAATTTGATAAAATCTACCGTTTTGGAGTTATCGACAGTGAAATTTCGGATTCATTCGCGTCGCGGGCAGTCATTTCTGGCGTTGTTTGTATACATTCGCTGCAGAATAGCTATCAGTGTAGATATCATTGCGCAAACTGAACGCGTCTACGTAAATAGTTCTCGTGCGCAGTAATTGAGACAAATTTAAACAAGAAAGATCAG